>JANSVA010000004.1:20390740-20404567 GCA_025504915.1 Erythroxylum reticulatum | reverse complement strand
TTTTTTTATAAAATTAAGGTTAAGAATATTAAAATTATCTAGATTAAAGATAATAAGAAGCTTAATAAAAAATCTGATTAAATGGGCTAAAGTCTAGTGAAAAAAATGAGTATGAGTTAGTTATTTAGTAGGATGTAATTGGAAGGTTCAATAAGGTTATTACAAATTGCTGCTAAGGTCTCCTACTATCTACTTATGTAAGTTCGTGAACGTTCAGTTTTTTTGACCCATCAAGAGATCTATGCATTAAGAAAAATACAGAAAGACGTTAACATCATAAAGCTATATAACTTTTATAAAAGTTGGTTGAAAATTTTAAGAGCTTGTTCATGCGATGAAGAGCTTATTTAAGCAGCTCACTAGCTTGTTCATTATTTAATTGATAGCAAAACATGTATTTTTCTCTTTTTTTCATTAATAAAAGTTAACAGTTAATCTTAAGTCCATAATTAAAGTTTGTACTAGGATTAACACAGGGTATCAGGGCAGAAATTGGAGAAATTAATTTGTTTTTATTTAGATAAATTGTATATTTGTTGTTTGAATTGATTTAGAGCAAGCGTTGTGTGGAAATCATTGAAAATGATGCCAAAAATCATTATATGCATGCGCCTAACACAATTTCAACTGATGACATCAGCAAATTAAAGGAAAAAAAACTCAAAAATTTCCAAAATTAACAAAATGATTCCTTTAAGTTATTTTAAGTTAGTTTTAAAGGTCTTGTAAATTTATAAAATGAGTTTTTTAATTTTTTTGGATTTATTACATTGGTAATAAATAAATTTTAACTTCAAAAAAATCATATAAGGTTATAAAAGTCATAATTTTGTGAATTTTAATGTATTTGACTTAAAATAAAAGAAATACATGTGATTTTAGTATGTCATATGGTACATTTATTACTTAATATCGCATGAGTATCATTTTGATTGAGATTTTATTTATAATGAATCTAAAATAAAGTTTGTTGATAACATGTTCAGCATTGATATGTGATAATGACTATTTTTTCATTTATGAATAGTAAATTGTCACATATTTTATGTGCATGTAGAAATGTGATGATAACATACATGTGTGTCCCTTGTGCTTGTGAATCAATTTGGGCACTATGAGAATGTAGTCATCGTAGGGGCTTTTCAAGTTAGTATTTAAATTATTCTGCTTGCATGTTTGAGATGTTTATGGTGTTGTGTTTAATTATTCTAGCCATAAGTGTTGAGCTTATATGAGACTTTGATATGTGCATAAAGTCATAAGATGGAGTAAAGTCATTGCTGAAGTAATCTATTCGCCCATAGGTGTAAAATTATAAAAGTTAATAGTTTGTACTTTTATCGCTTTTATATGGAGTTCTTATCTGCATGTATTATGTATTCATCCTATAAGTGTTTCATGATATGTGTGATAAGATGCTCAGTATAGATACTATTTTGTGGCTTTAAGTATCGATATTATCTTATATTCGTGTTGCTCTTTTCATTATCAATTTTGCATTCACCTTCTCTATAAATGATAATAGTGCCACAATTAAAACCTTCACTAGTTTCACTTTTAAAAAATTAAAGTAAGATGTGGAATTTGTGTTAGAGATGGCAGATGTCAATATGGCCATGATTAAGGATAAACCATCAACACCTATATCTATCAATTTGGAGGCTGAAAGAGTAGCATATATAGCCTAGGAAAGGTCAAATAGGATGTATTATTTTCTTCCATATATATACACAGGTCAATCTAGTATTGCTAGAATTCTCGAGGACGTTGTAAAGAGTTTGAATATGAGGTATTTTTTGGTAAGAAGAAGGGATATAAGAAGTTAGAATGCCATAAATGTAAAACTTGGAAAGAAAGGGTTATCATGTAACTTCATGACTTGTATGATACATGATTTAATTTTGCTATAACTACGTTAAGTTTTTGGTGGCTAGATAGTGGAGTCTCTAATCATGTTGTTTCTATAATGTAGGGATTCATATAAAAGAGAAAGTCAAATAGGAAGGAGGAAAACGAATAATAAGCAATAATGAAGAAGTTGACACACCTTAAAGGATATGATGAGGTTAATATAAAGCATAAATAATTTACCTAATTATCTTTGGGATGAAGCCATAAAGACTGTCTTATATATACTTAATAAAGTCCTAAGTAAATCAATTTAAAAAATGCCTTTTGAAACATGGAAGTGGTTAAAACCTAGCTTCACTCATCTTCTTGTATAGGGCTTCTCTACTGAGGTATGTTCATATAATCCTTATGAAGATAAGTTTCATTTTTGTTCTACTCGTTATTATTTTATTGGATATCTTGATCACCCTAATCGATACATATTTTATTGTAGAGATGGAGGATTTAGGGTGGTGGAATCACAAACGATTAAGTTTTTTGAGTCTAATGTCTATAATGAGTGTGGTCTACCTCATCTTGATGAGGGTGGTCATTCTGACCCTTCAGATGATAGAAGAGTGGAATACTATAGTATTTCATATCCATCACTGATACAGTCAGAACTAGTAGATCAAGGTTATAGTACTATACTAGTACATCAATAGAAACTCATACCTATAAAAACTAAGATTCTTGAGGTACAAAATCTTATCGAACCAATTCAATTTAGAAGATCCACTAAAGTAAGAAGAGTTGATACCTTGTCTAGTTACATATTCTATTTAGGTAAACAAGACTATGATATTGGACGTGTAGTAGATCCAGTTACTTTTACAAAGGGGTTCGCTAAAAGAGAACGAATCTACTTTAATGTTAACTTTTCTCTTGTATCCTTTAAGGATGCATTTAGAGTGATTATGGAAATAGTGGCTCATTTTGATATAAAGCTATATCAGACATATGTCAAAACCACTTTCTTAAATGGAGACTTGTGTGAAGAGTTCTATATAGAACAACCTGAAGGATTTCATGATCAAGACAAAGTTGACATTATTTATAACCTAAGAAAATATATATATGGTTTAAAATAAGACTCTAGAAAACATTACCTAATGTGGTTGTTACCTCATTTGACTTTGTGGAAACTAAAGTTGAAAGATTTTTGTATTACAAGGTTAGAGAGAGCAAGGTTATCTTTTTACTTTTATATATGGATGATATATTGCTTACATCAAATGACTTGACCCATTTTACATGAGGTTAAGTAGCTTTTGGCCAAGCATTTTAACATAAAGGAGCTTGGTAAGACATCTTTTGTCTTAGGTATTTAGATTTACTAGGATAGGTCTCAACATTTGTTTGGTCTCTTGTATAGAGCACACATTGAGTATGTGTTGCAAAGGTTTAATATGGATAATTGTAAACCTATTGTAGCACCTACCTATTACGGTGAGATATTGTATCTGGCATAATGTCCAAAGAATGATAGAGAGAGAGAAAGAATATGAAGAATGTCTAATGAAGTTGGTAGCCTGATGTATGCCCAGGTGTGCACTAGACTGGATATTGCATTTATTGTTAAACTACTAGATAGGTATCTGGCTAACCTAGAAATAAACCATTGGGTTTTGATACGGTACTATACTGGTACCAATCAATACTAGGTCCTATTTTGGTAATTTTTTAATTTATAAAATATTCTCTATTTTTTTAAAATTGCAAAATAGTCTATTATCATATTGTACATTGGTCATGTTGTCATATTCTCAATTTTAAGTTGAAACTTTCAACTTTTTAACTATCAATTCATTCATTTCATGCATTTCATTTACTAAGTTCATAAAAAAAAACTTAAGATAAATCCCACGTAAACCAAACCACAACCAAACCAAACAACTAATAAGATAAAACAAAACCATGTATCATTTCATTCAACTCCAATCCAGTATACAACCCAACACAAATCACAAATCCAATTCACAATTTAATTCGAAATTTCAACTTCCAACCCTTTAACAATCACAAATGCAATTAAGCAGAAAAAAACCAATTGAAAACACACCAAAATAACTTCACAATGTATTTGCTTCGAGTTTTTGAGTTAGGTCAGGTTTAAATCTGGATCTACTCTAGATTTGGGGATTACGGATGTGTGGAGGAGAGTGGCTGATGTCCTAAAGGAGGATAGTGGCGTGGAGGAGGTTCAGTGGTGGCGTGGTCCACGTGGAGGAGGCTTGAAGCCTCAAAGTTGTTTGGTGGTGACGTGGTTTACGTGTAGGAGGGTTGAAAATGATGTGGTGGTGTTATGGACGAAGATGAAATTCGTGCGATGGTTTTGTTGTCCCTAGAGAGGGAGAAGTAGCTGTCAAAAATGCAGAGGAGAACGAGAGAGAAAGAGAATAGAGAGTGTGAGATAGTGAGAGATAATGGAGGAGAGTGGAGAGTGTGCGAGTCTGAGAGAGAGAAAGTGAGAAACAAAACATCAAAAGCTAACAGATGAGGGTCGAGGAGAGGGGGTAGGTAAAAAGTTTTTTATTTTGCTAAACAGTCCCTAAAATTTCTAAAACTTACCGTACCATACCAAAAATCCAGTACCGATTGGTACCATTAACATTGATACCGTTCCATTTTTCGGTGGGTACCAGCCGATACGGACAGTATGTAAAACTTTGGCCTAAATGATAGGAAGTCCACATTAGGGTAAATTTTCATGTTACTAGATAGTGTAATATCATAGAAGAGTGTCAAGCAGATACTAGTAATTTTTGGACTATGTATGCAGAGTTTGTGGCATGCTTTGGGGTTACTTTACAGGCAATTTGGCTTAGGAACTTGGTTTCTAAGTTTTTTGTATTTAATTCAGTTACTAGATCCATTTGATTATATTTTGATAATCTTTCCACTATATTGTTTAGTAATAACCATAAGAAGATCACAATGTCTTAAGAATTTAAAGGTCAAATATTAACCATAAAGAAATTAATACAAACAGGTAATAATGAAGTGGAGCATTTAGAGATCGAGTACATATTTATTGATCCTTTAACTAAAAGATTTCACCCAGTTATTTTTTAGAAACATGTGTATAGTATGAGTTTATTGAAGTCCTTAGACATAATTAGTTAGGGATCACTATATTTGCTTTTGATACATTTGTACAAATTTCATATACTGTGGCAATAAATTTTGATATAAATAGATGAACATCATTTTCTTCTCAGTTATACAATTTGCTATATATTGTCATAATATAGGCGAAATTCTTAAGATTTGTATCAATCTTAAGCAGTTTAAAGTTCCTTAGGGATATATATACAAATTGACCCTGAGCCAATGTCTTTGTGACATATACATATACATACATAAATCTCTGGATTTGATAAGACATAGGGGATATAAGTGTTTAATTCCATAAGGGTTTTCTTTAATGTAGTTTAGCATTCAGTGAGAGAAAACAAATTTCTTAGCTACATTTTAGCATAAGGTTCAAAGAAATTGAGATTGACAAATAGAACAATCATACATTTTAGGTCAAACAAATATAATTGTAGTTTGTCAGACTCTATTTTCTTATTTATATTAATGAGGTATTAGATATGTGAGATTATATTGGATCTGTGTCATATATGACAAATGCATTTGATATTTTTCAGTATTAAAAGCCTTATACTTTCATTATCTTTAGATAAAATGTTTTAAATTGGTCAACCTTTATATTGATTTTGCTTAAACATTTTTAGTGTTTTTTATTGTTGTTATAACTACTGTAATTAATATTTGTCTAAGAGGGAGAATGTTAGTGATTTTTTATTGGATAATTATTAATTACGAGTTTTTATAAAATTAAGGTTAAAAAATTAAAATTGATCTAGAATAAAGTTAATAAAGAAGCCTAATAAAAAATATGGTTAAATAGGCTGAAGTCTAGTGAGTAAAATAGACCCTAATTAATGTGGGTCGGTTATTTATTGGGCCTGTGATGGGAGGGCCAATCGGGTTATTATAAGTAGTTGCTAAGGTCTCCAGTTACTTAATTATGTAAGTTCGTGGATGATCAATTTCTTTAACTCGTTAAGAGGCCCACACATTAAAAAAGATGCAGAAAGACGTTAACAACATAAGGATATACAAATTTCATAAAGATTTATAGAAAGTTTCAGGAGCTTCTTTGTACGTTGATGAGCCTGTTCAAGTAGTTCAACAACTTGTTCATATGAACTGGAATCTTAATTAATAGGATATGTGACATTTATAAAGATTGCCAAGTATATAGTTTCTATTATGAATCATATTCAAGCAAATCTCATACATCAAGTTATGAAACGAATGAATGCAATTGAGATATTCATTTATAATACTAATAAAAACTGGTCAGGCTTATATGGTTCATTGTTCCTTGGCAATTTCACTGATGGGAGTTATTGATGTAGAAGCAACCAAGGACCATGTAACCTTAAAAAAAAAGGGAATCTTAGGAGGGGCTATAATATATATTGTCACACCAAGAAAAGAGGGGCACCTCATCTGTATTAAGCTTAGAACTATTATGGAACAAGAGGAAGAAGCCAGTTCTATTCAACACTCGAAAGGTTTAAAAGTTACAACTTAGTTATAATTAAGCAAACCAAAAGCCATTACTAAGATTAAAGCTTTAAAAGTTACAAAAACATGTTTAACATGAGTTGAGAGTAATGATTAAAAGAAGGAGGATGTTTTCAAATAAATGTTGAACCAAAATAATAAAAAAGAGACGATTTCTCTTGAAAAGGTCATAATGTCACCTTTTAGAACCTCAAAGCTTATGGATATAGTATTTTATTAACTATGAAGAAAAATAGTGATAGAGAATTTACTAATAATTCAAGTTGGAATTATAACTTCAACAGTTCAATAAATTTCAAAAATAAATAGAAAAAAATAGTGTGACAGCTTAGAATTTTCTAATGTTAGATGCGTTAAGGTTATAAAAAGATGGGGACTACCATCAAATTTTGAATATATTATTTTGTATTACGACCTAATATATAAGAAATCCTTATTCATTTATATCTTTAATTCAAAGGCTAACCTTAAATGTATATCAAATATTGATTTTTAAAAATATTAAATTCTAAATTACAAAATTATTTAAGAAATAAATTGTATAATAAATAATTAAACACATAAAATATATTTTTCATTCCAATTCTATTTAGAATAATTTAGTATAATTTAGTCAGTTCTTATTTTGAGGCATTATAAAATATCCAAAATCTTACTAAATTAAAGTAAATGATCAATTTCATCACGCTATTATGGTACAATTTTATTTTGTATTATTTTACTAATTTCTTTTAATTTGATTTTGGAATATCTAAGATCTATGTGTAACCCCACTTATATATGTTTGACGTGACATTTATTACATATTTATTAATTTCAAAGAAAAGAAGAGTATTTGATTGTTAAATATTATATCTTTTATAAGATTATATAATAATTTAAATTTAAGGAATTTGAATAAATCTTATTTTTTGAGAATGTATATTTATACTATCGAACTTATAGAATTGAGATATCAAATCATATTTAATAACAAAATCACAAGATTAAAGAAATGGATAGCAAAAACAAATTTCTTTTCAAATAGTCGGAAAGTAGAATATTGTAGCCTTGATTTATTTTGAATTTCTTTTTAATAAAGTGACATGTATACTTTTATAAATGCATTTTTAGGTAACATTAATTTGTGTTAAAAATTGAAGTTTAACAAATTAGTTTTAATTATCAAATCAAAATTAATGATATGAATTTAACTTAAAATTTTTAAGTTTGACTTGCCAAGCGGATCATGCCTTACTTGTTGCTAATTTAACCAACTCCTTGATGTTTTAGGTTTTTTTAATAAAATGTTTTCAATACTTTGTAAGAAATGTTAACTAGGCCAACATATGACATTACATATGTTTCTCCTATAGCTCTCCCAACCTTTGTAGATCATCATATTTCCAATCCCAACTAACACCTTTACTTTACTCCTTCCATTTATCCTTATCTTCCTTCTTCTGCCAACAATCTTTTCTTCTTCTTCTTATACTTCCTCCATTATTCAATTCTCAATTATTAGAGCATGTTCTGCATTCAAGGATTATTTCTTTGAAGTGTATTCTGGTCCTTACATCACTTTAGCTTTCCTGCCTATACCTTTTTAACAGTTTTCCTACTTTATCTTCTCCCAAAATCTACCTTGCCATTTCCAACTACAATCCCATCCATAAAGATTTCAACTTCCGAGCCATTTCCTCTCTACTCTCCTAAAATCATCCATTTTCTCCTCCTCACTCTAAAACCTCCCCCTCATTAGACAATGCTGCACCCCAAGAGAACAAATCTTTATCGATTAGAAGCTGGAACAAGTTATAGGAGATGTACCTCAGCTTACTTTCCAATATTTCCCTCTTAAATTGTAAGATGGAAGAGCCATTGTTGCTTCAAATATGTAAAATCTTCAAGTTGGAGCTAGTAGCTGGTAAACTACCTTACTTGGATTCTTCATGGATTGGATGCTTCCATTTCTATCATATACATATAGGAATTTAGTCACTGGAAAAACAAATGTCTTACTGAGGTATTTTTATTAGAAGAAAACTTAATTTTATTCATCTTTTCATCTCATGATGAAGCTAATAAGATAGTTAAGGAGGGTCCTTGTCACATTGCTCATTCTCCATTTTTTTCACAAAATTGAAAACCCGGTATCAGACTGGAGAATGTTAAAATCCACAATATTCCCTCTTGGATCAACATTCATAATATACCTTTATAGTATTGGACTATTTAAGGTCTTAGCTTATTAGCTAGCTATATAAGGAAACCCCTAGTATGGTTGAAATCACAAAAAAAGAAGAAGAGAGTCAGTTATGCTATAATCTGTGTAAGTTTGGATATCACTAAGGAATTGCCTGAAAACATCCATAACACGAGACTGGGTTTAGAAAACAATATGATTGAGAATAGTTTTCTAGTCACCAATCATTGGAAGCCACCTCACAGTATTCAAGAGAAAATATGAAAACCAACAAGGGAAATACTCAAGATAGGTGATTATTCTGAACTAATGGAGCTAGAAATTTAAAGAAACCCCAATATATCCTCAGATGACCCTTAGTCGCCAAAGATAAGCCAGCAGTTGGAGAATCAAGTTTGTTTAAAGTAGGAATTGAAGATTTTATAAGCTGTCCTAAGATTTCATAATTAAACTCTCATAGGAGTGAGAGTGTTTGAAATCAAGGCCAAGCTAGGGATAATAACTTCCTTAAGGTCCTAATGGATTTTTCCCTAAAAGATGCTAATATTGTTTATATGGTTGAAAAGAAGGAGGAGAACCAGTTTATGGAGGTGGTAAACATGAAGATCTAAAAGAGCAAAAAAAAAAGGTCTCTAAAGGAAAAAGTAAATCTTCATGATAATAATTGCTTAGAATGTATGTAGACTAAATTGCCTTAGCAAGCTTAATGCTATGTAGGATTTTGTTAAGAGGACTAAGACTCTAATTATAGCTTTTTTAGAAACTAAGATCAACAACAAAAACAACAACAATAACAATAACCTCCTACAGAAAGTCCTGCCATTTTTTTTAAAAGCTAATATTAAGCTAAAAAATCTGAATAAGTTAAGGAGATTAGGATCCTCATGAAAATTCCTCTCTAATCATCAATTTCTTGTCAATGGAAGAATTGTTGTTGCCTATAACATCAATTTTGAGGAAGATGAGGAGTTGTACTCAAATAAGCAAATCATGCATCTTAAATTTCATTTTCTCTAGGAAAAAGCCATTAGCTATTCCACTTTTGTCTACAACTTTAATTGTCTTTTCAAAGAACTAGTTACTAAGGCTTTGGGCAATATGTTTTGGGCTTGGATCATCTGTGATGATTTTAATTCTACTCTCTACAGGTCAAAGTTGTGTGGATCAGATGGGAGTAACTAACTTAAAACAAGAGAGTTACACTTTCACACAGAACAACAAGCAAAATAGCAATTGGTTTATAAGAAAGAAGCTAGATAGGGCTTTGGTTAATGATTTCTTGTTGAGGAACTTTCCTCGAAAAAAATTACTTTTATAGATCCTATATCTTTTGACGATACCTCAATCCTTATTGATGATCTAATCAAAAGGAATGTTAGGTGTCATCTCTTCAGGTTCAATAATTATCTGGTTAATACTAAAGGGTTTGAAGACATTGTTAAGACTAGTTTGGGTAGTACAATACATGGAACTAAACAATTCATTTGTCTCTATAAACTAAAGGCTATTAAGGATGCCTTAAAAATGCTTAACTCTAATAAAGTTTCTGATACACAAATAGCTATGGATAATGCCAAAGATAAGTTGGTAATGATAAGTGTAGATTATATTATGTTTTTCAGACGTTAAGTGTCTTTTAAGTATTTCTTAGATGATTATCGTATGTATAGACTTGTAATTGTATTATTGATAGCGCTTGTATGTATTCTAAGTGTTTGTTTAGTTTAAAGCATGAATTTGATCTTAATTTTATGTTTCAAGAGGTGTTTGACGTGTTTGTGAGTGTATGAAAATAGGGATTTCAAGAAAAGAGAAGACCTTGGTGTATGGAGGTTGGTCACGATCGTACAGAATAATGGACAGTAATTCTAGCTTTTCTGACTCTCAAGTTTTTTTGTACTTTTGATATTTTGGGGCCATTTTTGGAGCCAAATTAAGTAGGAAACCTTAAAAAGAACCCTAAAAACCTCACGAGCTATTTAAGAACAAGAAAAACTTCAAAAAATCCAGTAGCCACATATCAAAGTAGATCAAAGTGGAGAGATCAAAGAAGCTTCAGAAAATTCTAGCATTCCAAATTAAGGAGTCAAATAGTTCTTATTCTTTTCTTTTGACTTTCTTTCATAACCTTGATGTGTAATTGGATTTCTATGATGTATAACATGTCTAAGGATTTTTAAATCCAAATTAGGAATTATTTTAGAATTATTTTGTGAACTTTTATTATTGCTTATTTCAATATATCTTTTTTTGTTTTAACAGAAAGTAAAACAGACTATTACATAAAACTGCGTGGGTGGCTGGACACTTCCATATCCTCTAGGAGGATTGAAAGGCACCCGGAGGGCACATTTACAACGGTGGTAACCCCCAAATCAAAATTGACTACAAACGTGGCTAACCAGTCTGTGCACCGATTGCCTTCCCGGTATGTGTACCACAGGAGAACCGTCCAATTGCGGCTGAGAAGTTTAGTGATGCCAAAAATGAGAGGATTAGTAGATGTGATGCGGGTGTCTGAATCAGAAATGGATTGCAGTGCCACCTGAGAGTCCAACTCTAAGATCAACCTATGGTAGCTAAGGTCCCAGGCCGGCTGCAAGCTGGTGAAATTGATCATTAATTTCATGCATAAACTTGATAATAAATAGAAAGAGTGAGTCAAATTAGTTAGTGTTATGATGTACAAAGACAGTTGGTAACTTAATAGACCCACAATTATCAAATTAACGATCAATCAAAGAGAGATCTTGGTTGTGAAATTAATTATCTAATAGATTGCTTCAGATCTAATTGAATAAATAGGGAATAGTTCTATAAATAGAGAGATTACAAATTTATAAATATCAAATTCAATTAGGTTTAAATGATTATATCTTGAGAGAGAGTAATCAAAACATTAGAAAATGTAAGATCAAACATAAAGTGAATCAACAAGATAAAAGGAAACAAAATAAGGATATATTAGTTCCTAAGTATTAACCTTTGATCAAACCCTAATTTTGTTAATAGCTCACCTGTTTATTTTCTTATCTGTTTTGTTTATTATTTGTTTTAATTTTAATTCAAATGAATTACTGATACCTTAGACAAAGTTAAATTCAAAATTTTTAGGTGTTTATAATCCTCGTGGGAATGATACTCTTAATACTACAAGATACGGATAATTGCAGACAATGAGAGTTTTATTATATGTAAAACTTGTTCAATAAGTAATATCTAAATTTCTAATTTCCTTATCTGCTAATGATCATAATCTTGGGAGAAATAAAATTTAAAGAATTACATGAGGTTATTGAGATTCTTTCCTACTTAATTCAACAAAAAGTTAGGGTAATTTGGATTAAAGATAATGATAGAAGTACTAAATTCTTTTTTAACTCCATCAAGGAGAAACGTTAACAAAATCTGCTCTATCAAGGGCATAGATGTTAGTCTATTAAATGACCAAGATGGTATTATTAAGGAAGCATTTGAGTTTTATAAGCTTCTAATTGGAACTATTTAGAAGTATAACTCTTCCATTGAGAACTTGCAATCCATCATTACTAACAAAATTTCCAATGAGGCTTCAATGGAACTCATTAAACCAGTTGATGATAAAGAGATCGGTGATATTGATTTCCATTTGAATGGAATGAAGGCCTATGGTTTTGATGGTCTTAACGATTTCTTTTATCAGAAATCTTGGCCACTGATTAGTTAATTGATTAGAGAAGTGGCTCATGAATTCATTTATAATGGAGTGTTTTTAAAGAAAATTAACAAGACCTTCCTATGCCTCATCCTAAAAACCAAAAACCCTTCCACTTTTAGAGATTAAAAACCTATCTCTTGCACTAACTTCATCTAAAAAATCATTGCCAAGATTCTAGCTAACACACTGAAGAAAGCTCTTAAACCAACTATCAGTGATAACCAAATTGAATTCATCAAAGAGAGATGCATTGGGGATGATATCCTATTGAAACAGGAACTTCTTATGTGATATTTCAAAAGAAATGCCTTTATGAACTATACCATTAAGGTAGAGTTTAACAAAGCTTTTGATTGTGTTAATTGGACCTTTCTCTTTTAGGTTTTGAGGTCTTTGGATTCCCTAATGCCTTTGTCAATTAGATTGAAGCTTATGATACTACAACTTTATACAACATTCTTATAAATGGAGTTCCTTCCAGATTATTCAAAGGTTACAGAGGTAGAAGACAGGGTGATCCTTTATCCCCTTAGCTTTTCAATCTTTGCATGGAGGTTTTGTCTCAGCTTCTAAAATACAACCTATCCAAATATCACTCTAAATTTGGACGAGTTTTCCTCTCTCATTTATGTTTTACTGATGATCTAGTCCTATTTTGTAGAGCTCATCTAAAATCAATATAGGACATGATGACTTCAGTGAGTCAATCCACTTCCATGTCTAGGCTTGTGTCAAACCCCAAACTTTTTCTTACATTTGAATATAAATTTTTATTTTTGGTGAATAATGTTTCTGGATGAATAGTGAATTTAGGTTAATAGTATTTTTGTTTGAATAGTAATTTTGGGGACCCAACCTTAAAAGAATTAAAAATATCCAGAATAGGTATTAGAGTCTAATGATATTGAAACTGATTGATAATAAGTCTGATCAAATGGATTTCAGGAGTTCTGAAAGTTTAGGATTAAAATGCCTTTTTTTGGAAAATAATTGATATTGATGATTTTAAACCCATTCAAATTTTTTTAAAAGCATCCGATCAATAAGTGTTCACCCTAATTAGGGTGTTTCATTGTCAATTTGATGATAAGATAGTTGTGAAATATTATTATAATTTAATATGGTTAGTTGGTGAATTAAATTCATTAAAGGGCAATTTGGTCTTTTTGTACAAAATAGTATTAGTGGATTAATGAATTACACTTAATGACCAATTATCCAATTTCTTAAGGGTTAAGCAATTGTGGTTTTTGATTTCCCTTGGAGTAGATAATAAGCTTGGAAGCATTTAAGGATTGAAAATAAGAAAGTAAACCAAGAAATCAAGCTTGAAAGAATTGGTGAACGTTAGGGTTTTGTGATTAAAAATTGGTATGATTACAGTTGGTATCAGAGCTCATATTAAAAATAGGTTGCTTCCTTTCTGTTTAATGAATTTACAAAACGTTTTTAC
>JANSVA010000004.1:20369723-20380841 GCA_025504915.1 Erythroxylum reticulatum | reverse complement strand
GGTAATCATCGTAGGGATCTTGAATTTGAAATTAGAGATAGAGTATTTCTCAAGATTTACCCTTGGAAAAGTGTACTTAGGTTTGGGAAACGTGGTAAGCTAAGTCCGCGTTACATGGGACAATATGAGATCACAGAAAGAATTGGGTCAATGGCGTATCGATTGAAGCTACCAGATGAGATTGCGAGGATTCACAACGTCTTCTATGTATCTATGCTTGGCAAGTACCTAGCGGACCCTTCGCACGTAATCACAAAACAACAGGTGAACCTAAAGGAAGATTTGACTTTCGAGTAGGAACATGTACAGATCCTTGACCACAGAGAATAAGTTCTGCGTAATAATATTATTCCTTTAGTTAAGGTACTATAGAGGAATCACACGGTAGAGGAAGCTACATGGGAGCCTGAGCAGATGCATATGTTGCATCCCCACTTGTTTAAACAGGTATGCTTAGTTAAATTTCAAGGATGACATTTTTATAAGGAGGGGTGATTGTAAATCCCCAAACTTTTCCTTACATTTGAATATAAATTTTTGTTTTTGGTGAATAGTATTTTAAACGAATAGTAAATTAGGGTGAATAGTATTTTTTCTTGAATAGTGATTTTAGGGATCCAACCTTGAAAAAATTGAAAATATTTAGAATAGATATGAGAGTTTAATGATACTGAAACGGATTGAAAATAAGTTCGATTGGATGGATTTGAGGAGCTTCGAAAGTTTAAGATTAAAATGCCATTTTTGGAAAATAATAGGTATTGATGATTTTAAACCTATTTGAATTTTTTTAAAAGCATCCAGTTAATAAGTATTGACCCTAATTAGAGTGTTTTATAGTCAATTTGATGATAAAACTATTGTAAAATATTCTCGTAATTTAATATGGTTAGTTGGTGAATTAAATTCATTAAAGGGCAATTTGGTGTTTTGTATAAAATGGTATTAGTGGATTAATAAACCATACTTAATGACCAATTAGAGGATTTCTTAAAGGTTAAGAATCATTAATTACATGGTGGTGAGTCCTTAGAGATGACCAATGAGAAAATGACATGTGTAATGCAATAAATGAGTATAAAAAGAAAAATTTGCTTATAAATTGTGTCCTTTGATGAGTTAAGTGAGAGTGAAAAAAGAAAAGGAAAGAAGAGAAGCTAAGGTGGAGGATTTCTTAAAGGTTAAGAATCATTAATTACATGGTGGTGAGTCATTAGAGATGACCAATGAGAAAATGACATGTGTAATGCAATAAATGAGTATAAAAAGTAAAATTTACTTATAAATTGTGTCATTTGATGAGTTAAGTGAGAGTGAAAAAAGAAAAGGAAAGAAGAGAAGCTAAGGTGGAGGATTTCTTAAAGGTTAAGAATCATTAATTACATGGTGGTGAGTCATTAGAGATGACCAATGAGAAAATGACATGTGTAATGCAATAAATGAGTATAAAAAGTAAAATTTACTTATAAATTGTGTCATTTGATGAGTTAAGTGAGAGTGAAAAAAGAAAAGGAAAGAAGAGAAGCTAAGGTGGAGTTCGGCCAAGGAAAAGAGGAAGAAGAGGGTAGGCATTTTTATGAGTTTTTAGTGGGATTTGCAGAAATTTTGATTATGTCTGAGTCCTTATCAATTACCCACGAGATTGAAAGAAAAAATGGCAAGTTTTCTTAATTTAAGCTACTGGTTTTGTGAGTTTTTGAGTTGGATGGATTTATTTATAAGCAATGGTGGTTTTTGACTTGCCATGGAGTAGATAATAAGCTTGGAAGCATTTAAGAGTTGAAAGAAAGAAAGCAAGAAAGTAAACCGAGAAATCAAGCTTGAAAGAATCGATCAAGGTTAGGGTTTTGTGAACAAAATTTGGTTTGATTTTATTTTATGTGTTTAGACTTCAATTCTTATATGTAGGAAGCCAATTTGTGTGTTGAAAATAAAAATGAAATTGATTAGCTGCTTAAATGATGAATTTGGACTAGGTGAAGTTTATGTAAGTTTGAGGATTTTGTGGTTAAATGGTAAGGGATGATATTATGTTAATTGAATAATGTTATAGGTTTTAAAACATGTATTTGTGATATAATATGTCAATAAAATGGAAGGATAATTAATGTGTATCAATTTGGCCAAGCTAGAAATTTATTGGAGAAAAATTGTAATTTTTCTAGTTTGATGTGTTTGGATGATGCTTGGAATGGATCTTAAATAAATTGTATTAAAAAATTAGAAAGAAAATAAAATGATAATATATATGTGTGTGGTGAGAATAATTTGTCCTTAAAAGGAAATTTAGTTGTTGGTGTGAGTTGTTGAAGTTTGATTATGATTAAGGTGTAATAAGCTGAAATTTTAAGGTTGCTATTGTGAAAAATCAAATGGAAAAAGTTAGCATTAATAGCATTACATATTCGGTCATATGGTGAATTAATTGAGTGAGATAGTGTTTTGAAGAAATTGATGGGCTAGAATGAATAAAAGATGGTGTTTAAGTAATTTTCAAAATTAGATTTTGAAATGGAAAATAATAGATTAACTTACGGAAGTTAAAATGGAAAAAAGATTAGTGTATGTGTTGCGCGATAAACACTACTCTTGAATTCGGTTAAACTGAAAGTATATATTTAATTACTTACTTCTGAATTTGGAAATAAATGTCTACGCGAAATGTAATTTGTGTAGGTAAATGAGAGGCACATAATGCGTGAGTGTACTTGCCGATAAATTTTCAAAACTGTGAGTGTATTTTAAATGTTTTATATGAATAAATTATTTGCAAAAGAATTGATGACATGTGATTTTAAATTATGCATTAAATTGTATGATTATGAATTTTATAGTATCATCATTGAAATCATGTTAACTGTTAATAAAAATGAAATGAATTTTTAGCCTATAGTAGGCCTTGATGGTATTACAGATTTATTGGTTGAAGTACCCAAAAACATACATGGTAGTGTTTGGAGAGCGTCAGTTACTAACAACGGGTATTATATCTGTTAATAGTCCTGTGAGTCACCCTCTACATGTATGGGATACATATAATGCTAGCCAAAAACGATGTAAAACCAGTTTCGTAACTATTGATTTATAAAGGTTAATCTATTGAGGGAAAGTAATGTAGAACCAACTCCGTAACTAGTGGTTTACTAGTTCCGAGTAAGCGAAGCAGAACTAGATCCATGACTTTGTACCTAGGGCACCGCATGATACCAATTTTAGTGGTTGACTTATTTTTAGTATAAAAGTTTTCGAAAAACTTGTTACCACCACTATTTGTTGTTTAAGGAAAAAAAAAAAGGAAAATAGAAACTTTTATATTATGAGATTGATTTTGAAAAAGCATTTCAAAAGAGTATTTTAGAAAAATTGAAATTGTGTTATATGAAATGAAATGAATTTTTTACTGGGAGGTTTAAATTGTTAAATATGATTTGAATAGAAAATCTAACACTCGTTTAGCTCACACTCTATTTTATGTTTTTAAAATAAAACCTTCCAGGTGCATACTTAAGGGCTTTAACAACAGAGATTCCACCTCATGATCAGTCAACGTCATCACATACTACTTTGTGGGCTTTTTTTGCTATGTAAATACTTTTTGGGAACTATTGCACATATATGAATATTTTTAGAATGTAAATTTTTTGTAAAGAATGCATGTATGTAAATGTTGTTAACTTAAATGTATGAATATGTTTTAGCTTTTTAAAAATTAATTAATTGGATTATTTGAGGTTGCTTGTAAGTGGACTTAAAGCCCAAAATTTGTAGTGAAGAATTTGGTGTAATTAGGTAAGTGTTTTGAACATTTTCAGGAACTTAGGAAATTTTGAAAATATACAAAATACAATTATTATGCTGTCGAAATTTTTAATAAAATGATTTAAAAATAACTCCATTGTTTATATTTCTTAATGTTGAGTTGAGGTTTTTTAACAAAAGACCAATAGGCTTAACTCTAAGAGAATTTTCCAGCTGAATTTGATATAAGCTAGAGGGTGATTTGGGGGGTGCCAGGCAGGCTGCCTAGTAGTCTCAAGCGAGTGGTTTGTTAGCTGGGGATAAATTAAAACAAAAGTCATTTCTTCCTATCATCAAGTGCTGAATTCCTTGAATCTAGTAACACAAACTCATAGGTATGACCAGGAAACTCCTTCCTATTTCTTAGGTCTCCCAATCAAAACAAGACGACTAAATTTCAATGAGTGCACACCTCTTGTGGAGAAAGTTCAAAAAAGACTTGCAAATTGGACTACTAAAGATCAGTCTTATGGTGGTAAGCTCCAGTTCATCAAATCAATAATTAGTTCACTGCATATATATTGGCGCTCTCAATTCTTCCTATCGAGAACTCTTATCAAAACCTTGGAGAGTTTGATGAAGAAGTTCCTATGGGGCAATTCTAGAGGAGGAACTGGTCTTACCAAGGTGAATTGAAGGGAGCTCTATTTACCAAAGGAGAAAGGAGGGTTGGGTATCATTTCAATCATGTTGTCCAACAAAATCCTTATGCTTAAGAGGATACAAAGAGTGATTGAAGATAGGAAATCCCTTTGGATAAGATAGTTACATGGTTATTTCTTCAAGGGAAGAAGCATTTGGGCCCGATCAACAAGCCCATCGTATTCTAATTTTCTCGATCAACTATTTGAAATTAGAAATGAAGTTGCAAGAGATACCCTCTGCAGAATAGGGGATGGCATGAGGACTTCTTTGTCGTAGGATAACTGGACAGGTGTTGCTCCCCTCATCCAACATCAGGAAGCTCTTGAGGCTTTTATTAACTATCTGGATAATACTAAAGTTTCCTCACTGATAGTTGAGAACTAATGGATTCAGTTCCCTGCAACTATACAGCACTTAACCTCATCCTGTCCCCCTAATATTACTTTAGAAGACTACTATCTATGGAGCAACATACCTATTATAAAATTCTCTAGCAGGGAGTACAGGAAAAGGTATGAATACAATGATCCAGATGTATCACGGCATAAAATCGTTTGGTTTAAACATATTAAACCTGACACTGCCTTTATTTTGTGGCTGGTAGTCAAAGACAGGCTAAGTTCCATGGATATATTAGCCTTCTTGAATATAAGAGGTGACTGCAAATAACGTATGGGTTAGAGGGAAACAAGAAATCGCCTATTCTTTGAATGCTCTTTCATTGGATCAATACGGAATGGAATTATGAGGATCTGTCTACGGAACGCGGACATCAAAACTCTTCTTGAAGCAATTACGTGGCTAATGCCTCAACATTCCAATCCTAGTTGTGGGTTTTACATGCTTTCCATGGCTAACATTATTCAAGAAATTTGGAGAGAGCGAAATCTCTGAGAAGATTCCCAAGATAAGAGAAGGACCAATGACGCAGTCATGCATGCAATTGTATAGAGTGTAAGAGAACAACGTAACTTATCTGCTTTGAAATCGCTAAGGAATGTAGCCAAAACCTAGCTACATCATGGTATATCTAATGGAAACATGATTACAACAATTCATGCAAAGGAATTACACTGT
Source organism: Erythroxylum reticulatum (assembly GCA_025504915.1). Classification (NCBI taxonomy): domain Eukaryota; kingdom Viridiplantae; phylum Streptophyta; class Magnoliopsida; order Malpighiales; family Erythroxylaceae; genus Erythroxylum; species Erythroxylum reticulatum. Next base: position 20,375,321 of record JANSVA010000004.1, on the reverse strand, counting down.
ATATGGATACCGTACACAACAAATTGGGAAAGTAATCTTTGAGGGATTAAAATTGCGATCCATAGCTTACCTCAGAGATCTACGACTTCTACAACTAACGCAACGAAAACAAGGAGGTCTCCATCTAAGCTTCTCTCCAGACGTAGGGCTCCTGAAGAAAGAAGAAGGTATGTGGGAGCTAGAATCGGTAGGTGTAACCTGAAGAGAGATAGAGATCTTGAACTAGTGACCGTTGCTATGATCAACCTGATATAGTTATCTGATCTTCACTATTGCTCCTTTTTTTTTTTTTTTTTGGTCGAGGTGAATTGGAATTAATTGTCAACTCATCCCCTAACCGTTTTATCGTTATGATAGGTGTGAAGTGGAAGTGTGCAGCTGAGGCATTCTAATAAACTGGTAGATTTGAACCTTATTCGTACGCCACCCAAGCAATTTGATCAGGTATTCGCCCTTCAATGCGAGGAGTTAGATTGAAGGGAGTGATCTTAGTGGTTTGAGAACCCTGTCGATGCTGATGCTCTAAGGTCCTCACGTACGTCCCACACGTGGGCAATTGCTGTCTTTCTTGATATTTTAGAGGCTAGTTTCTTGTTTATGCTGTCTTTTGACTTGTGATTGAGGTCCCCTAACAACCTTCTAACATTTTGATATACTTTTTCTATTAATTGAATCATTTTAACTTTAAAAAAAAGGAGACACTAGGCCAAGGGATGAGAAGTGGAAATGGTACTTTCAATAAAGAACTAACACGCGGCCAAGGGATGCCACCCCAGTTTGCCATTGTGTGTACATGCAGAGGCTATTCAGATATTTAAGATCTGGACGTCCCACTCTCTATATTCCCTCTTTTTTGTTTTATTTTCACCTCTTGACAAGTTTGCAAACCGATTGTATGATCACGTTTCAGTTTCCCCCCTGAACTTGTTCATATTGTCCGTTCTGTCCCAGCAATCTTTGCATTTTTTTAAAGTTTCCCTTGACTAGACTTGAGTTATATGAAGTGATTCTATCCCTCTTTGTCACCGCCAGAGCTCTCCTAAGTCCTACCACAACATCCCTCCGTTTCAATCCGCTTTTACTTCCCCGGAATTCTCCTCTCTCCGGCTACCCATCAATCCAGCAACCGTAGACAACGTATGTGGTTTTCCTTTATATGTGAGCTCGACAAAGGCGAATAAATGGCGTTAATAGTACCCTCTATCTCAACCTCGGTCCATATTACCACAACACCCAGACTCTCAGTTATCTCCATTAAAGCACCCAATCCTGTTTATTTTCACCCATCACTAACCTGCCCATCCTCAGTTCTCCAAAAGCGCATAAAGGGCTTGGAGAACAGTGGTGCACTGTTCACATTTGCCTGCTCGACGTCCCCGTTCATAGGGAGAGTGGGGTCTCAGAGGAGAAAAGGCAATGCTTATCTACTGTATTTTGGGGTAAACCCAAGTGCTGAGGTTGCTAAGACAGATTCTTCGCAGCTCTTGTCAGCAATGCTTCCTTTTGTAGTTGCTCTCACCGCTATTGCCGCTCTTACTCAACCATCCACTTTCACTTGGTTAGTGATCAGTTCTGCTTCTTATGCACATCTTTGTGGTTTCCTTTATCTCTTTCTCAAAATTGGGTTGTGTGGAGGTAGAATTCAGCTTCCGGGTTCGGTTAGTTCTTTGGTATAACCAACTGATTGCGTTTCCAGCCATCTTTTAATATTAAATACTTTCCTTTTACTTGACTTTGTTCCTTAAAACATATTCTATGGTGCGAATATAAAACTGTCCTTAATGCATTCCGAGACTGTTATTTGGACTGACATTTTGTTTATGTGAAAATGTTGAATTGGTTTTAGTTATTCATTGAAGTCTTCGCTCCCGGGATCTTATAATATCTTCGCTAACACTGGTTTCAGTATTTCCCTTTGTATCAAACTTCTTTAATCCGAGTTACTAGCTCATCTTTATATTGATTATCTCCTTCATCTGATATTTGTTTCTTTAGAATTTGCCTAATTATCTTCGCCTGATTGTTGTTTTGAGTCAAACTTTTTCTTTCTTGTAGTTTTAAATTTTTACTTTGTCGTTTTCCTTGTGTGTGGAATTAAGGAGAGTACTTCTAATTTGATTTTCTAATGGATAAGGACTTCTAACCGGTTAATTTGACACTGGGACTTCTCTTATGTGTTTGATTTAAGACTCAAAAGGGTGATCCGGATGCCTAAACATCTTTGCGCATCTTTCTGATGTTATTATTACTAGTTTCAAAGAATCCTGTTTTTCTAAAGATTTTACAACGAGATGTTATAGATTTTACAAAAATCTGCAGGGTATCTAAGGAGCTATATGCCCCAGCTCTTGGTGGAATCATGTTGTCAATTGGAATTAGACTTTCTATTCATGATTTTGCCCTTGCTTTCAAAAGGTGTGTATTGTCGTGGCATTCTGAGCGCAGTGTTTTACATGCTTGATTATCCCAGTCAACTGGATTTACCCTCAGCTGTGCTTTTTCTCTGTTGCAGACCATTACCATTATCTGTTGGGTTTGTATCGCAATATGTGATCAAACCGGCCCTTGGGGTATTACTAGCAAAGGCATTTGGGATGTCAAGCATGTTTTATGCAGGTTTTGTACTCACATCTTGCGTTGCAGGGGCTCAACTCTCTAGCTATGCCAGTTTCTTGAGCAAAGGAGATGTGGCTATGAGCATTCTCCTTACGAGTTCTACCACCATTGCATCCGTACTCATAACACCACTTCTAACAGGCCTTCTTATCGGCTCTGTTGTTCCAGTTGATGCTGTTGCTATGTCCAAGTCAATAATGCAGGTAAACACAATTCTTTGCAAAGTGATCAGTTGATTCGCCCAAAGTAGAATAGGTCATTTTGTTTGTTGCTTTATTTCATCAGTCATTTTTTCTTCATAGGTTGTTCTTGTCCCAGTCACTCTTGGCCTCGTACTAAACACATATGCAAAGCCAGTTGTAAATTTCCTTCGGCCTGTGATGCCATTTGTTGCTATGATTTGTACTTCAATGTGTATCGGTAGCCCACTGGCAATAAATAGGAGTCAGATTCTCTCTGTTGAGGGTCTAGGGTTGGTCCTTCCAGTGTTGACGTTTCATGCAGCAGCTTTTGCTTTGGGATATTGGTTTTCCAGAATCCCTGTCTTGAGGTAACGGAATCCCTGTATTACAATTCCGTTACAATTTGAGGTTCAGTATGGAAAAATTAGCCCAGTTTGAGTCTTCTTTCGTTAAGCTGGTAAGCTCGTGATCACCTAAGTGGTGAACCCAGCAATAACTAATGGAAATCATCTTGTTTGTGAATCTCTTGTTTTGCTGATGCCAGACATTAATGTTTTGAGAGATGAGTTTATGGTTCCTTTGAGCCTCCATAAATGGGAATTTAAACATGAATTCAACTTATTTGGTAATATGGATACAGGCAAGAGGAAGAAGTTAGCAGGACAATTTCGTTATGCACTGGAATGCAGAGCTCCACTCTGGCAGGGCTCCTTGCAACTCAGTTCCTTGGGAGTAGTCAGGCTGTTCCACCCGCATGCTCTGTGGTTGCTATGGCAATCATGGGTCTTTCTCTTGCATCTTTCTGGGGAAGCGGTTGCCGGATAAGGGACATACCATCCTATCTCATCCCCCAATTTGGCTCTACTGCCGGGGTTTAGCATGATAACGTTTGAGATGGTACATAAACAGATACTAGCAGTAACTTAGGTGCAATCGGAAAATTAAGAAGGAATAGAGGAACAACCAACCATTCTTGAATTTACCAACGTAAGCAGTACAGTAAACAGAGGGGTGGGGTTAGTATAGGTAACGGCCGGGCCTCCAGTTGTATCGTTTAATCAACTGAGCCTTCGATTTGCTGTTGTATAGAATTGAGATCATATGAACTGCATAATGAAGTGTATACCTTGATTCGAGTCTATTCGTTTCTATTTTTTCTATTTTAGTTTTTTTTGCTTTTGTTTTCAAGTAGAAAAATTTGTTTGATTTTATTTATTTAGTTTTCAAATTATGAAAATTATAAAAAGTAGTTTTTGTTTTATTTTTTTTTTGTTATCAACTAAATATGTTATTTAATATATTAATTATTAATAAGAACGATGAATAATTTAATTATTAAATATATATTTAATTAGTAATTATTGATTTAAATTAAGAACAATTTAATTTAATTTTTTAAGTAACCAAATTGAATTGAATTTAATAATTATTAGTAAATATAATTAAATTTAAAATGTCTTCAAAATATATAAATTCAAGATTAAAAATATTAATTTTAAAATTATTTATTTTAATAAAATAAAATAATTTTATTAATAAATATTCTATAAGATATTAAAATCAATTTATTTAATTAAAAGTAATATATCTTTTAGTTATATCTAAAAAGTAATTATTATCCGTGATAAAAATATAATTACATTAATAACTAGACATGTTTTTTTTTTTGAAAGTTGAAAAATAGAAAATAAACAAAAAAAATGAAAACTAAAAATCATTGAGAAAACAATTAGAAGTGAACCAAACTATCCTTTTATTGTTATAATCCTTTAAATCCAATTTAAAATTTGAGACAACTTCTCCTTTTGTCTCTCTCTTGCTTTTCCGTTTTTCCAAATGAGACCATTGGATTGGAAATCGTTCTTTAATTTTTTTTTCTTTCTATCGAATGTTTATTTGCTATTGAATTGATTGTCACGAATTGATCAAAGAGAGCTAGACAGTATGAGTTGGTTTTAGCTTTTGAAGTATAATGGATTCAGGATGGCTAAGAGAGATTCTGAGTCCCCATTAGATAGTGTTTAGTAAATTTAATAGTTTGGAGGGAATGAATCAATGTAAAACATTGTTTTCCTTTTGTCTGTACCTCATTATATTTCTTAATTGTTTGGATTTTACTGGACTAAGTAGTTGAATCAACATTATATCCTAGTTTAAGTGTATGACATGAAGTACTTGTTAAATGTTCACCATATAGGTCTCGTTATATACAAGAAATATGAGATTAAATAGATATCTCTGAATCAACTCGTTTCATAAGTAATATATATTCTTTAATATTATAAAATAACTAAGAACTTAAATTCCATGCCTTTTTTCCCCCTAGTAAAGTCTTAAAAGATCGTTATTAACATACTTGTCCTGGGTATGATAATGATATCCAAACTAATGATAGATCTTCCGCTAGTCCTACTCATTTTTCAAAAATAAATTTTCCAAATTAAAAAGTATAAAATAAAATTTTTAATTAAGCCTCAGCCGAGTATTCATAAATTACTTACATGGAATAACGAGTTAAAATTAATTAGTGCTTTAGTTAATTCAACATTTGTCAAAGTATAACTATCTACGGTTCTTTTTAGAATACTCTAATATGAATCAAGAAATAATCACTTCTCATATATAAACTATATACTAATTAGACTGCGTCAATTAGCATATAATTATTAAGCTTTCACCGTTAATGAAATGTTATCAAGCCCGTTAAAAGTTTGACAAAATAATAAGTGAAACATGAATTAACTTCATATTTCAATAATATCTGAAGTTTATATCAACTCTTTAAGAAGGGTTATAAAAG
>JANSVA010000004.1:20338579-20351413 GCA_025504915.1 Erythroxylum reticulatum | reverse complement strand
TAATAATAAATATTTTCATTACAAAAGTAACTGGAAGAAAATTAAGTTATATGTAAATACACTTACTTTCTAGGGCACTATATTTACATAACTTCAACATCAAATCCCCTAAACACTTAACAGATTAATCTCTTACCATGTAATTGTTTTGTTGATTAGTTGGACTATGAAGACTCATATGATATATTAGTAGTTGATTTTGAGTCTATTAGCAACTAATCTTAAGGTCTTTAACCGAATTACTCAAGTTAAATCTTATAGGAATGTGTTACCGATTTATGGGTGTCTATATTAGGTTTGACCATAATCTAGAAGATTTATGTCATCCTATCTCTAGTGTTATAATCAACTTCTTCTAGTTATGGTGGATCTATTCATACTGGGATTTCTTAATCTCTACAATTGAAATTGGATTATGATATAATATTCTCAAGTTATTAGTAGATAAATAAAAGTCGTAATTAGATCACAATGTATCAAATAACCAATTGCATTAATAAAATAATCAAATCATGACAAAGTATTAACATAAGGTTTATTTAACCTAAATACTAACTAGACATTTAGTTACACATGATTAAATATGAAATCAAACATATATTCATAGGAATAAGAATCGAAAACAATGGGTTCATAATTCTAAGTATTCCTGATTGTCTTCTGTCGAATGTTCTTGAGATGTAGAGGCTTAATATTGAACTCTAATGGATTTATCGATGATTTCTTTCTATTTTCTACTTCTCTAGACCAAAATCGCCTCCCCCACGTCTCTCTCCTCAATTGCCACCGAAAATGTTTTTTTATCATAAAATTTAGGGTTCTAGGAGATGCAAGGTCTCTTGCACAGTTGTGCATCAAACTATGCATAAACCAAAGTTGTCTAAAAATTGCAAAAGTGCATGGCCTTGTAAAGTTGGACTAGTTAGATGTACAACTGTGCATTCCTTCAAGTTTTTGACCTTGATGTCTTCATATTTAGGTCACAATCCCTTCATATAAACTGTATATCTTCTCTTTGCTTTCCAATGGATCCTCTTTCACTTAAGAAAAAGCCTTATAGCTAAATTTATGGGATAAAAACCAAGTTAAGGTTAAATTAGGCCGAGACAAACTTCATATCTCATTCTTAGCCTTTTTAGAGCCTTAAAAACATTTTGGACCTTGAGTTGTACATAGGAATTTTGTGCTAAGATTTTGGATTGAATTTGAGCTTTTGAATCACCTCGTTTGGATTTGATAAGCCTCAGATAGGTTCATGTAAAGCTTCAGTGGTCATGCTTCCAATTCTACAGAAATAAGTTTTAATTTGAACAAATGGTTGCTAATTCAAACGAATTCAAACAACGACGAATATGGGCTTTCTGAAAATCTTTAGATGTCCTCTAATTATTCTATAAAGATGATGTTTAGATTCGGACTCTCCATTTATGTTAAAAATTGTGCACAACTTCTGTTCATCGATTCTTTGCTTTATGTAGTGTTTTTGTCTTAATTTTTCTCCTTTAAGTCCGTGAAGTTAATTTTAACTATGAAAGCACTTAGATTGAATTAAGTACCAAATATCAAATAAAAGTATAAAATATCAAGAAAAATACATTAAACATGGGTGTCAAAATATAGTCAAATATCCATCTATCAAACATCCCAATACTGAAGCTTCTACTTGTCTTCAAGCAAACAATAATCAAAATTATAAATTTTAGAACATCAATCAATCATCAATCTCCACCTGTCCATTCATACTATATATCATATATCCTATTGAATAAAAGTAACTTATAATTAAAGTCAAGTTGTCCTAAAATTAACTTCGCAAGCAATATTAATAGTAATCACATCAACAATTGCATTGAAATCAAAAGTATATCTCTTTACACCCTTACCAAGATTTCACTCAATGCACTTAAATGTTTAGGGTAAAAAACATAAAAAATCTTGATCAGTGAATAATATATCTCTTACTATATGCTTACAATAAAATCACATCTCCACCACTTATGCACAAACTAGAAACAAAAATCAAAAGAGCTTTATAAGGTTGTAATGAGGTTTAGGTACAATATGATTGAGATAATAAAAGTGTTAAATTTAATGAAATTTACTCAAAGAAATAGTACAAGACTTGTTTACAAAACATATAGGTCCTTTCATCACAAATATATTGGTACCACTTATTTATTTATTTATTCTTCTTTTTCTTTCTTTCCTTTTTTTCCTCTTTCTTTTTTTCCCCAAAATATTCCAATCAGAACCACAATTCAACAAATATTGGACCTTTCACAAATTTAAATTCTAAATAAGTAAATAATATAAATAACCTTTAAGGTTCAAAACAATAAAAAGGTCTTCAAAGAAAAATAGGATAAAGGTTAATATGTGGTTTAATCAATTGAAAAAGGCTAAGGCTCAACTTGGTTATTCCTAAAGGTAAACTTTAAGGTATGGTAAATTTCAAAGAAATAGGCTAAAACAAGTTAGTTAATCTAGTTGCCTTTATCATTTTAGTGCTTTTAATTTTCATAAATATGTTATCAACATGCATAATAAAGAAAATTCTAGAATTATCTTACTATATATGATATCACATATATGAAAGAATAATAAGACTTTTTTTTTGGAAAATTTGCTCTTGAACTTAAAGCTCACAAAAATTGGGTATATATGTGTGGAAATAGTATGCAATTTCATTTAACTTGAATATTTCAATGATTACAAAAAAATATAACTTAGAAAACTATTTTCATTTTAACTATCATCCTTTTGCAACCAATTTAAATCAATATTCAACAAGGACATACAATATTTAAGGATAGATTCAACCAATTTAAGATATCAGTTAATAGAATTTATAACCAAGATTAAAATAAGCTTAAAGAAGTCATTATCTAGATTCATTAAACCTATCCCCACACTTAAAGTTGTGCATTATAGTCCGGAAAGTACCACTAAACCCTTTCACTTCTTCATAAATGCTTATATTATGTACATTGTCCCTAATATAGATAATATAAGCATTTATGAAAAAGTGAAACGGTTTACTGGTACTTTCCTAACTATGACAATTTCTCTGGTTTTTATCCATCCAATATGAGACTAACATCCTTGCAAAATATAAGGATAAAAAGAAACAAAAAATATAATAGAAAATAAAATCCTATACTAACACAAAAGTAGACACAAGATAATATGAAGATTGAAATAAAATTAAAACTAAATCATAGGTTGCCTTCCATGCGGTACTTCTTTAATGTTTGTAGCTCGATGTAACCTTTATGTTTAATATAATCCTGGATCAATAATTAGCAGCTTGCTTCCACCCTCTTCTCTACAAAGCAACTTCATAGCCTGTAGACAAACCACCTATTGCAGGATGATAACAAAGACATAATTTATCAAATTAATAAATCCAATTTCAAGTAATAATGCCCTCCTTAATGACAAACTGTTAATAAAATAAGGGATAATGAAACTCCTTGAATCATTGGTTGGCTTGAATAGCTTGTCTTCAAGGAAGTGGGAACCCTCTATACTTAAGGTCACTACCAACACCTCATCTTCGTCAACCACCTCTATCCACTCTTCTTCTTCTTCTTGGATAAGTGTTTCTGGCTCATCTTCTTTAATTACCTTCTATCGCTCCTCTACTTTTGCTTCTTAGATGGAGACATCTTATTAGTTTGGAAGCTCTTATTGGAATGTCACTCCATTCATGAAGCCAACCCTTGCCTTTTCTTTACTCTCAAATTTGCATCGATCAGCTTTCATGTCAACAATGAGTTCCATTAATTTATTCATAATACTTGCTTCCTTTTCTAAGAGCTCATCCTCACCACTAAGGGTGGTTACCATTCCAAATTCGTTAAGATCTGTTTCATTAGGACTAAGAAAACTCCCTAGTTGTTTGTTGGCTAATATTTTCACCAATTGATTGATTTGATTCACTATATTTTGTATACGAGCCTCTATTCCAGATGCCTCATGTCAAATTATTGCGTAGTCTCAATTATCATATCTTTTACAATAACAATTATCTCCTGACCTTGTTGAAATGTATTTTTGTTCTTGAAATCAAATGTTGTCTCTTCTTCACTCTGAGATGGTTGGAAGCTCAAATTATACTCATCATATGTAAGTGAAGGAAGTTGCTTATTGAATTCATGTTGACTAGCTACTCTTTTTGTAGGATATTCCATTAGTCGATCTGTAATACTTTCTTTTTTCTTCCAAAAGCTCTTCTTGAAATGTCACTCGATCCATGAAAACCACCTTTGTCTTTTCTTTACTCCCAAATGTGAGTTGCCTAGCTTTCATTTTAGCAAGTGTTTCCATTAATTTATCTTCTAGATTTGACCCATTAACAACAGGTACTTGGTACCATAAATATCTAGCTGGAGCGTAATCGTTCCATCCATAAGTATAAGAATTGCCCCACTTTCAGTTGTACTTATTCTTGTATAGCAAACCTTGATGTCAATTGTACATACTCAGGTACTCCCATATATAAGTAGGTGCTCAAAATTCATGAGTGTATTGATAACTCCCACCAATGTCACTATACGACCTAAATATCGGTTAAGCTTTTGAAAACATATAAGAACAGCTCACTCTCCTACATAAGTCCCAGCAATGGCACTAAAAACTTAATTGACCTATTTTGTGACAATCAATATTGTAATAACTGTAAGTGCATGGCGTAGCTGTAACTAGTATTGTCAGGTACAGGTCAATCCCACGAAGACTATAAATACTAGTAGTTACCCTTCTCCTATTATCTAGCGTAAGATTTTATTTTAGATTTTTATTGAAAAGAAATTAAAACCAAGGTAAGTAAAATAAAATAAGTAACAAAGTTGAACAGAAGATTATGAAAGAACTTAGAAAATTATCAATATCGAGAATTAGTATCTAGGGTTCGAATCCCCCTAAACCCTTAACAGATTAATCTCTTATCATACAATTGTTTTGATGATTAGTTGGGTCGTAGAGACTCCTATGGTATGTTAGTAGCTGACCTTGAGTCTACTAACAACTAATCTTAAGGTCTCTAATTGAATTACTCAGGTTAAATCTTATAGGATTGTGTTATTGCTTTACGAGTCCCTCTATTAGGTTTGACTCTAATATGGAAGATTTATGTCACCCTACCTTTAAGATTGTAATAAACTCCTTCTAATTACAGTAGATCTATTCAACCTAGGATTTTTTAATCTCTACGTATGAAATCAGATTATGATCTACTTTTCTTGGGTTATTAGAACATAAATAAAATGCGTAATCAGATCACAATATATCAAACAACCGACTACATTAGAAAAAGAATTAAATCCCCTTAAACCCTTAACTGATTGATCTTTTGTTATGCAATTATGTTGTTGATTTATTAAATTGTAGAGATTCATATGGTATGCTAGTAGTTGACCTTGAGTCTACTAACAACTAATTTGAAGGTCCCTAACCGAATTACTCAGGTTAAATCTTATAAAGGTTCATCTAATCTAAATATTAACTAGCCATTTAGTTACACATGATCGAACATGAAATCAAGCATATATAAATAGAAATACTAACAAAAAACAATGAGTTCATTATTATAAATCTCCCTGATTGTCTTCTATCGAATGTTCTTTTGATGTAAAGGCTTGATCTTGAATTCGGATGGATCTCTTGATGATTTCTTTATGTTTTCCACTTCTCTGGACCAAAATCACACCTAAGGAACGAGTCCCAAGTTTGGAATCTCCCCTATCCCCACCCCCATTCCCATGTATCTCACCTCAATTGCCACCGGAAACATCTCTGACAGACACACTATTGGACCCCATTTCTAGAGCTCAACATTTGGAGTCATAAAACGTGATCTTTATTAACCCGTATTTCTGGAGTGCAACTCTTGCTCTGATACTAAACAATGTTGGACCCCTTTTTTTGGAGCCTAACATTCAGAGTCATAAAACATGAGCAACTCATTCTTCTATTTCAGAACAGATTTTGGGAAACTTCCAACTGGCATTTCAATTTGACTTCTTCAGAACATTTGTTCCTCATTTTCCTAAGTTTCTAATTACATCAAAATTATTCAATTTGGTTTAGAAATCTGAAAGATATACCTGAAGTATTTTTAGGCTGTTAGTGAACTAAAACTATACACTATGCTCAACTTCCATCCAGAAATTGAAAGTCTTAGAGACTGAATTAAAATTTGATCCCTTAAGCTAATTTGTAGCTCTAGTCTCTAGTTTATTTAGAAATAAGAATCATCTCATTTGGAGCTCTACAAGTCAAGATATCCTCAAAATACTGAAGCATGTTTAGTAAAATATCCAATTCATACTCTTCCAACCGATACCCTTACTTTGATTCAATAAATATTTTTTAAGTCAATACCAAAAACTATAAGTTTTTATAGAGAGGTAGAAGAATGAGTTAGAAATTTATTGCTTTAAAAATAAGGTCATTTGGAGGTCGAATGACAAAGTTATGGTCAAAAGAGTTATTATCAAAAGAGTGGAAGATGTTCAAGTTTTAGTTTGGGGGGGTGTTAAAGCCTACGGGTCGCGATCGTGCAAATGCACGATGGCGGCCTGCCCGCGCTCGGCCTCGAAGTCACGATCGCGACTTTTGTGCAATGTTCGCAGAGTCACGATCGTGACTTCTCTCTCCTTGCTTTTCTTCTTTCGACCTATATTGGTAAAATAGGCATAACTTTCACTACAAATATCAAATTAAGGTTATTCAAAGACCATTTTAAAGAGGACTTGTAGGCCTACAACTTCTACGAAGACCTAAAAACAATTTTTGCCTCTATAAGGGTTAAAATTTTAAAACAATGCAGCTGTCCCGAATGTTCATCTTACTCAGCATCATAAAATTCTAATGATCATATCTCTTAACTCCGAAGTCCAAATATTTCATACTATATAGCGTTGGAAATCTAGAAAGATAATGTACAACTTCTAAGAATAAAAATTTGTCTAATTCCACCTAGATTAATCCAGTTTTTCCCCTTAAGTCAAAACACGATTTCTACACTTATGAAAGACTTGAAATAGGAAATGTACAACTACAAGATAAATAAACACATACACATCAGAAACTTCTTTAATTCTCCATTCATTTCTAAATCAAAATGAAATTCATACATAGCTTTAATTACATATCAACATTACATCAAAGACTTAACACAAGGTACAAAATGCATTGGATGCTCAATTTTTAATATGCTTATAAAGCTAACAAAAAAGGATTGAAATAACTTAGTTACAAAAGTCTCTAACTATCTTGAAGTTTCCGATGCCTTGAAAGGATTGCTAACCCTCTCGTTCTGCACCTAAGGAGTGGAAAATATTGGGTTAAGCTATAACGCTCAGTGGCTAATATATTTATAGCCATCGGCAATTACCACAAACTCAAGCATATGCATTTATATATCTAACAATTCAATCATTCACCAATTTAGCTCAAAAACTAATAATTAAGCAGTTAATACATAACACATAACATAGACTTTATCCAGTAAGCAAATCATTCAAATGCATCATACTTGACAATTCAACGATGCAATGCACAACCAAATGGCTGCAGGGGTCCCATGGGTATGAAATGAAAAATCAAAGTTTGCATTATAAATAAAATGAGTCCATCGGAGCTTATATGCCACAAGTGGGTAGCCGGGAGAAGGCTCTTGTCTACATGCACACGATGAACGAAATGGTTCCTCTCTCTCCCAAACAAAAGCATATATTCATTTTATCCTATGCTCATATTTTCATACTTTTTTCCTTTTTTTCTTTTAATTCAAAATGTTATAATCTCTTTCATGGTATAACATAATCACAATGCATCATGCATTTCCCATCAATTCACAACAATTCAATTTTAAGCAATCAACATTCACACACATAAGCAAGAATTTGCATAATCACACAATAGCTATAAATAAATTACCCACCTAATTGGATTGCAAAAATCTAACTCAAGGTTGTCTTCCCTCTTGCTCTTAGGTAGGATTCTCTTGGTTTCCTAAAACAACCAAGGTTTCATTCAAAACAATATTATAATAAAATTCATAAACTTTAATAATCACAAAAAATGCAATAATACAAATTAAGCTCAAACCTAACCTACCCATAGTTCATCTAAGCTAGTTAAACCAAACCCTAATTCCAAAACCCACAAAAATCAAAATGGGTCTCATCTTCTTTCAACACAACCCATTCTCTACTTCTTTCTCTGCCTAAGCAAGAAAAAAAGATAAACTTGCCTTAGACAAGCTTGATTCTTTCTCTTTCCACGTTTTCTTCTTCTTCCCTAGCTTCTCTCACGACTCTCTTATCTTCTTTATTTCTTCTCTACATTTTTCTCCTCTGTTCTATTCTTCTCACGATTTCTTCTTCTTTTCATTCTTATTCTTCTAATTCCAGCCCCTTTTGTTTTGTCTTTCTTCCCATTTTGCCCCTTATTAAACTAGGCTTTCCATATTTACCCTTCTTTCTTTTAACATAAGCCTACTAACTACTTAAGCTAACTAAATTCTAACACTTCATTCTAATTTCTAATTTCTAATTCTATTCATACTTGCTAATTTAATGGACTAAATAACAAAATCAAACACATAAATTGATAAATATTGAAAGAAAATTTTGGGGTCCAAGACGCAAGGTCTTTTGAACGATCGTGCATAACCAAAATTGAATGATCCATCAGATTGTGCATCAAAGAAATGCATGGGCAAATGCACAACTGTGCATTCCTTTAGGTTTTTGACCTCGATATCTTCATATTTATGTCACAATATCTTCTTATAAATTGTGGCTCCGCTTCTTAGCTTTCCAAAGGATCCTCTTTTCTTAAAACAAAGTCGTGTAGCTAAAGTTATGGGCCAAAAATAAGGGAAGGCCATACTAGGCCTAGATAGGCTTTGTATCTCATGCTCAAGCTTTTTAGCCCTTTGAAATAGCACTTTTGGGCCATGATTTTACATAGGAATTATGAACAAAGATGTTGACTTGAATTTGACTTTTGAATCACCTCATTTTGATCTCATAAGCCTCAAATATGTCTATGTAAAGCTCCTGTGGTTAGGCTGCTAATTTTGCAGAAATAAGTTTTATTTTGAACAAACGGTTGCTGGTCCAAATGAATTTGAACAGTTACGAATCTGGGATTCTTGAAAATTTTAGAGTGTTACTTAATTGTTCTCTGAAGAAGACATTTAGATCCAGACTCTCCATCTATGTTAAAAACTGTGTATAGCTTCTATGCATCAAATGTTGGCTTTATGTCGTATTTTCGTCTGAATTATTCTCCTTTAAATCAGTGAACGCAATTATAATCTTTGAAAGCACTTGAAGCAAATTAATACCAAATATAGGATAAAGGTATAAAATATCAAGCAAAATACATCGAACATAGGTGTAAAAATATAGCCAAATATCTATCTATCATTTACTTTCACTAAATAATATTTCACAAGTAATATTAATTCATTTTATTAATTATTAATGATATATTAATATATCATATCATATTATTGAACACATGTTTTACTTGTTATTTGTTAATTTTCATTTTGTTTTTGTGTGATATGATTATTCATATAAACAAAATTTGTCATATAACCGCTTTGTTAATGTCTTTAACAAAAATTTGAAAACCACACTTACTATCGTTAAGCTTGCTCTTATGGTGACGATCTTTGCTTTTGCACCTTCTTCCCCTTCTCTGTTTTTACTCCTTTTTCCCTATCATTCTGCCCTTTTAGGAGATGGGATCTAATAATCTGTCTCTAATCCCCCAAACGTTAACCCCTTTGATCTTAAGTTTCTTCTTCTCCTTCCCTTGCAGCCAACAATCCCTTACTTTTGTTCCAACTCTCAACACCATTTTCAATCTTTTGACTAGGTCCCTGCTTTCATTTCCCTCTTCCTTTCAAGCCTCAACCATTTGTTTCATCATCTTTACAAACAACTGTTGCTTCTTCTTCATTACCAAAAAATCATTTCCTCTCTCTCTCTCGGATCCTTTCCATTGGCTATTAGGGGCAATTTTGTCTTTCCTATCATACTTCTTTGACTATTTTCCCTCTTTGAATCCTAATCGAATTTTCCTCACTACCCTCACTCACCTTACCTTCCGCATCTTGGATGTCACCAAGCCACCAAATAGGAGTGGAAGGAGACATAACACTCCATTACTCCCTACCTAAGGAAGAGCATGGCTGTGTCATTGTTGTGCCAAATTTGGAAGTTTTGCAGGAAGGAGCTCGATTATGGGAGGCTTCACTAATGGGTTTTTTTTTTTGGAAAAAAAGACCCCCATTTATGGTGCTGCAAAAACGGGCAAGCATGGCATGGAAAAACAAAGGCCTGTTAGTTGGAAAAAATCTAGCTTTATTTACCTTCTCCTCTAAAGCTCATGCCCTCCTGGAAGAAGGACCTCAGCATGTGATGAACCTTCCATTGTTTCTCCAAAGCTGGCAGCTGGGGTTCCAACCTAAAGTAGAAAATCTTAAGTCAATTCCCCTGTGGGTCAATCTAAATAATGTACCATTGGAATACTGGATTACCAAGGGCCTCAGTATGATTGCAAGTTATTTGGGTCAGCCTCTTTATATGGATGAAAATACAACAAAGAGAAAGAGATTAGGTTATGTAAGTCTATGTATTACAATGGACATCTCTAGGGATCTACTTGAATAAATTTGGTCTTCCTATTTTGCCTCTTCTTTCATTTTCCCCCTAACCCCTTTAATCTACTTAAACACCATATTAACTCTAACTTAATTCAAATCTTTCCTTATATGCCTTATGGTCTTTTATCCTTAAGAGCCTTGCCAAAATTACCCTTGAACATACTTATAACCTTAACACTTTAATTCAATCTACCCATATCATATAAGCTTTCCAACATCATCATAAGAATTAACTCCACAAATTTTCATAAAGATCTTATAATTGATGTAAATCACACTTATTCGTTAAAAAAATTTAGGGGCCAACATTTCTCCCCCTCTTAAAAGAATTTTGTCCTCGAAATTCTTATCTGACTGATCTAGGGGAAGGGGTTTGCTTCCTCTTGTACTCCTTCATTTTTCATTTTACTCCATCACTCAAATAATTTCTTTCGAATGACCCTAGTTAACGAATTCAATCAATCCCTCCGTGACTTGTTCAGATATCACACTATCCTTGTCTATTTTCTCAATATACATCATACTACTCACTTTTTTCCACTTCCTGTGTCAATAACACCAATATCATATCATATCATATCAATATTCTTAATATAATCACATATATCACATTACAAATTTAAGACATCTTTCATCAATAGCACTTCTTATAACCATTTCATACAGACCTATTCATATCGGGCTTTACTAACCCTTCGCTCGATACTGAGCACATGTTGGCATGGTGATACTCTCAGAGGTAATTTATCTTTTGCCTGATGATTCATATCAGTGTAGTGTCAGTATACTTAACTCTTATGCTTATTCTTACTGTAGTACATGCCTTTGATATTGATCCTTCTAATTCATTCATCTTTCTCGAATCTCTTAAATTCTAACATTGATCAATTTCACCTGTTAAATAACATCTCCTATTCTGGCCTTCAACAATTTGTAGGCCTTACTCATCATAATACAAAAGCAATGAATCTTTCTATCATCTAACTCCTCATACAGTATTCAAATGACATCACTTGGACAGTGATCGCGATGCTTAAGGTCAAATAAAACTATACATAGGTCTCATATTCCTATGAGCTTCAAACTATATGCCTTAAGCATATTTCTAACAGTTAAGACCATCGGCAAATTAAATATTCACTCACTTGATTTGGCATTCTGTCGCTAAAAGATTTTCCGGCATACTCCTACTAGGATGTAAAACTTACGTTATCATTTGTACTTTTCTAGCAGTCTCTTTGCTTAATCATTTTTATCGATTTCACATAATTCTTATTTTAATCACCATGTATCATTCTTCATATTTGAACTCAAAATTCAAATATGTTTTCAATCTCTCAATAAGATTCACAATCTCTGAATCCTCAATTTGGGCTTGGTTTATCCTTTCATGTGAAATTGATCTTCAATTTCATAGCAAATAGCACTTGATTTGCCCAAAATTCAACTCCATATACTATGCTTCTTTTTTTTCTAGTTCTGATAACCTCAATATCGAATTTCTGATATAACACTTAGGCTTACTTAGAATTTCCCATTTGTACAATCATAATCTTTCGGTATTTAGATCATTCTTCTTAGTGTCATATTCAATTCTCTCAATTCAATGGTTGCCTCCAACTTTTATGATCTGTACTTGTATATATACATTCAAGATGTTCCTATCCATATATTGTCTCCAAACATTCAAAACAATCATTAGTGTGCCAACTCTAAACCATGTATCATATAGTCAACTCTTAGGACTTTAGTTGTTTCCATACATATGAAATCACTTTATTATGCTGCATTAGATTTTAGCCAAATTCTCTTATACAACATCAGTGCATATTATAAAATCTCGAAATCCATATGATATAATTTATATACGTATAATTCCTCAAATTTCTCTTTACTTTCATTACTCATACGCTTTATACTTTTTTCTTCACATATTCAAACTATTTTTCTCAACTTTTCGAATATCTTTAATACATCATCAAATTTTTGCTTGGATCACTTTAATCTTTAACACCATAGTGTTGTTGGGGCAATTGTTAACTCAAACAATTATTATCAAACTCCATGTGCCCCCTGATTAGTCCTCGTAATTCCTTAATTAACTGATTCCTCAATGAGGTAACATTGTCTCACTTTATTTTCAA
>JANSVA010000004.1:20271144-20288608 GCA_025504915.1 Erythroxylum reticulatum | reverse complement strand
CCTAGGTTTAGGAATTGTAATTTGTAGTTGAACATTCTTGATTAGATTTTAATCAAGTGTTGGATATTCAATGTGTTACTAGGATTTGTTGATGTAGAACTTTGAGCTTAAATATATGAAGTCTTATTTATGTCTATTTATGATCTTGTTGAATCTCTTTTGTCTTGCATAGTTGTGTTTGATATTGAGTTGATTTGAGATCCCAAAATGACTTGTTGCATTGACTTACCCACTACATACACTAAAGGCATTCAACAAGGTCTTAAGAAATGGAGTTCATTGATTTAGACCTTGGACCTAAAGAGTTCTTTAAGGTTTATCATTTGAAATTTAGTGAATTATACCCCCATCAAAAATTGATTTCAAACTATGAAAGCCAACTTCATTTTCAAGAGGATTCTATCACCATTTGATCAATGTTTTTATTTTTCCGATTTCTATTCCCAAAATCCAAAAACACTTTTTACATATTTTTCTTACAATTTATTTAATTTCGTTAAGATTTTCAAAGATCAAACCCCCCTTCCTTAACAATTTAGCTTGCATTTAATGACACATAAGCTAGCTTAGATCCATTCAATTAGGTTCCGATTAAGTAAGATGACTTGAGGTTGCATTCTACATTGCAATCCTTGGAATTAATTTTTTATTTAACCTCGAAGGGTAAGAACAAAAAGGCTTGAATCAAATGCTTACCATGGATTCACTGATAGTGCTACAGGCTGAAGTAGCAAACTTCTCCCAAAAATTATATAGCCTAAAAACCACTTTTCTATCCCACTTAAGGCAATACAACATAAATGTGAATTGTGCGGCTAAGAAGGCTATGTTACATTTTATTGCTTTCTAGTGGACAATAACAATATGGAGCAGTTCAACTATATGAGAGCATAAATCACTCAAGGTGGTAACAACCCCTATTTTAATCCTAATAATCTTAGGAGGAAGAAACACCCAAAATTTTCTTAATCTAACAATGCAAGGAATCAAATGAGAGCATAAGGACTACTAGGATTTCAATAAGATAAGATTAGTTCCTTATAATCAAAGATGAACAATTCAATGGATGTATTGAATTCTAAATTCATAAGCCAAGATGAGAGCCAATTCTAAGTTCAATCAAATTATAAAGAATCATGTATGTTCCCTCTGTAATCTAGAGGTTTAAGTGGCTAATTAACTAATGCATTATCTATAAGAATTGTGGGGAGTCTCCCGAGCAATATAAAATCTAATCCAATGGAGAAATTAAAGCCCTTACACTTAAAATTGGACAGGAGATAGAAGAAGCCCACAAGATGTAAACCAAGAGAAGGTAGAAAAAGAGGAAGATAAAAAGGAGGAGCCTCTATATGTCCCTCCCCTCTATATGCACCAAAGATCCCATTTTCACAAAAGCTAAAAAAGAATTAAATGGATTTGCAATTTGTAAAGTTTCCAAGGAAGTTAAAGAAATTGAAAATCAACTTGTCTTTTATAGAAGCTTTGGATAATATGCCCAAGTAAGTGAAGTTTCTTAAGGATATACTATCAAATAAGCAAACTTGGGAGGATAAACAAACATTTTCCTTGATGAAAAGTTATAGCTCTATAATTACTAACCATATGCCTTCATATTTGAAGGATTTAAGGAATTTTACTACACCAAGTGTAATTGGTAATTTAAAATTTGCTAGATGATTATGTAACCTAGGTGTAAGCATTATTCTTATGCCTTTGTCAATTTTCAGTAAATTAGGGCTAGGAGATATGAAGCCAACTTTTATGCTCATCCAATTAGTGGGTTAATCAATAAAGAATCTTTTTGGTGTAGTGGAGGACGTAATAGTTAAGGTAGACAAGTTCATTTTTCATTAGATCTCGTAGTGTTCGATTTTGTGAAGTATCAAAATTGCCCATTAATTTTTTGTAGACCATTTATGAATATAGGAAGAGAATAGGTAGATGTTAATGAAAGAAAACTAATTCTTTGTATTGATGATGAATAACTAGGGTTCAATATGAATAAAGTCTTGCAACTCTTGCATGAAGATTGATATAATGGATAAATTTATAAAAGAGTACAAAGAGAATCATAGATAAGAAGCTAAAGTTAAGGAAGTAAAAGATAAAAGAGAATTACAGGAGGAGTTGGGTGATAAATTAAAGTAAGAGATTTTAGTGAGAGCAAAAGCACCCTCTCTTAAGAAACAACCTACTTTCGAATTAAAGCCCTTACCTACACATCTTAGGTTTACCTGTTTAGGAGAGGGTCATACTTTACCCATAATAATTTCAAAGCAACTGGATGGAGAAAAAGAGAAGAGAGTGGTATAGACCATTAGGAAAATGATGTAGCCATAAGATGAAAAATATATGATATAACTGGTATAAGTCCTAATGTGATGATGCATATAATTTGCCCTGTTGAAGTTTGTAAGGCGATGAGGAAAAGACTAAGAAGGCTAAACCCTCATATAAAAGAAGTGGTCAAGAATGAAGTAGTGAAGTTATTGGATGTGGTTATATTTACCCTATTTTAAATTGTGAATGAGTTAGTTCGATACAATGTACGTCTAAGTAAGGAGGCATAACAGTGATGGAAAGTGAAAAAGGTGAGATGATTTTTCCTAACATAGTTACAACTTGGAGGGTTTGCATTGTTTGTTGGAAGCTCAGCATGGTGAAAAAGAATGATCACTTTCCTCTACCATTTATCAGTCAAATGGTTGGAAGGGTGTCAAGATATGCATTTTATTGTTTCCATGATGGATATTTAGGATACAATCAAGTTTTTATCTATCCAAAAGACCAAGAGAATAACACTTTCACATGCCCTTATGGAGAATTTTCTTATAGAAGAATGTAGTTTGGGCTTTGTAATGTACGAGTAACTTTTTAAAGGTGCGTGATGTAGATCTTTGCTAACATGATTGAGGTGGAAAACTTTATAGGTGATTTTTCAGTCTTTAGAGACTCTTTTGTTCATTGCTTGACAATTGAGATAAAGTTATTCAATAATGTGAGGAATCACATTTGATCTTAAACTAGGAGAAATGTGACTTCATGGTGCACAAAGGTGTAGTATTGGGACATATGATATCTTATCAAGGGATAAAAATGGATAGAGTCAAAATGGAGATTATTGAGAATCTTCCACCACTTAACAAGTTCAAAGGCATACATGCATTTTTGGGACATATAGAATTTTATAACCAATTTATGAAAAAACTTATCTCTTATTGATAGACCTCTAACTTTATTAGTTAAGGATTAACATTTAATTTTGATAACAATTATCTACTTTCTTTCAACAAGATGAAGGAAGCATGCATTACGACATCTATATTGACGTCATTGAATTGTTATTTACCATTTGAAGTTATGTGTGATGCTAGTGATCAATGATATTTATAGATTAAATTATATTTTGGTATGTGTTTTAGTGTGTTTTTAGGTGTTGATTAAATATTTAGGTTTAGAACTATATGTGATTGTATGTTTATGTTTTTCAGTATTTTGTGGTTTAGGGCATGATATTGGACTTTAATTTTGTGCACTTGAGGTGTTTTGATGTGTTTGTTAATGTATGAACTCAAATGAAGAAGATTGAAGGAAGTTGGAGAAAGCTTAGACAAAACGAACAAGGTCACAATCGTGACATGACTATCATGGTCATGAAAGAAGGTCTACCCCAGGGTCACGATCATGACATCCTTATCACGATCATGATAGAAGAAGATCATGACAGAAGCTTATTTTCACAAGGTCACGATAGTGACATCCTTATAATATTATGATAGCACTCGTCAAATGTAAGGATCTCCTTCTATTTTAATTTTTAGAGGGTTATTTTGGAAATTTTGGCCTGGGTAAAACCTAGTTTTTACCCTAAATGGCTAAAGAACTATATAAGAACATAAAATGACCTTAATGAAAAAGCCTCCATTTTCCAAATGGAGAAAGAACAAAAGGAAGAGCAAGAAAGAGAGAAGGGAAGAGGAGCATCTATAGCTACTGTCCAGCCACTCCAACCCAACCATTTCAACTTCTTTTACATTTTCTCTTGTTTATTTACTTCATATTGATGGATGACTTGGGTTGGAGAATGTTGAACATGTTATCAATGATGTTCTAATTTCATTGTGTTGTTTATTCTTAAATCATTTTGTGACTTAATTTCTTTTGATATTAATGAAATATTTGGGTATTGTGATATTTATGGTTTTTGCATACTTTGATGATAAATCGAGAGATTGAATCGGTGGTAACATAATTAAGTTGGGTGATGAGAATTAACAACCTAATAGATCACATAAATATCAATTCAATAATCATACAAAGAGAGCTTGTGTGACAACCCTATTATCTAATAGATCATTTAAGAATTGACTTGTTTTATTGGAATTTCCCATTTTTTAAGTGGTTAGTGCTCCAATTTGATTTATTTGTGCTAATTTCAGTATTTTAATTCCAATCAATCCATACCTAATTGCTTATTTTTTGTTTAGTTTTATTTTCACTTTAATTCACATTTTTGAATCCTTAGAGAAAGTTAGGATTCAATTAGTTTTAATTAATTCATTGGGGCTCGACACCTCAATTACTAAGCTTTACGATCCTTGCGCTTGTGAAACATTGAGGGTTTTATATAAGTAAAACTTACTTAACAGGTTTTTGGTGCGGTTGTAGAAGAGTTAGTTTATTATCATTTGGATTCCTTTATTTTTTGCCTTTTTTGTGTCCGTACTACTATATGAACACAAGAGTCACTCAGAATTCAAGTAAGATTGCTAAAACATTAGCACTTAAAATCACTCAATTGGAATGAGCAATTTGAAGAGCAAGATGCCAAAAAGAAGAGATCGAAGAAATAATGGTGGAAGAATTCAATCAAGAGACTAGCAATGAACCCTTATAGATTTCATGAGACTAGGTTTCAATGCTGCATATCAAGACATGACTCAACCACCCGTGTAAACAGCAACATTCGAGATTAAGCCAGCTTTGCTAAATATGTTGCAAATGAATGTGTAGTTTTATAGGTTAAAAAATAAGGATCCTAACACTTATTTATGGAATTTTCTAGAAATATGTGATATTTTTTATATCCTGGAATGTCAGAAGATGTTGTTAGGATGAGGCTCTTTCCCTTCACATTAAGGAATTAAGCTAAAACATAGTATCATTCATTAAGCCCTACAAACATCACAACTTGGGAGCAGTTGGTGCATGAATTTTTGGACAAGTACTTCCCTCTCACAAAGATGACAAAATTGATAAAGGAGATCACAAATTTTCAACAAAGTGATAAGGAGTAATTTAATGAAGAATGGGTATGGTTTAAGGATTTGTAAAGGAGGTGCCCTCACCATAACTCCACCCAAAGGATTTCTTTAACAAACCTTTTACAATGAAGTTAATCTACGTATGAGAGGCACCATAGATGCATCTTCTGGAGGTTCTTTTATGCCGAAGACAGTTAAGGAAGAGGACTTCCTAGAAGAGATGGTGAACAATAGTTGTGTTTAGCTTTTGGATAGGAATGCAAGCTGAGATTGAAATTTAACATGGCAACTTAATAGCCTCCAAGCCTCTTCATCCACTCTAGTTAGAGTAATTCAGCATAGACAAGAATTATGCCAGCAAAAGAACCATTTTACCGCTGATTATTTTTAAGGCAAAATAACAACATAGAGAAACTCAACTATATGCATACACAATTTGGATGAGGAGGAGGAAGCAACAATTATTTAAACAACTACAACCTTGGGTGGAAGAATAACCCAAAATTTTCTTAGTCGAACAATGCAGGAGGTCAATTTCGACCTCAAAGGCCATCTAGATTTCAATAGGAGAAACCAAATTCTATGAACTCTAAGTTGGACAAAATTTTGGACGAGATTGTAAATATGGATTAATATCATAAGAGAATGGAAGATAAGCATAACTAAAATTTTGGTTTTAGCTATGAAAATTATAAACAAAAAATGTTGAATTTTCTTTAGCAAACAAATTTGATGACAAAAATTACAGAAAGAAAGAGTCGTAGGAAAGATAGTTGTGGGTAAAAGTCAGTGACGGATATTGTAGAATCACAGTTTTGGTAGGTAAATTTACTAACAGAATTAGAAGTTCCATCGCTAAAATTACCGATGGAAATAAAATTTTCGTCGCTATATTTGCCAAAGGAATTACAATTTACATCACTAAAATTACCTATGGATATTGTAATTCCATTTCTAAATTTCCTGATGGAATTACAATATTTCATAGGTAAAGTTATCAATGGATTCACTATATCCATTGCTAAATTTACTGATAAAATACTATATTCTATTGCTAAAGTTATCGACAAAATTACAATATCCCTAGGTAATTTTAGCAATAGATAAATAATTTCTACTGCCAAATTTACCCACAAAATATAGCATTCCATTAGTAATTTACCTATAGAAGATAACTTTCCATCAATAATTTACTTATGAAATATAACATTTCATCGTTAGTTTACCTACAATATTTTTAGCTACCATTTCTCACTTCCCAAATTAATTTTTAGTTGATAATCAATTGATTTTTTTACATTTAATTTCTCTAAATAATATAATGTAAAATTTATGTTGATTGATAATATAATATAAAATTTATAATGTAAATAATTATCTTGAAAATAACTATAAATTAAGCATTCATACAAAAACTTAAAAGTAGAAAAACATCAAATACATTCACTCAAGTATTAAAATATTATAAATCTAAGATGTGTGGTTATTGAAGGCGGATGATTTGACTGCTGTAATAAAGTGTTGGCGCTCATTTTCAACTTATCCATCTCATTACGGAACTAGGCTATATACTTCATTGATTGTTGTAAGTGAGTTGCCAACCTTTCTACTATGCTCTCAAGATGAATGACTCTCTCATCAGATGTAGAAGATTACGAATGACATGTGTTACAAATGAATCTAAGTCGAAAATCCTTCCATG
The DNA here is from genome assembly GCA_025504915.1 of Erythroxylum reticulatum. Lineage (NCBI taxonomy): Eukaryota > Viridiplantae > Streptophyta > Magnoliopsida > Malpighiales > Erythroxylaceae > Erythroxylum > Erythroxylum reticulatum. Next base: position 20,281,639 of record JANSVA010000004.1, on the reverse strand, counting down.
GCAATCCCTACCACGAACTACATCAAGATATGTCTGACTTTCATCATCAGTTTCAGAGTTTTGAGACTATCGTTCAATGCTTTCTTGCACCTACTGTGCTCTCAAGATGAACAACTCTCTCATTGGATTCAAACTGCCTACTAGATACAGTTGTATTGGATGTGGAGGATTACAAATGACATGTTTTTGCAAATGAATCTAAGTCAAAAATCCTTCCATGGCGATCCCTACCACCAACTACATCAAGATATGTTTAACTCTCATCAATAGTTTTAGAGTTCTAAGACTATCGCTCAATGCTTTCTTATATTTACTGTGCTCTCAAGCTAAACGACTCTCATTGGATGCAGACAGCCTACTAGATCCAACTGTACTGGATGTGGAGGATTATGAATGATATGTGTTTGTAAATAAATCTAAGTCGAAAATATTCCATAACGGTCCTACCACTAATTGCATCAAGATATGTCTAACTCTCATTAACAATTTTAGAGTTCTGAGACTATCATTCAATGTTTTCTTATATTTGGTCCTATCATTATAGTTGTTTATGTTAATAAGTGATAATTTTTAAGAATTAATATTAAACTATAATTTTGCATACATTAAGTTGTCTGCATCAGGTGTTCATGAAGGTCACACCATCATACTTCTTAGTGTAGGTGTGCAAAAAGAATAGACATAATGTAGGCTTCCTACCCATAGACTTTTCCTACATCAGAATAAAGTGTTATAAGTAAACTACAATTTACAAAAATTTTAGCAAAGTTTCCTCTATTTTTATGGTATTTACCCTTGTTAAGAAAAAAAATTTCTCAACAACACAGCTATTCATGGCAACAGACATTTATAACATAATCATTCTCTATAATACACATATATTTTCATTCTAAGTTTCATACATTAAATTGCATTAAAATCAAATTTCATACATGAAAGTACAAAAATTAGAATATAAGTGTAAGGTTTAGATACTACAAGTTTCTCTGCATGCTCTTGGAGGATCATAAATCCTCCAGTATTTACAAATAGAATCTCTCCCTCTGGTCTTCCATGTTTGTTTGCATAATTGTGCTCTGAAATAGAGATTGCCTTAGGTGTTAATACTACTACCTACGACTCCATATTTCTTCAAATATATAAGGACATCGTACACCAATCTTGTATATCGAACCAAGACAATCTTTATAATGTGCACAAGCTTGCCTCTCCCTTATATTATAAATGACAACTTTAAATTTTGAATCCCAAAAAAATTCTTTCTAAAAGAAAAAAAGAAAAACATATTATAAGTACTTATAAACTACAATATTCATTTAATTAATGTATAAAATTAGATAAATAAAATAGATTAAAGAATTTATTTTTGTACCTAAAACTCCTGATAATAAAAATCATTTATCCCATGAGAGATATTCTTCCATATATAACCCTCAAGTTCTATCCTCTCCTTAAACTTGGATGAGATATTTTTGGAGCACGTTCCAGACGAAACCAACCTAATATATAAGCTAATTTAGATCATTTTCAAATTAAAACTTATAACTTCAGTATAAACCTATGGTTTTATCATATAGTAAAAAAACTTTAGAATTTCACATACAGATCGTTGAAAATTACAATGTAAATTCTTCCATCAACTCCCTTAGCTCTAGGCTGGAAATTGCCTTCTGCATCTGCAATGTTTTATAGTCTAAGAGTAGGGTTGTTGGACGGTAAAAAGATTATAGGTGGGAAGGGTGATGCCCCAATTGGATGTGCACTAGCTGGATGTGCAGCACCTAATTCTATAGCATCTACAGAATGTGATGCTTCAATTAGAGATGGACTAAATCCTCCAAATGGTGGTAACTTGACCCCTGATTACAACATTTCCTGTTTTCTCTTCTGTGACATATTTTTAACTTGAAATTCACATTTTATTACTTATTACTCTAATAGAACAATATAAATTAAATATAACAATATATTGTTGATGCATTAATAAATTTATTCATATAATATTCTATTACTTACAAAAGTTAATTGCTATCATCACTTAACTGTAAATCAAAATCATCATCATCTTCTTTTTCTAAAGAATTAGAATAAAAGTTAGGCTCCTCTTCAAATCTCTCACCATCTATAGATTCCTCGTCCTCTCCAAATGAAATTTCATCATATTCATTGTTTGGATCATTCAAAGGTACATTCTTGTCATATGTTACACATGAATTTATTTCATGAACATCTTTTTGAAACACTTCACTTTTAATTCTCTTATTTTGTCCTTTTCCATGTAATTCAAAAACACCTCTAGGTTTTACTTTGCAAACGGCCATCCAACCTTACTTATCTTGTCTTAAGCTATCAAAAGGGACATAATACACGTAGGTCACTTGCATCGCCAACACGAAAGGTTCAAATTGTCTAAATCTTCTTCGCTGGTTAATTCAACTAGATCATATTGACTGTGCACTTTTGTTCCAATATTAGAAGTTGGATCAAACCATTCATACTTAAATATCACTCTCCGTTTTATTAGCAATGCAAGGTACTCAATTTCAAGTATCTCAATAATTTTACCATAATAATACATAAATTCTCTATGTATGCAAACCCCACTATTTATTGTTGTCATGTTATGACCATGATATTTTGTATGAAATTTATATCTACTAACAAAATACATCAGATACGATTTAATAGTTCACAAAGGTCCTTTCATAAGATCACATATGAATTTGTTGTCTATTAGATTTTTTGAGGCCTACATTATTTTTTTATCATATTAAATAGTATAATGTCATTTAAACACTTTGATATGATAATTTAACCATTTCAATTATTGTAAGTGAAAACTTACATATTTCTTAAACCATTGAGGAAAGTGCCTTTCAACTTCGTTATTAATATCATCTTGTATTTTATTAAGCATTAGCTCGTGTAACCATTCCTTGTATAATCTAATAGCATTATTATGTATTTTAGTTGTCAACACCATTAACCTTAAAAAACCAAATAATCAATTTCAAAATTAACTTAAACTTATTGTATGAAACGTTGAACCTCTTGGCAATTCAATAAAATGTAATCATGGGCAGTCTCTATTTCTTCTTTTGTTACTATTCTTCTTGTTGACTGTCCATATGTTCATCCAGTATATGTGAAAAAGGACAAGTTACCATCAACATCACCCGTTTCTCCTCCCTCTTCATTACAAATAACTTTTCTTTCTCTTGTGTGCCCATGTAGCTCAAAATAATATGAACAAAATGTATTTGCTTCCTCCACTAAATAAGCATTACATATCAAACCTTCTATTCTAGCCTTGTATTTAACATTTTTCTTCAAGTGATGCAAATACCTACATTACAAATAGGGTTATTACAATTCTATGATTAAAAAATGCTAAAAGTTTTATTTAAATATTAACTATAATTACCTCTCAAATGAATACATCCATTGATATTAAACTAGACCAGTAAGTTTAGCATCGTATGCTAAATGTACAAGTAGATGCTCCATACAGTAAAAGAAGTATGAAGGGAAAATTCCTTCTAATTTGCACGAGATAACTGGAATTTCCCTTTCTATTTTTTCCATTTCAACCAACTTTATTTCATATGATGTTAAGCTTTTATAGGAAGAACTTAATTCTGTTATAGCTTCCTAATCCTTATTCGGTAGCAATTTTCGAAATGCAATTGGAATTAGTCTTTACATAAACACATGACAATTATGACTTTTCATCTTAAGTAATTTCCTCATATTTACACACCTTGCCAAGTTCAAAACATAACCACTAGAAAACTTTAGACTTTTCAACCATTCACACAAAATTTCCTTTTATTTTTGGTCCAAAGTGTAATATGTTTTTGGATATTTACCTATGCGAAGATCTTTATCACTCATTCCTTCTACAAAAAAGTTTCAAATTAGTTGGTGATTTTGCATTGTCCTTTATCCTCCCTCCAATGTTCAATATAGTGTTAAACAAAAATATTTTTTTCAATATGCTTCACATCTAGATTATGACGTATCAAATTAGTTTTCCAATATGACAAATCCCAAAAGATACTTCGTTTTCTCTAAACAAAGTTTTTACTAATGCTTCTGTTAACTTCTTAAATTTCAAGTATTGTAACTTTTAGCAACTTTTTAATTCATCAATCTCCTACAATATCTCGTCCCCAGTTTTGTGAGGAGGAGGAGGGGGATGTGTTTATACCTTCCAATTCTTAATGATATTTTATTTCTTGTGTCTAAATGGATGATTTGGAGAAAGAAATTTCCTGTGGTTGTTAAACCAAGATGTTTTGGCCCTGTTACGAAGATAAAACATTCAAAATCATTACCACAGTAAGAATAAGCCAATTTTCCTATTATGCTCCATCCAAACAATATAGCATATGCAGGGAAATCATTAATAGTCCACATCAAAGCTATTCTCAAGAAAAAATTTGTTTAAGAGGCACAACATATGCTTCCACACTAAATTCCCAAAGATGATGCAATTCAAATACCAATGGTTGTAAGAATACATCAATTTCATGTTTTGGATTCGAAAGCCCTGGCAAAATCACTATTAAGAACATATATGTCTCATTCTTATACATCCATAGAGGGAAATTATAAGGAGTAATTATGATTGTCCATGATGAATATTGTTAGCTAGATTAACTAAAGGTCAGAATCCATCTGTCAACAATCCCAATTGAACATTTCAATTTTTGGTTGTAAACTCATAATGGGTGTTATTGAAATGTTTCCTTGCGAGTTCATCTAATGGATGGCTCATTATTCCATCTTCCTATTCATGTTCATTATGCCATCTCATGTGAGATGCAGTAACATCAAAGGCATATAGTCTTTGAAGTCTTGAAGTTAACGAGAAATAATACATCTACTTCGAAGGTATTAATTTTTATTTCATAGTATGTTTTCTAAGTTTGAACCTAAATTGACTACAAAATTTGCACTATTGTAATTCCATATTATTTTTCCAAAATAACATACATAACAAATTGTAATAATCAATTTGTTCAAATGACAAACCAAAACCTCTAATAAGTTTCTTCATATTATAAAAATTATCAACCATAGTATGATCAGGAGCCAATGATACATAATACCAAGCCAGAATTTTATCCAAACCTTGATAAAAAAAATTGCCCTTTAGATTTTTGTAATAGCCTAGACCACCTACCTATAGATATTTTCCGCTTTAGGTTACACCTTGGGCTAAACCCCTCATGGTTTTGCTCTTCCCACCCTTAGGAAGACGCGTTTTATGGGGGAGAGGTATCCATACCCTTATAAGGCATAATTCGTTCCCCTCTCCAACCGATGTGGGATTTCACACTCTCTACCCCATTTAAGGCCAAGTCTAGCTGGCACAATGATTCAGGTACTAGCTCAGATACCATTTGTAATAGCCTAGACCACCCACCCACAGATATTGTCCGCTTTAGGTTACCCCTCAAGCTAAACCCCTAACGGTTTTGCTCTTCCCACGCTTGGGAAGATGCATCTGTAAGGGAGAGGTATCCATACCCTTATAAGGCGTACTTTGTTCCCCTCTCCAACCGATGTGGGATCTCACACTCTCCACCCCCTTAGAGCTTAACCCTCTTTAAGGCCTATCCTTGCTGGCACAACAGTTCGAGTACCAACTCTGATACCACTGTAACAACTTCGACCACTTGTTATAGACATTGTCCGCTTTGATTTGCCCCTCGAACCAAACCCCTCACTGTGTTGCTCTTCCCACCCTTAGGAAGACGCTTCTATGGTGCAGAGGTATCCATACTCTTATAAGACATATTTTATACCCCTTTCTAGCCCATGTGGGATCTCGTTATCCACCCCCTAAGGCCTAGCCCTCTTTAGGGCCCAGCGTCCTACACTGGCACATCAGGTCGGGAACTGGCCCTAATACCATTTATAACAGCCCAGACCACCCGCTCATAGATATTGTTCACTTTGGGCCTTGGCCCAGCCAAGCTCTCATGGTTTTACTCTTCCCACACTTGGGAAGACACATCTATAAAGGAGAGGTATCCATACCTTTATAAGGCATACTTCATTCCCCTCTGTAACCGATGTGGGATCTCACACTTTATGTTTAATATTGAAGCAATTGAAGATAATTGAGTCATGGTCTCACAATTTGGCCATAATTCTTGATCAGCTGATTTTAGTAAGTCAAAAAAATTTTGCATTTAGGTTTGGTTATTTTAAGATTTTCTATATTTTCCTGAACAGTATAACTGGCAATATCATAAACCATTTGGGTGTAAGGATTTTCAATTGCACCCACATTATTTGTTATAAAACTAATCCACCCTTCAATATTCATTGACGAGTTTTCTTTAGTTCCTCTTGAGGTGCTACAAATTAATGTCTCCCCATGTCGTGTCCACTCAAAATAATTTGGAACAAACTCTTTTTTTAACAAATGGAGATTCACTTCGTTAATAAGAAGAAAAAAAAATATTTGCACTTTTTTCATGGATATCTGATCTTTAGATCATCCATATATGTAGGTTAAGAACATGCATAGTCGATAAAAGCTTAAACTCCCTCAACCAACTCAGGATTAATGAAACCATCAAGTTTTAATCATCTATACATCCAATTCTATCAACATTACTCATTTTTGCAAAATTTTTATTTAAAAAAGTGATTTCATAATTAGTTATAATAATCGTTATGGTAGTATCCTTTTAATCTTACAAAGCATTTAATCTTTAGTTTACACTTTAACAATAAACAAGAAGAAAGCATTGTATTATAGCATATTCTTTGGGATGTTTAATCTTCACCAAGCCTCTAAAGTGATGACTAGGTATAAATCTTTTCATCGTTAGGTCCTTCATTTCCCTTAAGTTTTTACAAGTCTCTGACCATTTCCCCTCCAAATTGAAACCAACCAATCCCACCGATGATTTCATAATTAGAAAACTCATTCACAACCAATTCCACTTTCAATGCTTTAGAGTATTTATAAAAAAAATTAACTCCACCTTTTTCTCCTAATCTATTTAGTTTAGGGGTAACCTTAACTTATCATTAGCAAATACATTACCATTGTGAAATTAAAGATGCTGAAAATGAAATCTTTTCCATTCTCTCAAGAGTTTTGATGTTTTCCTAACAAAACAAGTATGTTTAAGAATAATATCTCACAACCATTGCATTGCTATAACAATATAAAACCACCAAATTTAGCAGAAAAGCACCTGGAATGTACTTTGACATTTTTGCAAGCGCCATCTCAAAAAGTTCAAAACTTGTAATTAACAAATGCAAATACACTAATATCTAAAACATACGTTACAATATTTGTTTTGGTAAGCGAGTAGTTCTTATGTTGGCAAATAGACCGTAGTTAAACGTGAAGATGGCTCTTACTTGGTTTATACTCTAGAAACAAACACCCAGTTGAGAGAGAGACACAGCCAAATAGTCCTTCATATTTGGGATACTAAAATTCTGACACCTAGTGCACCAATTAAAATTAAAAGAAGAAAGACAATGTAGATTCTGACACCTAGTGAACCAATAACAATAAGCTTGTTTCACTTAATAGTAAAGACATCTACATTATAATTCATGTATTTGGTTGAAATGAATTTAATATGTATCTATGTCTAAGTTGGTATATGAAACTTGGCATACTATAAAAGTCACATATGAAGAAACTAACCAAGTTAAAGAGAGAAAAGTTACATGCTTACATATTAATATGTACTCATATAGATAAAGTGTGATCAAAGAACCTTAAACATGAGCTTTAAATTCAATGATATTATAAATTCTCTTAAAGGCTTATCCAAATCTTATATTGATATCGATATGATAAGAAAATTACTTAGGTCTCTTTATAAAGCTTAGAAACTAAGCTAAGATTATTTAAGAAGACAAAAATTTGAATGTCTTACATTAAAGGAGTTTATTATATCTCTCTTCATTTATAAAATGCGCTTAAGTGAGACATAATAGGAGGAGTTGGCTACAAAGATGAAGAACTTGGAACTTAAAGCTTAAAAGGAATAATCAAGTAATGAAGAAGAGACTTTATTAAGTGATGGGAAGGATATTATCTTTATCACTAGGAAGTTTAAGAAGTTCCTTTATTTGTTTCAAAGTAAGATAAATTCATACAAGTGATGGGAAGGATTTTCTCTTTGTTTGTGTCAAAGTAAGACAAATTCATATAAGGCAATAATAAAAATTACAATTAAAAATTTTATTATAACTACATCAAACAGTCATTAGCCTATGGCCACTCCTTAAGCTCTATTAAAAATTCACTATCTTCTTATTTCAATAGGTAAGAGAAATCTTTCATATAATATGTTCTTTAGAACTAGTGAAGAGAAAACCAAATTGTCTTACTTTGACACAAAGAAAGAGAAAATCTATACAAATATTGTTTAAAATCAAAATGAGCCCAAACAATATGTTCCCTAACAATTCTCTTTAATTGTTATATAAATATAACCAAATATAACTCAAAATCTCCTTTTCTTGCTTATACCAACAAACTAGGGCTTACTATATGTTATGTGTTATGAACATGCACTTAAGTGCGCTCTCTACTATCTCAAGGATCTTAGCAACTCCCTAAAACACCAAATGTTCTTCCATAATTCAATTATGGCCTATATGTACCTAAAAAATCAAATATTCATTACTCTTTTAAGCTAGTTATTATAACAACTAGTTCTTGGAATGTTCGACTAATAGATACCCACCAAAAAACTAATCAATCCACTTTCAATTTGAGCATTAGCTAGTCAAACACTTATACTAATAGGCTCCCATTCTATCAAGTTTTAAGAACATCATCAATGTCCCAAACCAATAATACATTAATTCAATCAATTTTTAAAGTCATTATTTACTTGATATCAATTCTTTTTCTAATCTATTTTCTAAAATAACATATAAAAATTTTCGACTTTGAAATCTTTTCAAAGATTAAGAAAAATCTTTTAGTAAGAAACTTTATCATAACCATTTCAAAATTTTCTTAAAGTTAGGTTAAATATCAATTGATTTCCTTTTAAGCTTAAATAAATTTCTTATTCATTACGCTCTAAATGTAAATGATTATGTAATGTTTATTCTCCTAAACATTGAAATAAGTAAATTAAGAGTCATTAATGCAAACGTAATGACTACCTAGGGTTTATATTAAGGTTCCAATTAAAGTAGTATTAGTATTTTACAGTTCTTAGTTAAAGTAGTAATAGTTGTTAGTGTTGGATCGGAAACATAAGCATGTTATATTTGGGTAAAACGGTAGATTTCAAAACTTTTTAGAAATCAAAATTACAGAGGAAGCAATATAACCAAATCAACATGCCAAGCCATACATGATACAGTATAAGGAAAAAAATTTACGTAAATAACAAAATGGACATTATTACCGACTCCTTTGCTACAGGTTTAACTCCTCGCTGTGCTATCCTATCCTTGGCAATATATCCTCTCCTAGGTAATTTATCCTCTTCTCGTTATTGTATCCTCTAACAATCTAATCTACCACTTGTTCTCCATGTACAACTTGGTTAACAAGATCCTTTAGTAGGAAAAGAGAAGAAAACTTGAAGAGATTTTGCCTTAGAAGAAAGAAGCCAATAATGAGACACCTCTCATGCAAATTTCGACCAACACATGCAAGATAGGAGAGAGAGAGATAAAAATTCAACAACACCTTGTATTCCTTCTCTCAATTTCGGTTAGCCTCAAAAAAAGAAGTGAAGTGCATCCAATGCATCACATCCTTGCTTAATCAATCATAAAGAAGCCAATAAATGAGACTATTCTCATTTTTTTAAAGATGGCTATATGAAAAGACCAATAACCTAAATGATACATCTCATTTTTAGTTTTTTGTGATGATAGAATGAAGATGGTCTATCAAATGCACCTCTTTCTTCTTTAATCCAATGAATGCTAAATGGTTACATGCTATCATTAAAAGACAACCATTAAACCATTTAATGATAAGATCATTACTCCATTTAATGATGAGAAAGCATGTTAAAAACTATCTTAAATATATCAAACCAATGTTAAATGTGCAGCTACACATTTAGCCCATTAAAACTGAAAATCCACCTCCTTTTATCTTTAATAACTTTGATTTAATTTAATTAATATAATTAATCAAATTAAATCAAAGTCTAGCCCATTTCTAAATGTTCATATGGGTTTCGAATTAAAAATTAATTAAAATAAGCCCAACATTCAATCATAGGCTTAAAAACCTCCATTTGTATTTTTTACTTTACTTGATAACCTTCCTAGAAGCCAAATAGGGAATCTAATTGAACTTATATAATTCAAGCTTCAATAAGCCCGGAATTAATTTAATCTTATTATAATTAATTCCAACTTATTAACTAAGTGTCATTCTACTAAATACAATTAGTTGAACTCTTGAATTACTAAATATTATGAGAATACATGTTTCAAATAAGATGTCCAATTGCAAACTCTA
>JANSVA010000004.1:20257524-20270830 GCA_025504915.1 Erythroxylum reticulatum | reverse complement strand
TTAATATAATCAGGTTTATTCTTAGTTTTTCATAAAATGAGTGGTTGAGCCTATTAACTCTTCTTAACTTACAATTTAAGGCATGGAATTAATACAGTGAAATATCTAAGTTTGCTTGCTTTAAATCTATGTCATATGTATAGGAATTGTTGTGTCAGCTCGCCTAGTTGCTCAAAATCGATGAATGAATGAAAAAAATTATTACTCTGCTGCTCCACTCTAGTGAAGTAACCCGAGGTCTTCATGCACCCTATGTCGATACTCAGGCCAAAAGCAAAGAGGAAGTATAAGTAGTGCTAGTAGCCACCTAGGATTGTGATGAGTTGAGTAATCGGGGATGGCCATCACAAATGGATTGTAATCGCGTAAAAAGGCTTATGACATCCTAAGCAAGCTGCAAATGTTGTATAATGAATAACATCTCAATCTCATGTTCATTATTTAAGTTGAGTGACTTGGTAGGTTGGTAAATGGATACTTATGCATTGACTTAATAAGGTTGGAACCCAATTGTGTGATGTAATTGATCAAGCCCTGACTTTTAAGTTGTAAAGAATTTTTAGAATCAATTGCTTAATTTATGAAAAACTAGGAATTGTTGGTTATGTTGATTCCTTAGTGTGTTGCATCTTAGATGGATGGGAGACTGTGTGAAAAATCAATTGGGTTGTTTTTGGTTTATAGACGGAAGTTTTGCTTGAGACAAGCTTAAGTGTGGGGGAGTTTGATGGTGTGAATATTTGCTAATTATACTAATTATTTTATTGATGTTTTGGGTTAATATTCATATGGAAAGGGTGGAATTTATTTAGTTTTGTGTATTTTGAGCAGGAGATAACAATTGAGCCAAATTGGAGACATTTTGGTTGCTATTGCTTGAAGTTTTGAGCTGTAACTACTTATTCGCAATTTTTGGACTAACTCTAGATTTTAGGCAGTATGTCGTGCCCACGGCTTAAGGTCGTGAATGAATGAATGTCCGGTACAGAGTTGGGGGCACAAATGAGTTTTTAATTTGAATATTTTTCAGATCTATAAGGGAAGATTTTTTAGGATTAGTAAGGGAAGTTAAGGATGCTAATCTTTAGCCTATTTTTCTCTCTCTTAAAATAGAATTCTCCCTATAAAAGGGGGTTAGTAGGAGATTGAACGGGGCCAATTTCTAGAAAATTAAAGACTCTTATTTCTTATGTTGTAAGTTTTGTATAACCATGGGCTGCTAAACCTACTTTAGTTTAGCAAGGGTCAATCAAGTTCAAGTTCATATAAGTTGTGAGATCTAAACTTAATTTTATCCTTGGAATTCTATAGTATTTATTCATTCTCTGTTTTATTGTCATTATTATCTTGTTGGTTGTTGCAATAAGAGCTTGTTGTGCAATTGGCAGTTTTGTAATTAGCTAATCAAGATTTCTAGATCCGTAATTGTCTAGTTAATTTTGATGACAATGGAGGGTAATATGATCTGATTATAACCAAATTTTCAAATTATATTATGAGAATGAATAATATGATTTAAGCAATCACGCTTGTTGATTAGGGTTGGGTCTTTCTAATTCTTAAAGCTATTAGCAAATTAAATGTTAGGTGCGTGTCAGGATTGTTCGTTAATAAGGGGTTAGCCATAAAAGTGTGTCTAGTTAATCTAAAATTTAGGAAAGATCAGATTATTAGAAGCTTTTCAATAATTATAACCGATCTATTGTGGGATTTGGGTTTATTCCTTGTTTCAATGATCAACCTTAAAACTTAAATGAGATTACCTTTTTAGATGTTATTCATCTGATTTCTTTTCAATTTAAATTTGATTGCTTGCCATTTATTAAATTTAGTATTTTTACTCACTAGTTACAAATCCCCTTTTTCTTTCCTCGTTCTTGATTCCCCGTTTGTCAATAGGAATGAGTAATCTTCAGTCTTTGTGGATACGACGCTATTTGCTTCAGCCACAATTTAATTGATTTTCCAGGAGTAGATTTTATTTTTGGTGGATTCGACACCGATCACAAAACACTTAAACTAATGTTGTTGCATAAATTACACTTCTTGCCAAAATATTGTTTAACATCTTATGTTCAGTCTTATGAATTAGTATTTTTTTAGTATCAAAAAGACGAGAAGAAGAGAAAATGAAAAAGATAAAAATTCTAAAAGCTATTTGTTTTTAAGAAATTAAGGCTCATGGTTCATTTCCATATAAGTGTAAAGGACCCATTTTATTAATAAACTAGGAAAATTTTGGCTCAATGCTAGTAATACATAAAGATGATCCAATTTTGACCTTCCATGGGAAAGTATAGAACAAATTCATGGGAAAGTTCTATTCCCATCAAAAGACATCTAAGTTACGAACCAAGATAACTACCTTCGCTCAAATGGAGGGAGCCATTCCATGAAGCATGGGAATGCTTTAAGCTCTTGCTAATATAATGTCTACAACATCATTTTCTGCTTCATATACTAAACCAATTCTTTTATGATGAGTTAACACAGTAGTGTTAGTACACGGTAATGCAGCAGGAGGAGTCATAGGAGAGAGGACGACCGAAAAATGTATGAAATGTTCTTAATGTTGGGGGTTAATTCTCAACAAAAAAGCATAAAGGGAAGAAGAGATGGAGTTCATGAAGTAAGCTCGAATCAAAAAAATGGCTATACAGTTAGTTAAGTTGACAAGGCATGTGAAGATGCTAACTATATGGCTACCCCAAAACATTCCAAATCAAGAAGTGTATGTATCTGCAGAACTTGTGGTTATAGAGCTAATGTTTGTTCATATTCTTACGAACTTTTGGCAGTTAGGGAAGAATAAGTTAACTCAGTTAACAATTTTCTGCCTAGGGAGTGAAATGATCCATACTCAATTAGTGAACCTTAACTTAATTTGTTTTCTTTTTATGTGCAGGCCTACTCTCCCATCTCTTCTATCTGTTTTCCTTGCAAATATTCTTCATTCCTCGATGCAGTACACCACGTTCCACACTACATCAACGCAGTGATCACCCCTACATTCGACTCGCATTTCTATCCCTTTCTTTGTTGCTTATTAATTTAATTTCTTTTAGTTTAAATGCTTGTCCTTGTTTGTGTTAATTTTGGTCTTTTGCCTTAGACCCCTCTTTTACTTTTTTATCTCATACTAGGAATTGTGTGATGTTCAAGTGGGGGGTCGGAGTATTAAAAAAATCATTACATGTGTATTGTGTGTTTGTTTTCCAATTTAATGTTTAGAGATGCATGATCTTTAAATGAACTCGATTAGGATTAGAAATGCATAATATAAGTGAATGAGTATACTGGCATGCTTATACTAATTAACTTGGATTTTGGTTAAAAGGACATTAGCTTGTTGTGATAGATGAATAACACTTTTCATTTAGTAAGAATTTGAGCCTTTTTGAACTATTAAATACCAATTCAAGAATTCTTTGTTGAGAGTGTTCTTTCATGATTGAGGAACTCTAGAACTTGCTTGCAAATACTAGTTGAGATTACACAATTTTATGCAAATGTTAAAATGATGAAGGCAATTATGATTCACCATTTTTGCTTTAAAAGCCATCATGATGTTACCTTTAGTGAACCCCTTTGAGCTTAAAATGAAACCTTTTCTTTCTTTAAACCCAAAATATGAGTCTTAACCCTTTTATTTATCCTCTTTATTGTACCTACAATAAGGCAACTTGAGCATTTAAATTCGTATAATTGGGTTTAGGGAATAATTGTTTGAATACGTGTTGGGGAATCATAACATATAGTTGGCTCTTTAGTTAGGAATGGGTAGGGTTGTAATAATGTATATCTCTCCTGTACATTTTTTCTCTTCTAAACTTGATCTTGTTATAAATAAATAAATGAAAAATATATATAAAAAAGAGAGAGATCAAGAAAAAGAAAAAGAAACAGGAAAGAAAAGGAAGGAAGAGAAGTTAAAAAAAATGAAAGGAATAAGGAGAGACATAAAAAAGGGGAGTGTCAATTTTGTTAAATGAGAGGAAGGAATTGAGTGTTTTATGGTTTATTGTGTTGTATTATTTTAAATGCTTAATTTGCATTGTGTTTTTAAACTGTAATTTTCTTTTTTCCTACCCTTATCCTGGCCCCATTACAACCAAAATAAAGACATTCAGTTTGATGTTTATGTTTGATATAGGTGGTGCAGATTGGATTCATAAGTAAGCTGATGGTAGATGCCTTACATGAAATGAACGTTGAGTGAATACATATCTCACCTTCAAATGCTTGAGAGGATGGAGAGTGGAGTGAGTATCTATCACACTTGTTGATGATTCTTGAATTGAAGTGCTTGTTGATTTGGCTAAATATACGAAGAATAGCTTGTTCATGGAGTATTATGAGTTTTAAGTTCTTAGGTTGTGTTTATTGAAATGATCATTGATATCTTTGACTATTATTTGGGAAATTTGTTGTTTCCATTGTTTGTTCTTGTATAGTGTAGTGTTCCTTATTTTGCTTGAGGACAAGTATAGTTTAAGTGTGGGGTAATTGTTGTGTCTAGTTTTTATTGCTTTGAATTGCCTTCATATCTTGATTTTGGTTACAAATTCCTATGAGTTGATCCAAATGAGAGATAAATTGAATGAAAATTGTATTAATATTGCATGCATATTGATTGGATTAATTGTGAATTTTGTATGAAAAAATAAATAAAAAGGAAGAAAAGTGATGACAAGTGTCACCGCTGTGAAATGTTAGTCATAGTAGCGACACAACAAGTCACCACAATTACTAACAAAAAAGTTTGTCACCATTGTGACTAATACTCAACTTGTCACTACAATGACAAGTGCCCTCACGAGGGTGACTTAATTTGTCACCCCTATGTCTACTCCTTTGCATTCACTCAATCCTTATACATCGACATAACAACCCTACAACCCTAACCTAGACTCATGCTATAATGGAAAAGGAATGAACGATAAAGGGGGGACCAAGGAGTCGACTCAGACATCTTTCATTCACTCTAGATTTCACACATCACAGACAAATTCAGGAAGAGAGGAATAGAGAGAAAAAGGGAAGACGAGAAGAGAAACAGATAAAGTTGGTAAAGAAGAAGAGCAACAGAGGTTAAGGCAGTGAGAGCATTTAGTTGTATTAGTGAACATCAACCAGAAGTAGAAGACGAAAGCCAATGCAGAATGATTGAAAGTTGCAAGAGACCATCATGACTAATTTATACGGCAACCTTTAGCTTACTCTATTACTTATTTGTTGCATTGTCTTTGTTATTTATTGGATTTAGCTTAATCGAACCCATACGCTATAGCTTTTGACAATTTATCTTAGCTATTTACTTATTTTATTTCTTAAATACTTCACTTATACTAATAAAGACGGGAATGAAGTATTTAATAATGATGGATCTTGTGATTGAGAGATTATGTTATTGTCTTATGTTTGCTATAGTTTTTGAACTGAATGAATGTAATAGCATGATTAAACTTTGCATCATTTTAGTATTAAAAGAAAGACCGAGAGGAGAAGTTTAATATGGAACTAGAAACTATAGACACTTAGGTTAAGAATTAGAAATATATTAACTTAAGTGGTAATTAATAGTCAGGTTTTCATAATTAATTTGGATAATAACTTATCGAATACAAAAGCTATATTTAGTCTATTATTTGATTTGACCTTATAATCTGACTATTAATTTTAGTTAGACAATTAACCAATCATTTTCCATTAATCATGCATAGGAGATTAAATTAATGAAATTAATTCTCAAAAATTTTCCACTTCGATCTCTAATCGTTTTTGCTTCCGATTAATTCAGTTTACTTTTTAGTCAATTGTGAGATTTGCTTTAAAGTCTTTTACTCAACAAACGGGATAGAGTGTTTAGGACTACGTTTTTTTTTTTGTTCAAATTTAATTTTAGTTAACCAATTTCACCTTTGTAGGAGACGACCCTAAGTAATTACTACAACTACCTTGTATACTTGTGAGTAGGATGTCCTAGGTAATTTTTAGAACTTTTTTGGCACAACAATAGTCTCCTATGATGATGAACATCAATGTCATACTCCATGTCCATTATTAAGATCTATGGGTAAGATCAATTTCCCTAGTTTCATTAATTGGTCTTCCACTACTCCAATTGGATACCTAATAAACCTATCAACAAGTTGGAATGACATATTCATTGCCTTAAGTTCTCCTATTATAAGCTTCCTTAAATGAAATAAAAGAATTAGGTTCATACTCGCACCTAAATCATATAAACATTTATAACTAATAGAAGCTCCAAAATGACGTAAAAAATAAGACTCCATGGATCCTTTAAATTCTAAAGTAATCTATTTTGTAAGATTACATTACACTTTTCAATTAAAGGTACTTTAGCATACTCCTCGACTTTTTTTTTTTTTGAAATTGATTTCCTTTAAAAACTTTGGAGCTAGTGCCTCAACAAAACGCATATTGTTGAAGATCCCTAGGAACTTCTTAAAATTGTCTTTATCCTTCTTCCTTTTCAACCTCTGAGGATATGAAATAGGTGACACGTAAGGCTTTAAAGTAGATTGTGGGTTCTACTCATAAACAATACCGATTGTGGATGAAACCAACACCAATTTGTTTATGCAAAATTCATCCTGACCCTTTTCGTCGGACTTTTTTAACCTTTGCACTTCCCTTCTTTGAGCAGCTTCAGCATCAAGTGTTTTACCACTCTTCAAACTGATGGCTAACGCTTGATCTTTTAGGTTCATCTTTGGGTTTTACTTTTATTAAATTAGAAGAAAGTTCAATAAAATTAATTAAAAAATTTTAAATGAATTATTTGAAAGGTAACATTGTCTTAAATAATAATATCATTAATACTAATACTAATGTTGTTTCTTAAGAAACAATAATTTAGTTAAGAACATTATAATAATTATAATAAATTAGTTACATAAATTAAAATAAGTTAAACTTATTAAAATTGTTTTCATTGATTTTTAGGTTAAGATATCGTCAAATTAAAAATTAAATAGATATTTATCGTTTTTGTTTAAAAATT
This sequence comes from Erythroxylum reticulatum, assembly GCA_025504915.1. NCBI lineage: Eukaryota > Viridiplantae > Streptophyta > Magnoliopsida > Malpighiales > Erythroxylaceae > Erythroxylum > Erythroxylum reticulatum. The sequence goes on along the minus strand of JANSVA010000004.1, from coordinate 20,263,800 downwards.
AAAACATTTTTCTATACAAAATTACCTTTCATTTCAAAATATTAATAACCTATTGAGTAGGTTTGATTTGTACTCAGCTTATAATTGTTTTTAGACAATCAATAATAATAAAAATCCATACACATGTTTTTAAAAAGAATTAATTGATTAATCAGTCTAGATTATTCAATATTATTAAAATAATATCTTCTAAGTTAAATCCTCAATGACGCAATAAAAATTCAAATATTCAATTTTAACATTTATTTTGAGTTTAAGGAAACTAAGATTGCTTAATAATTAGGATAACTTGAGAGTTTAGACTTTGGACACTCAGAGAATTGGCTATGTAGTTGTTAAGGACAATTATTAAAGTAAAAATTTTAACCAAATAACGAATATATCTTTTTTTGGATACTTTTATGCAATTATGTATCATATATGGATATGGAAGGAGATGCTAACTAGAAGTGGGAGAGAATAGCAATTATTTTAAGGAATACATCTAAAAAGATCTAGGGGGTTTCTAAAGGGCATAGGGATAATAAGATGGAGTCTTAGTGGTGGAATGAAGATTTATAAGAAAAGGTTAAGATCATGAAAGGGGCCTATAAAGCTATGTTAGATAACACCATAGAGGTAAAGAGATTAATTAATAAAGAAAGGTACAAAGTGGTAAAGAAAGAGACAAAGAAAATAGTCTCAGTAGCTAAAAGCAGAATGTACAAGAAATTGTACAGATGATTGGAAACAAAAGATGGAGAAAAAGACATTTTTAAGTTAACGAGAGCTAGGCAATGTAAAGTGAGAGACTAAGTGATTCACCTAAACTTAAGGTCAATATTGAATTTGTTAAAGTAGTGCTCTAAAGGCACTCATCTTTGGCACTTTTGTACAAATTTTATTTTGATTAATAAAGTGAAAGGCAATTGTTCATTAATTTGACGTTCATTTATTTATGAATTGATGTTAATCTTAAATCGAATTAACGAAGTCCATAATACAAAACATAGCATAAAAGAAATCATGATGAGATCATGATAATAAGATTCCTATCATATGCAATTATGTTAGTATCTAAATTATCCTTAGTCATAGGATTAATAAGATAGGACAATATTAATTCGAATAGACTAGTACATATTATACTCCTTGATTTGATCAAGTAATGGATCTCACAAATTGTAAGCATGAGATGTTTAGGGTTAACATTTTGATGCTTAGTAAGAGTAGTAAGTACATCGGATGACCCGCTATGAGATTATCATATGGATAATCTATCAAATGTCAATGATTAATCTCATCATAGAAATGATGCAAATATCCTTAAACTTGAGGTACTCAATGATATTTTGGATACTAATCATGTGCTTTGACATCATTCCTTATTGCCTCAGGAAGAGGTCACTCATAGAGTGGTGATTGGGTATAACTATTCGTATTCGAAGGTAATTGGGTAACCAATAAAGGATTCACCACTCTTGATAGAAGGAGAGATACCTACGGCCTCTAGTCAAGGTCATTACTCAGGAGTCGATGGCTAGAGTAGTTATATGTTATGAGGAGAGTCTTCAATGGCACATAAATTAATGAGATCCCAGGACAAGAACGATTATCATTTGGACTAGATGTGATATAGTCAGTCTAGTGGGAGTTAACACGTAGCCCATACTCTGATCCAAGTGGGGTATAGTATGGTGAAAGGACAAATTGTATGGTAATTATCTATGGAAAAGTTCATAAGTCAGATAATTAACTATCGAAGAGTTAGTGTGTTAATCCACTTATATTTCGGTAAATTGGCATCATGAAACCTTTCATGATTTGCTTAAATTAAGAATTAATTCAAGTGGCATGAAGTGTGTATGGCTAGTTTTAAGTAGGTCATGATCGTGACCGAAGACTCGACAAATGTACATAAGTGAGTTCTTCACTTATGTACAGTAGGTCTAACAAGTTCTAACACACTCAAGTGAGAGGATAAGGGGTCTAAAAGTGTTCTACAGTGAGAGAGAAGTGTATTGAGTCTTGTTCATGCAATTGTTGCATGAATCAAAGTGCATGCAACATAATCTTGATATTTCTCTCCATTTGAGCATCTACTTGAACTCATCTAGTTTGGTGCCCAAACGACCTTTGCACATTGTTTCTTCTTCGTCTTTGCATATTCTTAGGTGATTAAAGAAGTTTTTGGTGTTTGCAGCAACTCAAACAATGAGAAGAATTTAAAAAGGAGGAGAATTAAAAGGTACATATACTAAAATTTCATGTTCATAAATTATTATCTATCTATGCATGCATCTAAGTTCCTGGAAGTCTAAGGATGTCATATGGTAGGAATTAGATTACGACACTTCCACTGCATTTTCATACATATAATGCATGAATCCATGGCTCCCCTATCAAATTAACGCAAGTGCATGACCTAGTTGTAGCTGGCACAGGTAAGTACGGGTTGTTTCTCCTGTTATCTAGCCTAAGGATTAATTTTGGATTTTAAGAAAGAAAACTATAACTTAAACTATTAAAATAAAGTAGAAAATAATAATGAACGTGGATGAAATGGAAATTATTTAGAAAATAATCAATATCAGGATTTAGTGTCTAGGTAATGAATTCCCTAAAAACCATTAGCTAATTAACCTTTTATCATGCAATTGTTTTATTGACTATTAAACTGTGGAGATTCTTATCTTATGCTAACAAATCTTTTGAGACTGCTAACAACTAATCCTAGATTTATTAACCAAATTAATCAAGTTAAACTTTCCAAGATTTCTTTATCGATTATGAATTGCACCATTAGGTTGAACCCTAATCTAGAGGATTTTTGTCGACTTATCTCTAGGTTTGCAATTAGCTCTTGTCAATTACGGTATATCTATTCATTCATGGGATTTTTCAATCTCTATATTATGAAATCAGATTATAAACTAATATCCTAAATCTATTAGAATATATTAAACACATAACTAAATCACAATAGATTAATCAAAACAATTGCATTAAATAAAAGAACGAAAACATATTGTATCACAAACTAGGGTTCATCACACCTCGACACTAAAGATGCCTTGTAGCACCCCACACCCGCAAGACCCAAACCTGACATCAATGGGTGATGTCCGAGTCCGTGTCCTACGAGGGTGGCGTGCTAGGACACTCAATCAATATAAAATTTAGATTTGCTTAAAACAATACTCGTAAGTGGAATTCATTAATCGAAACTGACCCACTTTATTTAAAAACATTTTCCATTCACAGATATAATTATTACAAACATTATTATTCAACAGCCATTTGGGCCCATTTCAGAAATAAACAAATTATTAACATTCATAATATCTTTACATTCCGATAAAACACTTAAGACTACACTTTCAAATACAACATAAAGAAATACATATGCAGGCGCATACTGATCCCAACCTGAAAGTCTTACTCGAAGCCCCTTCTAGAGACCTTTATAAAACCTGAAAAGTCACGTTGCAATTCTGATGAGCTTTGCGAACTCAGTGAAGTGAACCATCATTGATGATTTTACCAGATCACATACACATATCACATAAGTCACAGATATTCATTCAGATCATATTTATATTCTTTTTATTTCACATAGCATGGAATATCATATAATCGCTCTGTTCATTATAGCAAACAGCTCATACCACTTTATCACTCATTTCATCTTTGTAAATTATTCAAAGAAATCCAATCTTATAATGTTATATGCATGAGACTCATATTCATTCTTATTGTTGTGACCGAGTATCTATCACTTACTTATACAAATACTGGCCCATAGGGCATAGTCAGAACAGAATCACGGAGCATAACTCTACGTACAGAATTAAAAATTACAGAGCAAAACTCTATGTGGAAGCATTTCATACTGGCAACTCTAGTCACAATGCCTTTATCTGAACATGCATTTTATGAAATACATCAAATACAGACATGTCATATATCACAATCATATATGATACTCAAACAAAACTCATAATCATAGGACCTAAGTCCATTATTCATTTTTGTTGAGAATTCACATATAGCAGATTACACAATCAGAATCTCATAATCTTCAGACCTAAGTTTGGCATTCATAAACAAGTCACAATCAATTAATAATTGGAAGTTATACAAAGTCAATCAATCCTAGGAAATTTATCTAGGTTTACTCACAGCACGCTCTAATAAAGCATTTGATTCTAAATTTTGGAAACGTCTGATCACGGACACTTGACTTGTCTGAAGCTCCAAAATTTTCAACCATCTTAAAACCTTAACTTTCATACAACTCACGTATCTCATCTGGAAGGTTGGCAGGGATGTTCGGTTTTTCTTGGAATAAAAGGCAAAAATATCAAAGTGGAAGTAGAAGCAAGGTTTAACTTAGGTGAATATTTGATGAACAGCTCTGGGTTGGAGGAACTTTAAAGAAAGAAGTTTCAAGAAGGATAAGGATAAGGACAAAAGCTAGTCTTTTAAGGCAATAAAAATCTTATCTTTAGCTAGGACACCTGTCCATTTCTTATCCACTTATCCACTTCCCTTTATTAAAACTCACTTAAGTATAATTTACACTTAAGTTTATGACTTAATAAAACCTTTGTAATCAAAAATCATAACCCCTTACTCACTTTCAGATTTTTCCCATAATATACCATTTCGGGTCAACTTTACATGTTCATTTTGACCCCGACACTGAAGTCCTTTTGGATCACTTTCTTCTAGAACATGTTCCCCTATGTCTTATGTCTCTAGTTTACTCCAAATCAAAATCATCTCATTTGGAATCCTATAGATCCAGATATCATCAAAATACAGGAACATGTTTAGTAAAATATTCATTTCATGCTCTTCCAACCGATACCCTTACTTTTATTATCTCAATCTTTTTCGAGTCAAACCAAAAGGTAAGATTTCTATGGAGAGACAGAATGTGTTAAGAAACTATCAGTTCAAGAATCACTTCATTTCAGGTCGAATTACAAGGTTATGGCCAACAGAATCAAACAAAGGTTTTATCCTTAAACATATTGAACTTATCTCGGGACAAATGGCATAACTCTCTCTACAGATGTCGAATCAAAGTGTTCTTTGGATTATCTGAAAAAGGGCTTTAAGATCTACAACTTTTATGAGACCTTAAAGACAAATTCAATTGTCTGAAGGGTTAAAAATGGACCAGACTATAGGATTAGACGAAACCAATCAAAAAGCAGACGAATTGAAAAAGCAGACAAAACGAAACAGAGAAAGCAAAGCAGATGAAGTAAAGCAGACGAAGCAGACAAATTGAAAAAGAAGACGAATGATAAAGCAGACAAATGCAATAAGCAAACGAAACAATAAGCAGATGAAGCAAAGTAGGCAAAACAAAGCAGGCAAATTGAAAAGCAGGTGAAACAAAGTAGACGAAGTAAGGAGCAGACGAATTGAAACAGATGAAGCACAGCTGACAAAACAAAAAAGACGAATAGAAAAGCAGACGAAACAAAGTAGACGAACCAAGGAGTAGATGAATGGCAAAGCAGACGAATGGGAAGAGCAAACGATTCAGATGGTCAACTTAAGATGAAGCAAAAGTCAACCTAAGACGATACATCTTTATAGACGATACATTTCTTAAGACGAATGACGTCATCACAGATGATACGTCTTTACAGATAATGCATCTTTACAGACGAAATGGCGTCATCACAGAAGATGTGACGTCATCACAGACGATACATCTTTATAGACAATACTATCTATACTCCTGAACATCTCCACTCAGAAGGATCATAACTTTCTACTCTACCATCTAAACTCCCATACTAAAATATTTTCAGTAACTTCTCCAACTTATTTTCCTTCACTAAATCCAACACTTAAATTTTATTTCTAGTCTTTCTACTCCATTATTGAAATCGGGGTTATAACTCTTAATATGGGAATATGATGTTATATGCCTAGTTACATATAATAGAAAAAGAAATCAAACATAAATTGGAAGAAAAAAGAATAGAAACAAAGAGTTCATAATTCTAAATCTCGCTTTCTCTTATATCGAATTTTGTTGCAAGTGTGAGGTTTGATGTTGTAATCTATTGGATCTTTTGATGATTTTTCTTGTTTTACAATTCCTTGGATCAATATCGCCCTTTCTGAGCATTCTTCACATCTGGAATCACCTTTAAATGTTTGGTCCTCTAATTGATCTCTACTCATGTCCTTTTATAACAAGTCTAGGTTTTTGGGGACATAAACGGTTTGATACAACTACGTATCAAACCGTTTATGTCCCCAAAAACC
>JANSVA010000004.1:20178984-20194589 GCA_025504915.1 Erythroxylum reticulatum | reverse complement strand
TTAGTTTAGTTTTCCTAGTTAATATTGAATTTCTTACTATTTAGTATTTCTTTCTTTGTTTTTTCCTTCCCACACTACGTCGGCATCCCTGAACCTTGGATGATTAAAAATTGAAAGGTGTTTTCTTAAGTGTTATGATTTGTGTTGAATGTAACAGAAAATAAAACATAACTTTGCATAACTAAATTTATAATAGTGGTGAGTAGGGATCGTATCTACAAGGAATGTACGTGTAGCTTTTGTAATGAAAGAAATCAATGTTTAGGAAATAAGGGATTTGGTTGGTTTCAAATAACAAAATACTTTAAAATTGAACTACTAAAAGCAATTTAAATTAGATAGTGAGAAAATGATAAAATTGATGAATGAGTTTGGAATCCGGTTCTTGGTTTAATATCATCTTACACACAAATAAACATACTTAATCATCATGTTGATCTCATACCTTTCTTATAAACTATTAATCGTAGGTTAACAATAGGTTCTATTAGCCTTAGTTTTTCCTTAAGTTGTGTTAATCAAAATAAGCTCTTTGATTAAACCTAACTATTAAACAACCTATAATAAGCTCTCTAGATTTAATAGTAAAGTTAGTAAAGTTACATTACAAGCTAGGAAAACAAATTAATCTAGGCAACAATTATACAAACTCCACTTATTTAACTTATGTTATGCTATTCTTAATGAGTCATCACCATTAGTTTACCATAGATGAATTGAAAATACAACTATTACATAATGTATTAAAGATTCTGCCGATGGGTTACATACATAAACAATCTATTGAGAACAAGAATATTAATTATTCATATATAAATACCCAAAACAATAAGCAAAGAATAACATAAACAATCTTTAAAGAGAGAAGATCAATAATACACAATGAAGAGATGCCAATATGTGTTCTCCGGCTTCGATTTCCCCTCTAAACTGGAAGAAGGAAGATTAACTCTTTATAAATCCCAAAGAAGTTAGGGTTTTGCTGCCCTTCATGTTCCAAAAACAATTCACCACTTCTTTGGCTACACTTACGTCTATTTATATAGACAGCTAGGTTTTTGGGGAGATGTACGGTTTGATGTATAGTTGTGCATCCAACCATGCATCACCAAAATATGCCACATTTTACATTGTCATGCATCTTGTAGGTTATACAAGTTCTTCATTTTATTGATTTTTCTTTCCTCATCTTCACCCTAATCTATCTCCTTTTTCTTCCACAAAGACAAATGAGTTTAAACATTAAGAGAATGACTTAAGGAATGTGCTTTTAACTCATTTTAGTTCACTTGCTTCCAACTTGGACCTAAAATCAAATGGGAATCAAAATGAGTATCTTAAGTATTTCATAATATTAATCACTAAGTATCAATGAGTGAATATATAAACAATTAAACTCACATCAAGTTTCACCCCACTTAACTTTTGATCGTCCTCAAGCAAAACAATAAAATCAAAGTCATAAACTAAAACGTTTTCACATGTTCCAAATTTCCTAGAAATAGATAGTCAAAAGAAAAGAGGAATAACTTTAAATGCCTCAACTCATTATCAATAAAAAATAATTTCCTTTAGAAATATAGCACTAGGAGTGACTTTGAAAAAATATGTTTAAGAATAAGATAGATCTATAGGTACACTCAAACATCATTCATGATTAAGACATTGCACAACTTTGCATATCATTTCAATTCTCCAACATTAAGATTTACATGCATAATCATGAATCAAAGGACTTTTTTAAGGTTGTAATGTAGGCAAAGGTTAAGCTGAGATGTATTCAGGTAATATAGCATAAAATTCATGAAAACTAGTAAAGCAGGAAAAACACTCAATGTAACATCAAGGTAAAAACTATCACACTCAAAATTTGGTGCCATTAGCTATAATGAATGCAAAAACATATTACACAGCTTATATTTGAGCTATCACACTATAAACTACATGAAGCATAAGGAATTAAAAGAAATCACTCATAAAAATTGATGATAAACTATACATTGTAACCATAAGGAGTGACCCTTCAAAACAACATTTCCCTTATTTACATCATAATCAAATTACCATTTTCATACAACTTTAGGAGGAAAGACTAATATGAAAAATTTTGCAAAATAATTGGATTTCCTCCTTGATAATTTTACTTAAAAATATTTTTCTTTTCTTTTTTTCTTTGTTCTTTCTTTTTCTAATAAAAATTGAAAGAAATTACATCAACAATGGAATTCATTGATAAGACATAAAGTGGAATTACATAAATTATAACTAACCTACTTATATGCATACATCTACGCTTATACTCTTATGCATCTATAATCATCAAAAATCGACAAATTTTCCACTAGCTTTAAGGCTTGGATAGAAGGTTAGGTTAAAAGCATATAATGTGGTTAGCACAAAAAGAAAAGGTAAATAAAGCTTAAGGGGGCTTATCAAAAGAAAAAAATCATATCGATTGGTAGCTATTCGATTAATATAACTTGTGAAACAAAGAATGCCTATATCATTTTCATATTAACAGATGTGGTAAAAATGTGCTCTCAAATAAAAAATCAAAGTGAAGTCAAGATATACATGTCATGAATGTCACATATAAATAAAAGACAAGGAGATTGATATGGATGTGGCAATCTATAAAGGCTCAAATTGTCACTAGCTTGTGTTTCCCTATTAGTCACTACTTTTCTAAAGATAATGTATATTGACCAATCACAAGAGTAGAAATACATGCTCAAGTTTCCATAAATTTTGCTAGTTAATTCACTCTCTAACTGTGACTATATAGTCCTAGAAGCAATAGAAATAAAAAAATTGTTTGTTTGTTTTAATTTGATTCTCTCTCTCTTTTTTATACTTATAAACACGTAAGAAACAAACTTAAAAAAATACATGCATATAAAAAACAAACAACTTTAAAGTACACTTGATATTCCTCACCCTCATACTTAAAACTTACATTATTCCTAATGTAATCCTAAATGTAAGAAATGAAGCATTTAACAAAACAACAAATACGAAACTGTAAATGAAAAGAAACAAACTTCCCTTGGATTAGCCTCCAAGTAGCGCCTTTGCTTACGGTTGTTGGCTAGATTCATGCTTTCTTCCTCATGTGGCAAAATTACGGTCTTTAGGTGTCTCAAATATTGCCTTTTCCACTTGAGGTTCTTTAAGATAGAGCTTGAGTTAGTGACCACTTACATTCAGTGTCTTCCCTATCTTCAAACTCTTAATCTCTACTGAGTCCCTGCACGCCTGGAAAATCTCCAATATCTCTTCACCTTTTTCCTCTTTCAATTTCTTCAACCTGCTAGGTAAAGGTGAATGATTAGTCTTAACAACAATTGGGGACTTAATGCTCAACTTTGTGTTAAATGATATATCCTTTTATCTTTCGAGCTCCTTCTTAATTTCTTCTTCACTAGCAATCCTTTGAGTAGTGCTCTCAAGATTCTTAATCTCCTCTCCACTCCTTAAGGTTACCACACTAACATTCTTTGGATTTGCCTCGGGTTAAGATGGTTGCTTCTCTTTGCTTTGTGATTCTAGGCAATTGATAGCTACCATGATCTGACCCATCTTACTTAATAAGTTTTGGATTCTAAACCTTGTATCTTGTTGGAATTGTTTAACATCTTGTTGAAATTGCAGAGTATAAGTAGCACAGAACTTAACTAAATCTTCCAAAGATGTACCTAAGTTGGAATAACAGGCTTTTGGTCTATGCAGGAATTGTTGTATACCTGTAGCTTATTTAGGAAGTAGTTTTGCTGGCTATCCCTTTTATAACTAAGGTTGAGGTGATCTCTCCAACTTGAGTTATAGGATTGAGAATATGGGTTATGGCAAAATTTCCATTATTAACATTGACATAATCCCTTCGTAGTGCCCCTTCTATACACAAATACTAACAAACGTGAAAAGATCAAGAAATAACTAAAAATAATTTTAAATAAATATATACAAAACACTAATTGAAATAAAAAATAAAAACTAAAGTACCACACTTCTTAACAATGATGTCAAAATTCTTGATGCATGTCGAATGCACTAGAAAATAAAACCTAACTCTACATAACTAAATTTATAGCAGTGGTGAGTAAGGATCATATCCATAAGGAATGTACTTGTAGCTTTTGTAATGAATGGAATTGGTGTTTAGGAAATGGAGGGTTTTGCTTGGTTTCAAATGATAAAATAAAGTAAAATTGAACTACTAAAAACAATTTAAATTAAACAGCGAGAAAATGATAAAATGAATGAATTAGTTTGGAATTTAGTTTTTAGTTCAAACTTAACCTACACACAAATAAATACACTTAATCATCTTGTTGATCTCATATCTCTCTTAGAAACTATTAATCATAGGTTAGTAATAAACTTTGTTAATCTCGATTTTTCCTTAAATCATGTTTAATCAAAATAAGCTCTTTGACTAAACCTAGCTATCAAATAACCTAGAATAAGCTCTCTAGATTAATAAGATAACCACATTACAAACTAGAAAAATACATTAATCTAGGCAACAACCACATAAACTTGACTCATTTAACCTATATTACGCTATTCCTAATGATTCATCATCATTAGGTTACCACAAATGAATTGAAAGTACAACTATTACGTATTGTATTAAAGATTATAATAATAGGTTCATATATAAACAATTTACTGAGAATGAAAATATTAATCATTCATATATGAATACCTAAAAAATTAAACAAGGAATATCATAAACATTTTCTAAAAAGAGAAGATAAACAATACATAATAAAGAGACACCAATATATGTTCTTCAGCTTCGATTTCCCCTTCGAACTGTAAGAAAGAAGATTAGCCCTCCATAAATCCCAAAGAAGTCAGAGTTCTGTCACCCTTTGTGTTCCAAAAACGATTCACCACTTTTTTTGGCTCCTCACATGTTTATTTATATGAAAAACTAGGTTTTTGGGGGAATGCACAATTTGATGCACGAATGAGCATCACCAAAATATGCCACGTTCAAGATTATGCACGATCGTGCAAGTACATGCATATGTGTACAGGTTCCTAAAGAACTTTAGATTAGTTAACCCAGGTTCCTAGTTAAGCTTTGTAGCTCACTATGTTTAAAGCTTGGCCATTTATTACCTCCCATTACCTCATTAGTGTTGAGAGTGCAGATAAAGTCCCCTAAGATGGTCCACGGATAGGTTATTTTTAGGTTTAACCTTATTAGGTCCTCTTATAGTTGTTGCCTTTGGAACTCCAAATTTGAAGCATAAACTACATTAAGATAGATAAAGTATAATTTTTCTATATACTAGTGATCTCGTAGTGGAATAGTTGCTTAGTATTTGACCATTTATGCAACAGAAACTTGGACTGATCAAAACATACAATAAGTCATCCATTTGTATGGGCATCATGATTAGTCAAAATTATCCAATTTTGACATAAAAACTAGAGACATGATCTTTTTTTTTGGTTTTTACAAAACTAATAAAATCATGCTTATTAAGAGACATCATATCTTTAATAACAGTTGTTTCCAAACAAATATCTACATTAAGAGCTGTTTTCACCTAGTGATTGACTGTTTCTAAGTGTGTCAATTATGAATTACAGCAAATGCATGATGTAACTGTAGTTAGTACCGATAAATACGAGTCAATCCTATTAGGATAGTGAATACCAATAGTTACTGTTATTCTATTATCTAGTTTATAAATTGCCTATGATTTTTAATTAAAATAAAAATTACAAAATAAAATAAACAAGCAGCAAGATTTAATCAGAGAATCAAAGGAAACTCTTAGTAAATTATTGATATTAGGAAATTATAATCTAGGTTTCAAATCCCCCTAAACCCTTAATAGATTGATCTTTTATTACGCAATTGTCTTGTTGATTTATTTGACTGTGAAGACTTCTTTGGTATGCTAATAGCTGATCTTGAGTCTATTATCAGCTAATCATAAGGTTTTCAAGCAAATTACTCAAGTTAAAGTTTATAGGATTGCTTTACCAAATTGTGAATCCATCTATTAAATTTGAACCTAATCTGAAAGATTTATAACATCCTATCTCTAAGGTTTCAATCAACTCCTTTCAATTATATTAGATCTATTCGTAAACAAGATTTCTCAATTTCTATGTATGAAATCATGTCATGATCTAATATTCTAGATCTATTAGAACATAAATAAAACACGTAATCAGATCACAATATATCATTCAACCAATTGCATTAATAGAAGAACCAAATCATATCAAAGTATCAATATAGGGTTCATCTAACCTAAATAGTAACGATACATTTAGTTATACATTATCAAACACGAAATCGAACATACCTAGAAAGAAAAAAATTGAAAACAATGGAATTATAATTCTAAATCTTCCTGGTTGTCTTTTATCGAGTAATTTTGTGATATAGAGGGTGGGTTGATTGTTGAGCAAGTTTTAATCTTATAAAACCCTTAATATAACGCAAGTGCACGAGTTGTGAATGTAGTATATGAGTTGTCGATCCCTTGCGGAGTTGGTGAACCAATCTAATTCTAAGTTATCTAAAGCCTAAAAGGATTATTAAAATGAAAATAAAAACTAAACAAAAACTAAACAATCGGATATGTATTGCTTGCAAATGGATGCGTAAAATTAACAATAAAGATGTCAATGGGCTGGGTCGGGCTGAGCCTTGAGCTACAGTGGCCTGTGGCCCTATGGATCGGGATAGGTCAGCCTGTGACCTGACCCACCATATATACAATTTTAAGAAAAACGACAAAAACGAAGTTGTTTTGGAAGTAACAGTGGGGTCATGCCGTGACCCAGTCAACCCGAGCTAAAATCAGACCGGGCCATTTTCGACATCCTTAATTAACAAAAGAAACCAAAATTGAACACCACCAAATGACAATTGGAATTCAGCCAAGTATGATTAAAAAATTATGGGAGAGGGTATTTATCCTATCATTAATACTAACTTAGTCACTTTTGTGTTAATGTGGTGCCAGTTTTAGACTATCGAAAGGTTGATTACTCTCTCTTAAGTTATAATCACTAAGCCCTAATTTATAGCCCTAATTAATTCACGTTACTGAACATGTAATCTGTCGATTAATAATTAGCCCACAACCTAATTAGATCTTAAGCATTCTATTAAAAAATCAGGTCCTCGTATGAGATCTCTCTCCATATAATTACCGATTTGATTATTTGTGCGCTTTATTAGGTCGTTTAACTCTCATTAGCCAACATAATCATTTTGCATTTAGTTTACTTTCTTAATCTATTAACGAAGCATGCAATTATAACTAATAATCATAACACCCAGGTGCATTAACACAAAAACAACTAGACTAACATTAAATCAAGAACAAATCCCTAAAGAAAAGTTAGAACATCCTTAACCCAAAATTCATCATCATCAATCCCATCTCATACATTAAATACATGAAAAGTAACTTGGAGGATTGGAGGTTGAAGTAGCTGAAGCTCCACCTTCTTCTTTCTCATCTTCTCTCTCTTCCTTGGATCTTTCCTAATGTAGCAAAATAAGGGCACAAAAATTAAGGTTCTTCTCTATAGTCTTTTCTATTTAGGCCAAAAACTAGGTTTTACTCGGGCTTAAAAAGTCTGAAATAACCTTGCAAAGTTGAGTTTTAGATACTGATTTGTGTCTGTTATTGCGGAGGCCATGATCGTGGCCTGTCCATTTTACTTCTGTCACGATCATGGCCTATGAGCCACGAACGTGGCCCCGGATCCTCTTTTGGGCTTCCTCTAAATCTTCTTCGTTCTTTGATATATGATCTTAAACATTAACAAATACATCAAGGCACCTCAAATACACAAAATTAAAGCTCATTAGGGCCCGATACTACGGTTTTAAGAAAGGGGGATGAATTGAGGATAACTAAGGAGGGTTAAATGGGAATAACCTTGCAGGGTAACCAGCACAAGCACACGACTTACGATAAGGAATGTGGGCTCCAGAATCAGGGTCCAACACAATTAGGGTATCAAAACAAGAAGAGGATTCGATGATGGTTAAGGAAACCTCAATGGAAATAGTTTAGTGTTATCGAGTTTATAAGAGTTGGGTTTCGAAAATGAGATCCAACAGATATAGTATCAGAGCACCAAAATTAAGATCTTACACTGGCATCTTTGAAAATATGTATCAAGTTACATGTGTTTTGAAGTGTTTTAGCATACAGCAGCAATTGGTCCTTAGTCAGGACGTATATGTATGAGGTACACGCAAGAAAAATTGTTAAGAGTTTGACATGATAGAAATGGTAATAAAAGAGTGATGATTTAGCACAATGTAAGGAAAAGAGTGTGTCTCTTATCGTGGAGGCCATGATCATGGCCTGTCCATTTTACTTCTGTCATGATCATGGCCTATGAGCCACGATCTTGGCCCCAGATCTTCGTCTAGGCTTCCTCCAAATCTTCTTCGTTCTTCGATATCTAATCCCAAATACTAACAAACACATCAAGGCACCTTAAATATAGAAAATTAAAGCTCAATAGCATGTTCTTATCCATATAGCACTCAAAACACACATATCTAATGAATATACACAATTCTAAACCTAATCATACATGAATCAATTAATTAACCACTAAAAGCATACTAAAATGCCTATTAAAATATCATGCAACCTACAACTATCATTGATCTTGTATTATGATGGATCTTTCGATGAATTCTTCGTATTTTTTGCTCCTCTTAACCAAAATCATTCTTTGAGAATAATCATCACGTCTAGAATTGCCTCTTAATGTCTTCTATATTAAATTCTAGGGTTTTATCCGATGCATGATCATGCATCAAACCATGCATAACCAAATTCTTTAGAAATCGTGAAACTGCATAGCCTGGGAGATATGCATAGTTAGATGAACAACCATGCATCCCTTTTGTACATTGAATCTTTGTTTTATGCCATGTTTTCTTCTGAATTCTTGTATTTTAAGTTTGTGAAGGCAATTATACTTTATAAACACATTTGGAACAAATTAAATACCAAATATATGATAAAGTATAAAATATCAAGAAAAAATACATCAAATATGAGTTATAAATATGATCATTTGTACACCTATCATCTACTTTTTTCCTCTTAGATTTACTACCTGTCTTAACCATATTGCTACCTCTAAGGGGTGGTGATAAGGCTTGCTACTACACTAAGTTTTCTATAGAAGAAGATAAGCCTTCCCCTTATTGAAGAGGTTGAGTTGAAGATGTTTTCTTTTATTATGGGAGTTTACAAGCTTGGGGAAAAATGCTTGGTTCCTCAATTATGGCCTTTCCCTCCTCCTTTTCTTAAGGGATCACTCCTTTGTCCCCAGCATCGTGTGTTGTGTTGAGTTCCTAAGGGGATATACTAATTGTTTTTGTCAACTTTGTCATCATGATCACATTGAGTATTTACTTAGGATTTGACCTCTTTCAAGTGTTTGGGGACCTAGACCTACTTTTAATCTTTGGACTTAAGTCTCTGTATGTAAGTAACCTTGATAGCATCCTCCTTAAGTGTACTATATGCCTTAAGCTTCATTACTCTCACTATTTCTGGAAGCTTTATGCTAAGGTCCATATTTATGCAAATAGAGGCATAGCCTATCCTTCTAAACTTGGTGGTGTTTTCATCTAACCCTACTAGTTTCCCAAGATTACTAGCTATATAATTAAGACCTTCAAAGGACTAATATTCAAAGTGTACTCTATGAAAGTTACCATAAGAGTATAGTTTTCAATATGGATATATCAAATTTCACTCTCGAGGACCATTTCTTAACAAGTAAGGCATGTCTTTGAAAGTGCCAAGATCCTAAGTATACAATTTTGTATGCTTTCTTTATAGAGGAGAACTTGAAAATAAACATTTCATCATCATTCACCATTATGCTGTCGACTCCCACATGCTTTGAAGCATTATTTACCTGTCTCTAAACCATAGGAAAAGCTAGGCGCTTCTCTAGGAAAGAAACAACTATTAAAGTACTCAACTTTTTGGCTCCCATTGAAGTACCTCCATTGGAGGGGATACCGGTTCATCTATAGATGAAGGTGCAATATATCTTAAGATACCAAAGTGTTAGACTATTGAGTCACATGAGTGATGTCATATAGAATTAACTTGGTACATTTGTGATATGATTTTATGATTGTTGTCACAACTCAGAACCACATCGGATACATGACAACCATTGCATACCCAGGCTAAGGATACTCACGGTATCATTAATCTGACTCTACAAGGCTAACTGAATATCCTTTGAAAACATTTAGATAGCAAAACAATTTTATTTTGAAAATCCCAAAACTTAAAATACCTATAAATTAGTTTTAAACGCACTTTTATATTCAGATTAAAACTCTAGTGAAACTTCTGGACTTTTAAGTCCACTTAAGAACAATCTCAATAGCAGTATAAAAGGTTTATACATAAGGTTATTTACAAACCATAAGACACTCAAGAGTTAATTTGCAAAATCATAAAGCATATTAACATAAACAACTTAATAAAAAATAGTTCATAAGTCACTATACAACAAAAGTACAAACAGAGACTACCCATGTGCAGTAATGCCCTAAAAATATCAAAAGATTGCATGATACACTCAGAGCCTCAAGCTCACCAAATTAACCTAGATGGTTAGAAAGTAGAGGGGGTGAGTACACTATGTACTCAGTGAGCAGGAAAAACATAAGTCGCAAATAGAATTTAATACACACCAATACGATGTAGATAACGTATGAAGTGAACATACATGACATAGAAACACATAGGCCTAGCTTATGACTTATTGTATACTGGTTAGAAATCATATAGGCCTAGTCTATTAATCACCCATTCGGTGAACATAGGTTCCATTTCTAGTACACAAAAGCAAAAAAAAAAAAATCACATTATAAATTAAATCTCGTTAGAAAACAAATATCAGAATAAGTTAAAACAATCATGTGTGTTGCCACTAGTCAGCCAAACTAGTATGCACATCCACCGATTCTTTGTGTTGGCTCGACTTTCATCTGTAGTGAGTCTGGACGACAGTCGACAAGAGCATCATGACCTTAGGTGATGACCTCATTGGTATCCAGACCCTAGGTGTGGAATCACCTGTAAGTCCCATAGAAATGTGTTAATACGAGGACTCAAATTTTATGTACCAGCATCAAGGGTATAGGAGTCGCTTAATCTGTTGTGCCTAGCACACGATTGGCCAATCGTTACCTCACCAATCACAAAAATTATATGAAAATATTAACTATAAAAAATTAAGTAAGGCACCATGTTTTTATTTATCTATCCAATCAATAAAGTAGAACCTTATTATGGCTCTAAGCTAAAAGAGAACACAAATACACAACATACATGACTTGATTATGCATATGTAAGTTTCAAAACATTATTTCATGCAATAAAAGTCATCTTTTGCACTTCAAGTACAAAGTTGTTCAAAAATGTGGTTTCAGAAAATAAAACATTGCCCTTTGCACTTCAAGTGCAAGTTTGTTAAAAACAATATCATTTCTCAAATTGCGTAATAAAAACATCAATTTCAAAACAATGTTGTTTATTAAATACACAAGTATACTAGCATTTATTTGAGATTTAATTCTACTATGCATTACATAGGTTCAAAATTCACATACAAGTCATCATGCATGTTTCAGGATGACCTAACCCCATTTAAGAGATATGATTTCCCCAACTCACCTCAAAAGAAGGTGTACACTCCGTTGAATTCAACAATCCTCGGTACGAGCTCCTTGATCCATAACTCCTGAGCCTTTATACATACAAATATACAATGTATTTACTACTCAAACATGTATATCATATTTATACAACATCACAACCAAATTCATCCCTAATCAATCATCATAAATGTTATTCTAACATATGTCAATAGGTCAATAATTCACTTACTAATTCAACTCAATGTCTGCTCAACCATCAAGCTAACCTAACTTTATGTGCAATGTTTACATCCTTTTCTTCCTATTGTTCCTTTATGAACAAGTTGTCTTCTTTTAATCATAACTCTCTCTACAAAGATCCAAATGCTATGATTCTTATGCCCCCTGAAACTAAACTTCCATTAGTCTTAATAGATAAAAGAATTACACAATAAGACATCAATAATCATGTTTCAAGTTTTATACTTTCCCTAATTCATACTCTAAGGTCCTCAAAATCAAGAAATAATACAAGGTTCTTGCATAGGGGTCTATCATAGGCAGTATTAGGGAAACAAGCATAACTCAAATTCTAGTCATTATTTTGTCAAGCCACTTTCATAAAGGTCAAGTTAAGGCCTATATCTACAACTTTCATTCTTTGAGTTTCTTCAAAATTTGTGCTCTAAGAATTATGAAAGATAGATTGAAAGAGATATAAAATTGAAACCAGAATTTTAACTTACCTTGATAACTTCTTTCCTTCTCCTCTTCTCTTCCCCTTTTTCTCTCCTTCTCTTCTCATTTTCATTTTTATCCCTCTTCTAACCTTATGGCAGAACTTCACTTTTACTTCTATTGCCTTTTCATCCATTTTCTCTAGAAAATTCAAGAAGGTCAAACTAATCCATATGTCACCATTCTATTGGTCCATGTGTCACCATTCTGTTGGTACATATATTATCCTTCTATTGGTCCATATGCTACTCTTCTATTGGTTCATGTGTCACTTACTTTAGGCTCCACATGTCACTCATTTTAAGCCTCCATATTTCACTACTTGTAAGGCTACACATATCACCAATTGTAAGGCTACAAGTGTCACCAATTGTAAAGCTACACATGCCATCATTTGTAAAGCTACACATGTCACCATTCTATTGCCCCACCTGTCACAAGTATAAAGTGCCGTTTGTCACAAACTTAAAGGGCCACTTGTTGCAATTATACTCAAGCCACTTGTCATCCATTTAACTGAGCCATTTGTCACTTATTCCCAATGCCACATGTCACCATTTCATAGGCCTAATCAACCTAAATTCTCATGTATCAATTTGTCTTACTCTTTAACATTTTTCTTAAACTAGATGCACACCTCATCAATTACTCAATTGTAACAATAAATTTCCAATTCACTAATCATAATCCATGAATTCATGTTATTGGTAAATCAAAATGTAAAACATTGGGAATACACATTCATATCACACTCATTTTCGTTCTATACCCTAGAATATGTCAATTGAGTGCATATACTATCTTGCAATGATTTCTAAATCATGATTCATATGTGTATATGAATATTATGCATGTGAATGAAATACATCTCGTAAATTCTTAAATAAAATAACTCACGTGACTCAATCTAACAGTTTAATCTCTTAACAATTTTAGGAGGCAGGGTATTAAATTGTATTTATATGCATAATATTAGCATACACACATGAATTATGATTTAGAGAAATTGTACTCAATTGACATATTTCGTGTTATGAAATCAAAATGAATGTAACATGAATGTGTATTTTCAATGTCTTATATTTTGGATTACCAATGACAAGAATTGATGGACTATAGTAACTTGGAATTTATTGTTACAATTGAGAAATTGATGAATTAAAATGTACATTTAGTCTAGGTAAAATGCTAAGTGGCAAGACAAGTGGATACATGAAAAATTAGGATAACTAAGCCTATAATTGAGTGACATTTGACATACATAATTAAGGGACATTTGGCATTGAGATTAATTCACAAATGGCATTGATCATTGAGTGACAAATGGATTAGTAACTATGTTAGATCCCGTTTCTGGAACCCAACTCTTGCTCAAATAACATAAATGTTGAGCACTATTTCTGGAACCCAACCTTTGCGAAATCATAATCACTGAACTTATTCCAATGAGGTTTCCTTAACCATCATCGAATCCTCTTCTTGTTTTGATACTATAATTATGATGGACCCCGATTTCGGAGCCCAACATTCCTTATCATGAGATGTGTGCTTATGCTTGTTACCATGCATGATCATTAGTCATCCTCGGTTCATCCTCCTTTCTTAATACTGTAGTATCGGGCCCTATCTTTTAAATCTTTCTTATAATGAAAAAAATATTCTATGCTCAACATTCATCCAGATCTTGAGCATCTTAGAGGCTGGGTTAAAAATTTTATTCCTTCAGATCATTTGATAGCTCTATGTCTCTAGTTTATCTAGACATGAGGTTTATCTTATTTGGAGGTTGGATAATGAAGTTATGACTGAAGAATCAAACAGGGTTTTAACCTCAATCATATTGCACCTATCACAGGACCAAAGGCATAACTTGCTCTAGGGATTTCAGATCAATGTCATTCTTGGAGGGTTTGAAAGAGGACTTCAAGATCTACAACTTTTATGAAAATCTTGAAAATAACTTCGATCATATAAAGGGTCAAAAATGGGACCAGACGATAAGGTCATACGAATTGGGAAACTTGACATAACTTTCCCTAAAGAAATTAGATTAAGGTGTTCTTTATATGGTTCGAAAGAGGACTTCAAGATCTACAACTTTTATGAAGATTTTGAAGACGAATTCTATCGTCTGAAGGGTCTAAAGTGGAATAGAGGATAACATCAAATGAACAGTGTACAGAAGGAGAAGTCTAGGTCACATAAGTAGAAAGCAGACGAAACAAGAAGCAGAGGAAGCAAAAAGGGCAGACAAAATAGAAAGCAGACGAAACAAAAAGCAGACAAAGCAAAAAGTAGACGAAGCAAAAAGAGCAGACGAAAAAGAAAGTAGATAAAACAAAAAGCAGACAAAACAAGAAGCAGACGAAGCAAAAAAGGCAGACGAAATAGAAAACAGATGAAATAGAAATCAGAAGAAACAAGAAGCAAACGAAGAAAAAAGGATAGTCAAAATAGAAAATAGAAGAAACAGAAATGAGACGAAACAAGAAGCAGAGGAAGCAAAAAGGGTAGATGAAGCCCAAGAGTAGACGAAAGAAAAGATAGACGAATCAGAAAGTAGACGAAGCAGAAAGCAGACGAATCATAAAACAGATGAAACAAGAAGCAGACGAAGCAAATAGGGCAAACGGAACAAAGCAAATATGAAGCAAATAGGGAAAATGGAACAAAGTAGACGAAACAATGATAGACGAAACCCAAGTCAACTTAAGACGAAACAAAGTCAACTTAAGACGATGTAACTCTTAAGACAAAACGGGGTCAACTTAAGATGAAACAAAGTCTTAAGATGATACGGGATCAACTTAAGATGAAGCAAAGTCTTAAGACGATGCGGGTTCAACTTAAGACGAAGCAAAGTCTTAAGACAATGCGGGGTCAACTTAAGACGAAACAAAGTCTTAAGACAATGCGACTCTTACGACGAAGCATTTTTACAGACGATACAAATCTATAGACGATGACGTCATCATAGACGATACATCTTCATAGATGATGTATCTTTTAAAATAAATGATGTCATCACAGATGATAAGTCTTTACAGACGATACATCTGTACAGACGATGCATCTTTACAGATGATGCATCCTTATAGACATAATGACGTCATCACAGACGATGTGATGTCATCACAGATGAAATGTCTTTATAGTCGATGCATCTTTACAGGTGATG
>JANSVA010000004.1:20159901-20178884 GCA_025504915.1 Erythroxylum reticulatum | reverse complement strand
GAAGTTATGGCTGAAAGAATCAAACAGGGTTTTGATCTCAATCATATTGCACCTATCTCGGGACAAAAGGCATAACTTGCTCTAGGGATATCAGATCAAGGTCATTCTTAGAGGGTTCGAAAGAGAACTTCAAGATCTGCAACTTTTATGAAGACTTAAAGATAGATTCTATTTTCTGAAGGGTCAAAAATGGACCAGATTATAGTGTCAGACGACTAATGTACAGAAGGAGAAGTTTAGGTCATATATGCAGAAAACAGATGAAGAAAAGTAGACGAAACAGAAAGCAGACGAAGCAGAAAGAAGACGAAGCTAAAAGAAGATGAAATAGAAAGCAAACGAAGCAGAAAACAGATGAAGCAGAAAGCAGACAAAGCAGAAAGCAGACGAAGCGAAAAGGGCAGGCGAAGCAAAAAGAAGATGAAGCAAAAAACAGACGAAATAGAAAGAAAACAAAGTAGAAAGCAGATAAAGCAAAAAGTAGATAAAGCAAAAAGGGCAGACGAGGCAAAAAGCAGTCGAAGCAGAGTCAACTTCAGATGAAGCAAAGTCAACTTAAGACGATCCAACTCTTAAGATGAAGCAAAGTCAACTTAAGAAGATGTAACTCTTAAGACAAAGAGGAGTCAACTTAAGACGAAGTAAAGCCAACTTAAGACGATGCAACTCTTAAGACGAAGAGGAATCAACCTAAGACGAAGCAAAGTCAACTTAAGATGATGCAACTCTTAAGACGAATGATGTCATCACAGACGATATGATGTCATCATAGATGATACATCTTTACAGACGATGCATCTTTACGAACAATGCATCCTTACAAATAAAATGATGTCATCACAGACGATGTGATGTCATCACAGACGATGTGATGTCATCACAGATGAAATGTCTTTATAGTCGATGCATCTTTACAGGTGATGCATTCTTACAGATGTAATGACGTCATCACAGATGATGTGATGTCATCACAGATGATGTGTCTTTATAAACAATACATCTTTATACTCCTAAGCATTTCCCTTTCTAAGGACCATAAACTTCGATCCAAAGGTCTAAAAGTTCCATACTACATACTGTTGGAAAGCTAAAAGAAAGACCTAGAACTTTCTAGAAGGAAACTTGGTCTAATTTAGCCTAGATCAATCCAAATTTTTCCTTAAAGTCATAACACAAATTTTACCCTATGGGAGGCTTGAAATTTTGCACTTCGCAAACTTGGAATGTCTTGAGCTTAATCATTCAGTGACTTCATTAAACTCTCAGATCTTAAATTATTTGTCTCTTCATATCCCACTACATCTGATCAATCATAATTCCTGTTTTGCCTTCCCATGAAACTCACTTAGGCGTACGTGTGTATATATACAATTGATGCTCAAAACCATTAGTTCAAGCTGATAATAATCTCAACATCATCCATACACAATTCATATTTCCTTAATAGCAGAAGAATGAGGTTTTACAAATCTTTAATGGCATTCTAAGCTATACTACAACCTCATCTCAAAGTCTCAAATTACAATAATTCTTAAACAAATAACTGGGTATGTAACTTATAACATTGTACATTCCCAAAACCATCTCAAACTACAATTTAAGCAAATTGTAGAATTTCCCTTAGGCTTTTGATCACTTGATCTCTTAGCTATCACTTGAAGATGGGATAAAAATGGGGTGAGCTTAAAAGCTCGTAGGTAACAGTTTATAAAAAAACAATAAGCAAAATCTTTGAAACCCTTTTTCTGGTCATGGAAAACTTTCATTGAGTTCATAAAAGAAGTTTCTTAGGCTTTCAGCTGAAAACCACAAGTTACAAAACATGGATGCATCAAACTTGATAACATAACGTAAGCACATAAGCACAATAGAATGGTTCGGGTAGGTCTAAAATAGAACGTACTACACAATTCCCATAAGGATCTTGTATAGCAGTGAACTTAGGTGAGTCTATGAAGGAGCTCCATGCCAGTACCGGGCAGGCGGGAGAAGCCTTTAACTTGGTCAACATGCATATGATAGAACTTAAGGGACCACTACAAACCAACATAACACATAATTCATGGATTGTAAGCTTGTTGCCCAAAATAGCACTTCTTGAAAACTTGCTTGTCTTATACTTGAAATATGTCTTAAAAACCATTCTTGAAAACATGTTTCCATGAACATGTATCTTTTTAGAAATCATTTGAAAAGTCTTTTTATCAAATGTCAACATTACTCATGTAATAAACGTATAACAATTTTACAAATCATTCAAAAGCAATGGATGCAACACTTATGATGCATTTGAAATCAATAAACTTCTTTTATTTAAAGAAAACATTAGTAGCTTATTTACTATATTATAAACATGTGTCCACCTTAATTTCCTTGCTTAAAGACTTGCTCAACATGCCTCTTCTCTTTGGAAACAACTTGAGGTATCAAAGGTTCTTTCTTGCTGTATCTGTAATGTGTACTCCATGAGATGATCTACTGAAATATGCCTCTTGTTCCTTTTGCCTCTCTTGATCCCTTGCTTCTTTTGTCCTCTACCTTTTTCCTCTTATCTTCTTCTACCTTTTTCCCTTCTTGAACAACCTCAAACTCTCTCTTGAAAGCTAAGAAAATTGAAACCCTAGTTTTCTTTCTCTTCTTTCTCTCTCTTTCATTCTTTTCGTGCTTCTCTCTCTTCTCTCTTTTCTCATCCATGAATTAGCTTCTTCTGGAATGCACGACAATCTTTTCCCCTTTTATATCCTTAACAATTGCACCATGTCCATTTTACCCTCCTTATATGTCTTATATTCTTTATCCTTAATTGTTTTGCCAAAATTACCTTTGAACATTCTTATAACCTTGACACTTTAATTCAATCAACCTATATCATATAATCTTTCCAACATCAATATAAGAATTAACTTCACAAACTTTCATAAAGATCTTATAATTGATGTAAATCACACTTATTCATAAAAAATTTTTTTGGGGCCAACAAACTAGGTGACATTTGGCAACTTATGGAGTGGATAAATGGCTTACATGCTTAGGGACATATGTCATGGTAATAAGGTGAAACCTAACACCTAATGTGCCAAGTTTCTGTAGGAGTAGTTCAGCTTTGTTCATTTTTCTCTTTTCCATTACTCTCACCACCAAAACCCTCATAGCTTCTGCATCTTGCCTCCATTTCATTCACAATCACTTAAGATCCACACAAAAATATACTCAAAGATAGATATCATCATTTTTCCTTTCTGAAAACCAATCTATTGATACCTTGAATTGGTGATGATTTTGCATGGAGAGCTAGGTTAACTTGATAAATTGAGCTAGAATTTGAGCTAGACAAGTAATTAAAAGATTTTTCTTTATGGCATGTTATAATAGAGAGTTTATGATGATTGAATTATGATGGATTGTATATGATTTTGATGATGAAGTGTCTAGAAATTGATACACGAACTTGGATACTTTTCTATCTTGTTTTTAATGTATGAAAACCTTGGGTTATATAGGTTGTTTTATGGATGAATTATATTGAATTTTGTAGTACAATAAAGGTGAATTTATTCTAAAGAAAAAGTGATAGTGTTGTGTTTTTGAAATGGGAAAGAACTGGGACTACATGAATGATAGTGAATGAAAGTTGTTTTGGTTTTTGATGCATGAAAAACAATAGTTTATAAGCTATCAATTGAATGATTTTAAGTTATAATTAGATATGAATTTGATAAGGAAATTGAAGTATAATTAAGGTATAAATGAGGTATAATTAATAGACTATGATGAAGATGTATAAATCTGGTATGAAGGTGAGAAAAGCTGGAAAAAATTTGAAGAAAAAGGGGGTGAACCGAAGGTTCACTCATCCCACGATTGTGGGAGCTACATAAGTTCCTTCCCACAATCATGGGAAATGATTTGAAGTGAAAAAAATGTGTTTTGTGTGATGGTTAAACCATATAAGGGTAAGTTGCTTTACTTTGGTGCTTAAAATAAACCTAGAAAGTTGCTTGATTAAGTGATTAAGTGTTTGATTGATAAGTTTAAGTTGTTAATTGAGGTTATAAATTAAGGAATGGATTGTTTGATATCAATGTATATGAATTTGGGAATTATGATTTGTTAATAATATAAAGATGTTCTTATGAATGCAAATGTAATCCAAAGGGTATAAGTAAGGAAATAGATATGATTGAATGAGAATTGGGAAATTGTGTGAATATATAATGCTAGGAAAGGATTGATGAATGTATGATTGATGAATTGAGGGTAACCAAACTTACATAAGGAATAAACCTAATTGTAAACTAGATATATATAAGCTATGATGAATGAATGATCAAGAATTGTGAATAAGAATACATTCCCGGGATAGTCAATTGAGTATGCATTGAATATAACACATATAAACATATGTATAATTGAATTATCATATGATTGATCGATTTAATAATGTGTGAACTATATTTGTGTATTGGATGATTAAAGAAGCATAAGTAAATCGTCAAGATCAAGACATTACCGGGTTACCAAGGCAATAACTTATCTGGAGCATACTGTGAGTTATCCTAGATGTTTTCTCACTATAATTGAATTGTTTTGATTAATGTCAATTATTGAATTGTTACTGATATGATTGTAATAATATCATATCAACATTGTTATTGAACATTGTCTGTCTGAGGATTTTGATATTTAAGATTGTATTGGAAGTGCTTTCTAAATGTATATGAATATGGAAAATGTGTTCTCAACTTTATGTTAAATGCCAGGTTCGATGAATATGCTAAATGACTTTGCACATTAATCAAATTTATTGATAACATATTATGTGAAATGATGCATTCCATCATATGAATATGCATGATCAGATAAAGGAGTTGTGACCTAAGTGACTAGCATGAAAAAGAGCTTAAAGCTCAGGAAATGTGTACAAAGAGCCACAGGCTCAACGATTAATGAGCCCGATATCTACAATGAGCCTAGTATCCACAAGGGATACGAGACAATTAAATAGGCACTCGATCACAACAAAATAAAAATAAAAGTGGAGTCTTATGTGCATTTGCATATTTATATCATTACATGTATCATGTGAATGATTGCAAAGAATGACTAAATTGAGTTGATATAATGATATGCAATGTTTGTGTACATTTTGATGATATAAATGATTGAAATGAATGATTGGATTATTTTGAAATGATTATTGGAATGTTTTATGATATAAGCGATGGCTTAAAATGTGTAATGAGTTGATTTGATCGTCTTAACGTGCCATTTTCGTAGAGTATGTTCACGAATATCCTTCAGTATGTCGGGCATATGCTCCATAGGAGTGGCATGTTACACGAGAGGTGGTAGTGTTTTCCATACCATTATCATAAAAAAGGAGTTGGAAAAGGAAGGGTAGGAATTATAGAAGAGGTGGGTGACTATTAAAGAAAAGATTGGTTAGTAAAGAGAAAAGTGAAAAGTGGGATGGGGATAAGTCTGGTGAGAAGTGGGTGCTTCTTTCACCTTATAGCTCTCCATGGTTCATTTTTTTTTATTGTGACAATCACACTTTTATTGTTAATAACAATTAAGCAAAATTTTAAAGATAATTTTTATAAATTAATTAAGTAAATGACTTTATTTTAATGTTTATACCATATTTATTAATAGATATTAATAATTTTTTATATTTCATTAAAATAAAAAATTAAATAAATTAAGTTTTATTTATAAATTAGAACTTGTCTTAATATTTATTTAATTATCAAAATTAATATTTTACTTATAATTAAATATTTGATACTTAAAAATTATTTACCTCCATATTTAACGGAAACATTTAGATATGCTCTCTCCGTGCCTAGATCCCTGTACACAGTACACGTTTGCTCTGTGATCCTCGTGCCCATCTCAATTCCTTAGTCTTTAGCATTTATTTATTCAATTTTATTAAATCTAAGTTATTATTTCTATTTTCCTACACTTCTTGTATTGCTCACTCGAAAACTAGTGATTTTCACCCCTTTTTTGCAATTTCTCTATGTTTCACCTCGTTTTGCTTAAATCACGTGATTTTTATGCAAATTCCGCAGCATAATTGAAGTAAATCATTTCATGATTTTTATTGAAAAATTTTGGCCATAAAATTGGCTTTTAAAGAATTTTTTAGATCACTGAAAGTGGTTTATTATCATAGTCTCTTAATGATAATTTTTTTTGGAAATTTTTAGCATAATTTTTTGCTGTCGAATCTAGCTTTTGCCCAAATTTAGGTAGAAAATTATCCACATTGTTTCACGATCTTCACCATCTAGGTATTTGCAAAATCATCAAAGACATCACCCTTTTAGACAACTTTGTGGTTTCCTTTGTTTCTCTTGAGTGGTAAAACTTTCAACTTTGTTATTATTTATATCATAATTTTCTTTATCTTAATGTTGTTTTGATAGTTCCCACCTTTGAATTACTATTTTTTAAACGTAATTTTGATAATTTTCCAATCAAGGTATGATGGTGTTTTATTTGTCATTGACCTACAAATATCTTACACATAGAGCAAAATCTCTTTTCTGTAGTTCTAGTTTTGTTTACTAAAAATCTTAATTTCTTGATTCCATGATTTATCATTATATTAGATGACAACCACGAAGCTACATGAGAAGTCTTTTGTCAACTTCAAAAACCACTCCTAAGAGATTATAGGCTAATATGTCATACCTTGCATTATTGGTGAGGAATTTCTCGTATCAAGCATTTTCATTAGTATCAGCTTGCATTGTGTGAAATTGCTATTGGTGCAAATTTTCTTGCACGTGTATAAATTATTTTTTTATATATAAATTTCTAGTCATTTTGAATGTAAGGTGGAGTCTTTTGTTTATTTTATGTTATGTTTCAAAGTCACTTCTCGCTTATTTCTATGGCTTCCCTCTGCTAAGGTTTATCGTTACTCGTGTTATTTCAGGCGAGAGGTAGCTATAATTGGTTTAGGCTTGGACTATCTAATTTTTTATATGCTTATAGTTGTTTGTATTTATGATTTTCACATTCGACTAATATCGAGTCCATTTTTAGATTCAATATTTTTCTTTTCTCTTCGATTTTTTTATTAGAGGTTTGTTTTCATCAATTTTCTTTAAAAATAAAAAGATATCAAAATGGGTGGTGTGACTATTTTATGGGTTAAGATTAGGGTTTTTGTAGAATTAATTATGGTTTACATATTGATTGGGATTTTCTACTTCTTCCTAATTGGTATAGTTACCTTTTTTATTGCTTTGTTCTTATTATTGTTGTCAATATTCCTATCATTTTTCTTATTTCCTTTTGTTACTTTCTTCCTTCCTTTTTATTGTTTCCTTTTATTTCTTATGGTTATTATTATTATAGTTTATTTTGTTTTTGTTTTTAACTACACAAGTAGTTCCTTTTTTGTGCCTTACTGCCAATTTAGCCCTTTTATCTGCTTTTATTTTTTTAAACTCCCTTATTTGTTACTTTTCTCGAGTAGTCTTAGTGTCATTTAGGGCGTTGTTGTTCTTATCTTGTATGGCTTATACTAGGCGTTAAGGTAGGAGTGGCT
This sequence comes from Erythroxylum reticulatum, assembly GCA_025504915.1. Taxonomy (NCBI): domain Eukaryota; kingdom Viridiplantae; phylum Streptophyta; class Magnoliopsida; order Malpighiales; family Erythroxylaceae; genus Erythroxylum; species Erythroxylum reticulatum. The sequence goes on along the minus strand of JANSVA010000004.1, from coordinate 20,171,317 downwards.
GATTTGAATTCTTATGGTAATGCTATGGGTAGTACTTTGGTGAGTTTTGGGGCTAAGAGGATAGAAGATGTTGTTAGATTTTGGTTAAGTTCCTAGAATATCAAGATTTTTATAGGAAATTCCTAGAATATCAAGATTTTTATAGGAAAATCATTAGAATTAGTGGAGATTTTAGATAAATATAAGATCCATATATAATGCATCCAATAGATAAAGTGGACATAGGCTAAAGAAAAAAAAGATAAATGGTGTTTAAGGTATTTGAGGCAACAAAATGGTATAGGTATCTTGGTTATCAAGGAACTCATAAATCATATTGTGGTAGTAATAAGTACCAATGATAGGATTTTTCCCATAAAGATGATGGTAAAAGATGGCGTTTTTAATATGGTGTGTGCTTATACACTTTAAGTAGTGTTAGAAGAACAACTTAAATATTAATCTTGGGAAAAGCTAGAATAGATTATTTTATTTATTCCCCTTAACGATAAACTTATTTTAGAAGGAGACTTGAATAACCATATAGGGGTAACCTTGGACAAGCATTCTTATGCCTATAAGGCTTTTGAGTACATAGATAGGAATGATAGTGGCACTGCTTTTTTAGACTTTTCAATAGCATTTGATTTGGTAATATAAAAGGCAATTATGATGAGGAGGCAACTAGATTCAAAGTTAGAGACCAAATTTAAAGCAAAAGACACAATTCTAAACCTAGGAGGAGGAAAAATCAAAGATTATTTCGAGAGAGTAAATAGAGAGCAACGTTTCATCAAAGTTAAAGAGGATTTTATTAGAGAAAAGGGGATATAGATCATGGATTCTTTTCTTTTTAATGCTTCTTCTGAACTTTTTATGTTTGTTTCACTTTTCTGTATAGGAACTAAGTTTGTTTAGTGCCTAGGTATGATAAATATTAAGTAGGGATGGATATTGATAGGTGTAGTTTATACTATGTTTTGATAGGTGTTTTCGTGTGTTTATAGGTGTTTATTAGAAGATTGCTACATGTATAGGCTTCAAATTGTGAAAATGTGAGTGATTATTTATATTCAAAGTGTTTATGTGGTTTTGAGCTTGTTTTCATTCTTATTTATATGTTTCTTAAGGAGTTTGATGTGTTTGTTAGTGTTGAAAATTAGATGGGTGAAGAATAAGAGACCTGAACATGTATGGAGCTGCATAGGCAATGTCACGATTGTGACACCCATGTTATAGTCGTGACAGATAAGAATTAACTAAAGTCCATAACAGATAAGAATTAACTAAAGTCACAATCGTGACAATGGGTGACTTTAGTTAATTCTCATCTGTCACGATCGTGATCTTGCCTATGCAGCTCCATCATGATAGAGAGCAATTTCACACAGTCACACTCGTGACTCCAATGTCACTATTGTAACAGAGGCTTCTCAAGTGCAATTTTTCCATCTATTTTAGGGTTAGGGTGCATTGTTGGAATCGATCACCCTAGTTACACCCCTAGGACCCTCAGAGACTATTTAAGAACTAATGAAATCTTAAAAAACACTGCCTCCATCTTATAAAAGTGGATAAAACAAGGAAGATCAAGAAAGATGTCCACATTTCTAGTTTTCCAGATCAAGCTCTGAATAAAGCTTTTCTTTCTTTCTCCTTTGTTATTTTCATCATACTTAATGTGTAAACTTTATATTACATTCATGATGTTCTAATTTCCATATTAGGGTTTATTTTGTTGTTATTTTGTTTCTATGATTTTTAAATTTAATACAATATTTTGATGATTGTGTTAATTGTGTATACATATACTTTTTTAATTAGGGCTACTTAATTAGGGTTAATTGGTTAGGTCCTGAGAGAGTAATCAAACCCCTAAAAAATCTAGGATTGACACTTAATTGGATCAATAATCGTTAAGGGAGAAAAATAATGACAGAATAAATTATATGCATTCACCCTTGATCATCCTTTAATAATTTTGGCAGCTCACTTGATATTTGTTGTTTGATTGCTTTTATTGAATTTTTTTAATTTTCTATTATTATTTGACTCAAATCATATTTTATTACCTTAGGCAAAGTTAGGTTCAATTCATTTTATCTAGTTATAGGTGGGATTAATACCACAAGTTTACGATCCATATAATTAGAGATATTGAGAGTTTTATCATAGGTAAAAGTTGCTTAATGGATACTATGATTTGATCCTTTATTTAATGCAATTTGATTGATTCATTCATTGAAATTTAATTATGTTTCTTTATTCCTAAATTAATATATTAAGGATATTAGTTCAATAATTGATTTTATATGATTGAGATTAAGAAATCCTTTTATAAATGGAGGGAGTTACATAAAAACCTAAGGCTAGGTTGACACAGATTCTCTAGATTAGGGTCAATCCTAATTGAGAAATTAATGAATCAAATAATGTGATCTTAGTTTTTTAACTAGAAAGTGGTTTCAATTAATCAACCATCGATTAGTTGTTAATAGTCTTGAGAAAGATATTAACATAAGATAGGAATTTGCATAGTCTAATGATTAATAATTGAATTGCATGATAAAGGGTTGATACTTAAGAGATCTTAGAGGGATTCATTACATAGTTTAGTTTATTGAATTCTGGTTCATTATTACGTTGAATTCAGATTAGTTTAGTTTTAAATTAAATCATCATCTTAATCTAGGATTAGATAATAAAAAAGAGTCTATTACTAGTACTTGTAGTTTTCGTGGGATTCACCCATATTTATTAGTACTAGGTACAACTACACCATGCACTTGTGGTTTTAAAACATTAAAGTAATCACATCATCCTCCATATTGAGAATAATAACGTCTATATGAGAGATATTTTCGTTGAATTCATCAATATTGCTTTTAAAGGAAGCATTATAATAAATGATTAATTAACTATATTTATATAGTCATATTTAATGTGTTTTTTGTTATTTAATATTTTATAATATTTTTGGTTCTTAATTCACTTCAAGTATATTTGTAGGTGATAGTTGTCTTCTTTGACAAAAGGGAGAACAATTCAGATGAAATCATAGCATAAAACAAAGATTTCAAGCAAGTGAGGACCTATAAGATTATGTACAGTGATTGTGTAAGTTTCTGTAAACATGTAGAGATTTGAAGAATATTGTTTTTAGTCGTGTGAACTTACACGCCCATGTATGTTGATATACATGGTCGTGTATGTTATCCGTGTAAGTCTTAGTTTCATGTAAAATCACCAATTTAAGTGTTTTTTTAAGATACACGGTTACCTACAAAACCATTTAAGTGACCATATATATCCTAAAAACTCTAGTTTTTACTATAAAAGGATGTTATCGAAGGAAAAAGAAGGGAGGCAAGTTTAAGAGCATTTTTTAGTTGTAAGAAACATAGAGAAGAGGTAATTCTGATTAGAGGATGAAGAAAACATGAAGATTACATGACAAGATCCGATAGATAGCATCATACAATCCAAATTGCAAGAAGATTCATTAAAGAAAAAAGGGAGATTTAGAATATGATTTCTTTTATTTGTATTTATTCTTTCAAATATTTTTTATTTGTTTTGTGCTCTATAAGTAGGAACTAAATTTGTTTAGTGCCTTAGTGAGATAAACTCTATGTTGTGATAATAATATGATTTAATCTTTTCTTTAATGCAATTTTATTGACTAATTTGTTGAGATTTAATTGTGCATTATATTCTTGATCTAATTTATCTAAAATATTAGTTCATTATCTAATTTTATATGACTAAGATTGAGAAATCATTTTGTGTAATTAGATAACCATAATTGGAAGGAGTTGCATGCAAACCTAGAGATAAGTCGACATAAATCCTCTAGATTAAGGTCAAACCTAATAGTGAAATTCACAAATCAATAATGGTATCTTAAGGCTTTTAACTAGAAAGAGATTTTAGTTAATCAACTAAAAGGCTAGTTGTCAATAGTCTTGAGAAAGATATTAACATAACATAGAAATTTTCATGGCCAAATAATAATTAATTGCGTGATAAAGGGTAATATTTATTCTTAGGGGGATTCATCACCTAGGTGCTATTTACTTGATATTGAATTCTTCTAGTATTTTCCTTTTTTTGAATTTATTACTGTTTCAATCTTAGTTTATCTTAGTTAGTATATTTTTCAATTAAATCCATAATTAGATTTGGTGGTTAGATAATAGGAAAAGGGTAAATACTAGAACTTACAATCCTTATGGGATTGACCCGTATTTGCCTATGCTAGCAATAATTACACCATGCACTTGTGGTTAAAATTGGTAAATCTTTAATATCATAGAACACATCAATCACATTACCTTAAACTTGAGAGAAGTGAGCTACGTTGTTGAAATCCCTAAGTATGACTTTTTAGGTGTTCATTATATAATGAATATATTTCATCTTGTTCTATAAAAGGGTTCTTTGAAGTGCTAAGTTAAAGGCATAAACAAAAGACACCTGGATGATTTCCTTGGTTTATAAAATTTTGATTATAAGATGAATGACTTGCTTAGTAATTAAACACTTGAGGACCTTAATCTTATTAAAGTCAATAGAGGGAACGAGAAGAATTAGAGTTGCTTTCTTTAATTTTACTATTGGATTTTCTCCTAGTGAGTAGTTAAAGCCATCCCTTTTATCACTTATGACATATTAATACTTGATTTATAGCTCATCTCAATTACAGTTGACTTAACAAAAGAAGTCCTCAAATTCCTTCATATTGGAAGGAGTAGTATAATTATTCAAAAGATGGATAGCCTACTTTAAACTGGAATTCCTCACTAATAAATTATATGATGATGTTTAAGTTTGACTCACCATTAGGTGCTTATTAGGATTGACAAGAAAGGAGTTGATGTCTTAGCTTCCAATCAATGGAGACTCCTTAATTTATTTAGGGTTCATAAGCCCATAGTAATCCCCTCTTTCAATCCTTTAACTAGTTGTGACCCAGTTCTTGTTAGAGAAGTGCTCTCAAGGCAATCACCTTTAGCACTTATTGTAGGAATCTTTATGATTAATAAAAAGGATTTTTTGTAAATTTGATGTTCATGTTCTTTATGAATTGATAATGATCTTAAATCGAATTAATAAAGTCCTTGATACATTACATAGCATAAAGGAAATCATGATAAGATCATGATAATGAGATTCCTATCATGTGTAATAATGTTAGTGTCTAAATTATCCCTAGTCATAGGATTAATGAGACGGGACATTATTATTCCAGATGGACTAGCATATGTTATACTCCTTGATTAGATCAAGCAGTGGATCTTATAAGCTATAAGCATGAGTTGTTTAGAGTTAACATATGGATGCTTGCTAAGAGTAGTAAGTACATTGGATGACTTGTCATGAGACAATCATATGAATAATCTATTCTAGTGTCAGTGATAGCCTCGTCATAGCAATTGTGCAAATATCCTTTGGCTTGAGGTGCTCAAGGATATATTAGATACTGATTATGTACTTTAACTCCTTTCCTTATTACCTCTCAGTAGGGATATCAATTTGGCCCGACATGCCTTATTTTTAGCTTGAGTTGACCAGGAGATCAGGTTGAGCACGAGCAAACCTGTGGACCGATTGAAAAAAAAGACATCATTTTGTATTTTTTTAAAAAAGGATGGGTCGGGTCGGCCTGTGACTGCGTGGGCAGGCCAAGCCATGGGCCATCCGACCAAGGTTCTAGTCTGACATCCCTACCTCTCAGAGGTTGCTCATAGGGTGGTGATTGGGTACAACTTGAGGTATTCGAAGGTAATTGAGTAGTCAATAAAAGATTCACCACTCTTGATAGGAGGAGATGATACGACCTCTTGTCAGGGTTATTACTCAGGAATCTCTAGCCATAGTGGAAATGTCATTAAGATAGTCTTCAGTGATATATCCAATTGAGTATGTGACGTAGTCAGTCTAGTGAGAGTGGACACTTTAACCATACTCTAAACCAAGTGGAGTATAGAATGGTGAAGGGATGAATTGCACGGGAACATTGTCTATGTAAGGATTCATAGTCAAATTATTGACTTTTTGGTCAATTGGGGGTCATGATGAATTGTTAAATACCACTAATGACTTGCTTGAATTAAGTGTTATGGCCAACATAACTGGGAGCCTAATGGGTCACACGCATTGGAGATGCTAAGAATGAGTAAAATAGTTTTGGATGGGGATCAAGACATGAGAGATGCATGACTAAGCTACAAAACTATGGTAGTTTAGGATCATGTGATTATGAATCATATGAAACATGTGAATCTTGCTTATTAGGTAAGATGACAAAATTACCTTTTAAAGAAGGGGTGAATGTTTTCATGCTAAATTACATGGAATTAAAAGTCACTGAATTCCCACTAATTCTCCATTGATGTTGGAGATTAGAGGGAGGACAAAGGGTGTCAAAGACACTCCATTTCGTGTAAAAGTTGTAAGAAAACAAAGTGTCTTTTTGTGAATTGTTCACCAACTTCTAAAATACTCTTCCAAAGAACACACCACAAAGCTAGCAATTTGTGTGTGTTTTAGCCATTCTTTCTAAGAGGTTTCAGTCTTTTCTCTTCATTTGGATATCATTAGAGACATCTTCCTTTGGTCTTTGTGGTTTACAACATCCCAAAGAGGTGAAGACAACGAATAAGAAAGGAGATTTTAAGGTACATATATTAAGTTCATGTTTTTTTTACTACATCTAATGGCACATCTTTGATTATGTATTTTCTGGGTTTCGTTTTATTTTCTACTACTTGTTCTGATATTTGATGCATGTGATGTATGATCGAAACCCAACAGTGGTATCAGAGTCGTCTTGTGCCTATTAGATGTAGCTTCTATTACATATGCAGTAGGATTGCATGGTTGTGACAATTGTGGGTCCGTTCTTAGAAAATTCGAAATTAAATTATGAAAATTTGTTTTCATGATTTTCTTTCATTTATCTGCTCATGAGATATTATTATATGGTTTTATTGATTGAAAATTGATTTCAATGTGATTGAAATATTTATTGTCGAATTTCTAACAATATGTTGGAAAATTGTTTTCTGCTAAACATATGTTGTTGATTGGCAAAATTGATGAGGTTTAAGATGTTTTTCATGGAATTTGATTCTAGAAATTTTATTTAAACATATTTAGAATGTGTTTAATCCTCTATATTTTTCATAATTAATTAAAATTTTTAATTAAATTTTCAGAAAGTAAGCAAATTTGGTTTATTTTGTTGAAATTGATGGAACTGTTTTGTTTGATAATTTTCTGTGTGTCTATTTCAATTCCAGAACCTTTAAAATATTTTTATTTGATAAAAATGTGTTATTTTGATGAATTAAGCATGCAAAATTAATTTTCTCGAGTTAAGATTTTTGGAAAAAAGTTTAGATGTCAAATTTGTCATTTTTAACATCTCAATGGTGTTTCAGTTATTTTGATAAATTTTTGATGATTCCAAAATTATTTTGATGAACTTGAAACAACCTAGAGATTAATGGAATGATGATTTGATATTGAAAAATTTGGAAAATTTTGGAAATTAATTTTGAATTAATTTAAGTAGAGCATTGTTTTCTAGTAAGACTAGAAATTAAAATGTTTAATTTTGACATCAAATAATCAATTTTGAGGTGAATTAATGTTGAATTAAATTCTGGAATTAATATTTTAATTTAATTAATTCTAGAATTTAATTTAATATATTAATATTAAATTCTTAGCCATAATGAAACACAAGATTAAATTTAGCCAAGATTACACTTAGGAAGAAATTTGAGTCAAGAGTTGAATCATTCTCTAAAATGTAGGATCCATAACTTGTCACATCCAAATTTGATGTGTTTAATATTATGCATTAAAGGATGCATGTTAGGAGTATGTCTAGGCTTGTATGATGAATCGTTATGGACTTAAGCCTAATAAGATTGGGATGTCCATATCATGTCATAGTAACTATATATATGTATGTGTGTGTGATATATATAAGACCTTCCTAGTTAGATAAGACCTAAGTAGAAATCCCTCATTTAGAATATTTATACTAATGCCTTTCTTTAATATGGTGAGAACTAGAGTTCTTTTAGAGATAGGTTGTTGGGCAAACCCAAGCCTGCTCTATACGAATATGTTCAATCCATAGAAATATGATTTCCAAATTAATGGGTTAGTTTTAACTAAAAGCATTGATTTGTTAGGCAAACATAAGGTCAACATGAACAAAGGTGAAGTTGGGTAGTGTATATGTGATGTACATGCATCAAAAGTGGATAGCCCAATTTGTGTGCACACATGAACAGTTGATAGCACTAAATTCGATAGTTACATTATAAATGCAATTGGTATGACCGATACGTATCGATTATCCTAGGGTGGCTTGTTGGGCAAACCCAAGGTCATTCCTAGAGATATTGGATATCGACCCACTACGATAACTTCTATACAAGTTCTCTCGGATCCATATTGAGGGTTATATATTCACAAGAAGATGGTGGGAGCCATACTGCATGTTATTAAAGTCCTAATTGACATGCATTTACGTACATTCTAACACCATTTCTCTTTTTGACATTAGGTTGCAAGAATCGACACCAAAACCACTAGTATGAACTTACGCTCACGTATGGAAGCCAATAAGTTGACTAGACCCAACTTCCTTGACTGGCTTAGGAAACTGAGAATAGTTCTCAAATCGCAAAAACCAGGCTATGTCTTATAAGAATTACTTCCTAATCCCCCTGCTGTTGATGCTTCTAATAGTGATCAGAAGGTATATAGAAAGCATCTTGATGATAGTGAGATGGCTAGCTACATAACGTTGGACACTATGTCATTAGAATTGAAAAAGTAGCATGGGGCTATGGATGCTCATACCATAATCTATCATCTGAGGGAGTTGTTTGATGAGCAAACTAGGTCCGAAAAGTTTGAGACCTCGAGGTTGCTCTTCCACTCTAAGATGGATGAGGGGACATCTCTAGTGCAATATGCACTAAAGATGAATGGATATATTGATAAGTTGGCCTCCTTGGGTTTCTTGATGGATTATGAATTAAGTATAGACTTAATTCTAATTCGTTTGATTGATAGTTATTCACAATTTATGCTTAACTATAGGATAAACCAGATATCCACCACAATTCCTGAATTGATCAACTTGCTCAAAATAGTTGAGCCATCTATTAGGAAGGATAGTAAGGTTATAATGCTGGTGGACTCTTCTAGTTCGAGGAGGAAGAACCAAAAGAAGAAAAAGTCCACAAGGTCTAAGGGAGGTGTGGTCAAGAAGATAGCTAAGGAAACTACCCCTAAGGGAACATGCTTCCATTATGGCGAAGATGGCCATTGGAAGAGTAATTGTAAGGCCTATCTAGAGTCACTAAAGCAGAAGAAGGCATTAGATGCCCATCTATTTTAGGTACATTTGTTATTGATATTAATACTTTTGCTAATAATAACATATAGGTATTGGATACCGTTTGTAACTCACCTATATGTACTGATATGAAGGATCTCAAGAACAGTAAACAACTAAACAAGGGAGAGTTGGACCTACACATGGGTAATGGAAAAAGATTTATTACATTAGCCATAGGAACTTATGTATTAACACTACCTAGTGGGCTTGTAATAGAATTGGGAGATTGTTTTTATGTACCTGTATTGACTAAGGATATTATTCCAGTTTCTAGTCTTAATAAAGCTAATTTCCATTTAAATTTTAGTAACAATCATTGTTCTATTAGTTTGAATTGAATGCTTTATGCTATGGGTACATTATATAATGGAATATACATATTAGATATGTCTAATCCAGTTTTAAATATCAATAACAATAAAAGACAAAAATGAGATAATGTTAAATCATCATACTTATGACATTGTCACCTTATCCATATAAGTGAGAGACACATGACTAAACTATACAAGTGTGGTAGTTTAGATTATGAATCATATGACACATATGAATTTTGATTATTAGGCAAGATGAAAAAGTTATCTTTTATGGGAAAGGGTGAACGAACTACTAGGCTATTGGACTTAATACATTCAAATGTATGTGGTCTGATGTCTTACATGCCAAAGGTGGTTTTATGTACTTCATTACCTTTATCGATGATTATTCACAATATGGGTATGTATATCTTATGAGATGCAAATCTGAGGCCTTTAAAAAGTTCAAAGAATTCATAAATGAAGTAGAGAAACAACTGGGCAAAAGTATTAAAACACTTTAATCAGATCGAGGTGGTGAATATTTAAGCCAAGAGTTTCTAAATTATCTTAAAGATAATACGAGATTATCCCATTAGACTCCACCTTACACTTCACAATACAATAGTGTGGTAGAAAGGAGAAACTGAACCTTGCTGGACATGGTGAGGTCAATGATGCAGATATATAAAATCCTTTTAGGGATATGCACTCGAGATTATTGTTTATATGTTAAGCAGAGTCCCTTCAAAGTTAGTTGATGTTACTCTATATGAGATGTAGACTATCAAGAAACCTTATCTTTATTATATGAAAGTTTGGGGTTATTCGACTTATGTGAAGCATATTCGGTCAAATAAGCTAGAAACTAAATTTGACAAGTGTCTGTTTGTAGGATATCCTAAAGAAACGATAGGATATCAGTTCTACAATGTTTTGGAACAAAAGGTGTTTGTTTCAAAGCATGTAGTCTTTTTAGAGAAAAAGTTTATTTTAAAGAAGACAGTGGGAGCAAAATTGAACTTATGGAAGTTCAAGATGCTCAAACAGATGTAGATCAATTGCCTAAACCCGATACTATTGTTCATATTCACGAAACAATAGTTCAACCTTCTGACACACATGAAGTTCGTAGGTCAAGTAGAATAATTCATGTTCTGGAGAGATATGGAGTTCTCATAAGTGAACATAATGACGTATTTCTCATAGGGGATGATGAGCCTACTACCTGTAATGAAGTTCTGGAGAGTTCATAATATGAAAAATGGCTTCAAACCATGAAATCTGAAATGGATTCCATGTATGAAAACTAAGTATGGACTTTGGTTAACCAACCTAAAGGGATAAAACCTATAGGCTACAAATGGATTTTCAAGAAGAAAAATGACATAGAGGGTAATGTAGTTACCTACAAAGCTAGGATTGTAGCTAAAGGTTATTGTCAAAGACAAGGAGTTGATTATGATGAAACATTTAGCCTAGTATCCGTGCTTAAATCCATTAAGTTAATCATGTCCATTACTGCTCATTATGATTATAATATATGAAAAATGGATGTCAAAACAACTTTCCTTAATGGAAACCTAATTGAGGATGTGTACATGATACAACCCGATGGTTTTATATCCAAAGATGGCGAAAAGGTATGCAAGCTTCAAAAATCCATTTATAGATTGAAGCAATCATCTAGGAGTTGGAATATCTGATTTGA
>JANSVA010000004.1:20141205-20152361 GCA_025504915.1 Erythroxylum reticulatum | reverse complement strand
AAATTTATAATTTCAATATCTGGAAGCTTGCTTAAGCTTATACAAAAGTCCTTTAAGTTTACAAACTTTACCTTCCTAGGCCTTTGAATATCCCTCAAGTGGAATCATGTACACTTCATCTAGAAATATATATGAAAGAAGCATTATTTATGACAAGTTGATGTAAAGGCTAAGAAAATAAAGATGTCCTATCCAATAACAGTCTAGCAGTAATAGTCTTAGCCACAAAAGAAAAATTGTTTACATAATATATTCCTTCAACTTTGTTATGCCCTTTGGCTATTAAATGGAATTAAATCTATCAATGCTTCCGTCAAGCTCAATTTCAGTTTATATACCCATTTTGAACTAATGGTTCTTTTTCTTTATGGTAATTTGAACAATTCCCATATTTGATTAGCATTAAGAGCATTTAACTTTTGTGTGTAGCTTTCATCTAATTTACACTAGTTTATTCCTATTTATAAGACTGTGGCTCTTGGATATTTGATAACTTTACTACAAAAGACATATATGTGGATGTGAAATATGTAGGTTGAATGTAAAGGTAAGTGACAGGTGTATGATAAGATATTACAGTCCCTTCAAACAAATATTGTATACTGGCACTATGATCATAATCATTAGAAACCATATGAAAAAATCATTTAAGAAAGTTTGTGAATCACTATATTGTTTCTTTTTAATTAAGAAATATTAGAGGAATTGTAAGAATTTGTTAAACTATTTTCACGTGTAAGTAGAAAGTGATCAAATTCATTAAGTGAAGAAGAATCAAGTATATTTAGTGTAATGAGTTCTTGAAATGTATGTTAGTGAAGAAGTGTTTTGTGGTGTAGGTGTGTAGGTTAAGAAGTCATTTGAATGTCTGTCCAAATTAACTAACATGGCTGGCAAAGCAATATTGCATTCAGAAGTTAAGATAAACTTGTATGAAAACTAAGTTTCATGAAAAACCATATATCTAGATATAAAGAACAATTTAAGAGTCAAGATCAAATAATTTGAAAGCCTTCTAACCTTGATTGTATCCAATAAAAATATATTTGTAGGCTATTTTGTCAAATTTATCTTTATATGGGTTGGTACTACTTGCAAAATAAAGACGTCCAAAGGTTTTTAAAGGTTCATAGTTTGGTGTGTGTCTATATAAGATTTCATAAGGTGATATCCACTTTAAGACTCAAGTAGGAAGTCTATCAATTATGTGTGTGGCTATAAGAATTGATTCTCCCTATAATTTCGTAGGTAATGAAGTTTAAAACATCAAAGCTATAACCATCTGCAACAAATGCTTATGTTTTCTCTCTATAACGACATTTTGTTGTAGAGTATATACACAATAATTTTTATGTAATTCTTAGCTCACTAAATAACCTTTAACAATCATTGCTTAGAAATTCAGCTCTATAATCTGACCTTATAGTCTTAGTAAACTTCTCAAAATGATTTAATATCATTATAACAAAACTACAATGCATGAACTACTTGACTTTTATGATGCATCAAATTCATATTGCTCTACTAAAATCATCCACTAAAGTAATGAAATAATGCCCACTACATAAAGATCTTTGCTATATGGTCTCTATATATCTATATACACCAATTGAAAAATATATATCTTCTGCATTTAACTAAAAGAAAAAGGTAATCAATACTGCTTAATAAAATGACATATACCATAAAAATTTTCTAAATCATTTGATTTATTATAAATACAACCAATATGTTGAAGTACAATAGCAAAAGGATATCCTAATCTTCGATGCTAGATCAAGTATATATAGACATTAAATTAACAAAATCATAACCAATCTTAAGATTATGTAAGGCCTATTGCTTAATAGTTTCCTTATAAAATCAACATTTATCTAGGATGTATAATCTTCCTATCACCTTACCAACTGCTTGTATTTTCCTAATCTTCAAGTCCTATAAAATGCAATATCAAGTACAAAATCCAAAGGCTATTGAGGTTATGTTAGTAAGTTCGTTTACAGATAAAAAAATGTATTTAAAGGTGGGATCATGTAAGGTTTCAGTTAACACAACATTTTTGTTTAACGTACATCAACGATGCGATAAATAAGTTTTAAAAGTCCATCTGGAAAATAAACAGGGTAAACTTGTCAATCACAATTCTTCCATTCAACTTGTTCATGCCTTCAATATTTCTTCCTTAACTTCTACTCATCGTTATTTCTCACTCAAGCATATAATACTAAAAATTATGAAAACTTTCCATAAACCACTATGAACTTTTGTCGAACACTTCAAAGTCGTGACAGAGTTATGAAAAATCACCTAAATAAATAATGTCTTCTTCCTTAACATACTGTCACACAATGCAAAGGCAAATGCATTGAAAACAAACGAAAAAACACTTTAAAAACTAGATTAAATTGTTGAGTAGAACCGAGTAAAAATCCAACACAGTTAACACGACATTCATCAAAGAGCACAAATGATGAATGACCTACCTCCACCAAAAGACAGAAGCACTCTGACTGTAGAAGACAGAGGGATGTAAACCTCAACAAAGAGAAAGTGGCTCGAGAGAGAGGGAAGGCGAAAGCACAGCAAGCACACGTACGCAGGACTGAGAAAAAATTGATGTTTTTCATTTACACAGATGATGAGACAATTTCATTTTGGGGGGCAGGGACACGAGGTCGTTCTGGTAGGGGAAGAGGGGGTAAGTTTTAATAAAACCAAAATGACATCATTTTAGGGGGCGAGGACACGACGTCATTCTAGTAGGGGCGGAGGGGAATGGGGTAAGTTTTAAGGAAACCAATACGACATCGTTTTGGGTAGGGAACAAGACATCATTTTGGTGGGGCAAAGGGGACTGGGGCAAGTTTTAAGAAAATCAAAATGACACCATTTTAGGGGGCGGGGACATAACATCGTTTTGGTAGGGGTGGAGGAGACTTGGGTAAGTTTTAAAAGACAAGGCTTCCATGAAGTTTTCTCATCACGCTTACTATTTTGTGACGTTTCATTGAAAAAACATCGAAAAATGCTTGACAAATCCGTGACGTTTTCATAAAATGTCGCAAAATATTGGCTTTTTTCGTGATGTTTGAAAAAACGTCACAAAAAACCTCAACAATTCATGACAGTTTTTTAAAACAAATCTTTTATTTTTTTTTGTTGTAATGGACCCTGAAGATATAAAAACAAATCTTTTATCTTTGTTCATTTTCATTCTAGAAAACTCCTTAATGCACCTCAAGTCATTCATTAGAGAACTAATAGATATATTCACCAGAAAGGGGCAATAAGTCATTGGCAAATAAAAGGCTATGAATTTTAAGCTACTTACATTTGTTATGATACTTAAAGCTCTTTTAGGCCTAGATAGTACGTTCACGCTAAGTATTGAGACAAAGGGTCTCTTTTCATAAATCCTTTAACACCATTAAAGAATCAAGTAGGCTCATTAATACATTGTAGAAGACCTTTTAAAGTTTCCTATTAGATCATAGATCTATACTAAAGAGTGACTCAAGCATAGTGTAAACAACCCTACTATATTGAAGTCTCTGAAGTCATTCATAATTCACCATTACTCCATCTATTTTTTTCCTCATGTACTAAGTTCCTGTTAGTTTATAGCCTACAGTCAATCAATTAGTTATACTTTAGTAATAAAATAATTTAATGGCATTTTTTATCTTGTACATGTTTAGATGTATATGATGAAATCCATTGGATAACTATACATTGCAAATGAGATTATAATAAGATTATAATTATGAGATTCATATTGCAGTTGTGCATTATCCCTAAATACTTCCTAGTCATTGTTCAAATAAGATTTAACATCAATAGAACAAAAAATACTAGCACACGATATGTTTTTCCTTATGAAAAAACGAATTGATCTCATAGGCTAAAGTATGGCGATACTTAAACAAACATGTTGGTTTTTATTAGAGAACAAGTTCACTGAACAAACCTGATATGAGAAATCCATTTGGAACATTGCTTGTATGTCTATGGAAATTCTCATTGTGATGATTGTATAAATGATCCTTTGACTTAAGATCTCTAAAGTTATCTTATATAGGAATTGTTATATTTTGATACTACTTATGACCTATTTAATCATAGGTGCTTCAGTCAGTAATCATTGCATGCAACATGAATTATATGGAGGTAGTTGTGTGATCAAGATAGGATTCATCTCCCTAAACTAATATGGGAGAATGTTCATTATTCTCGATTATTATTGAGTCGAAAAATCCTTAGCCAAGTTAGAATGATGTTTTGTAAATAGTTTACAAATGTTATTGTTGAAATAATAGCTAATGGTAGAGAACTAATATGATTAGACTTAAAAGGAGTACACATTAGTTCTATGCTCTGTCTAATCAGAACATTATATGATGAAATAACTGAATTATACGAAAAAATCATGCATAGAAAGATTAGTCAAAACCACTTTGACATTCCTAAATGTTTGGGTGATCATGAGGTGTTGTTAGATGTCAATCTTGATCTATAATTATAAATTATTTAATTGAAGAATTAAAGATAAGTTAAAAGGGGTTTTAATTTATTTAATTCTAATTATACTTTATAATCATTTCCAACATATTTGGGAACATAATGGATCTCACATAAAAAAAAAAATAGGTTGAAGAGAACAAAGATATGTTATCAAGTTGGACTTGATTGTAAAGTTTGAGAAACTTTATAATTAAATAAGAGATATTTAATAAATAAAGATCAACATGAGATATTAGATCTTATTTTGGCACAATTGGTATTTAATTAGGATTATTTGTAATTCTAATTAAAGTTTACTTGAAATTATAATTTAATTTCAATTAAATTACTAAATTGTCCAAAACTTATTATAAATAGACTTAAACTTTAATAGAACTAGCACTTCTTACTTAACCCTCTCTGTAAGAGTTACAAATTTCTCTTAACCTAGTCTATGGATATTGTTAGAGGCTGAAAACTTGTGCGGTTATGGTGGTTGAGATGGATTGATTTTGGAAACAGTTTGAGGGATATAAAAAGAAAAGGACCGGACTTCAAAATAAGATACGGATTACGATTCATGTTTTATTATGATTTATGTGTTAATCATTTTTTATAATTAAAGTGATCTTGGTTTTTGAGAAATCAAAATATAAAAAAAATTTCGTAATTATTCCACTGCAGTTAGGATTGGATTCTGTCCTAATTTCCTATTAGTTCCTTCCTAATAATTGATCTAGGTAAAAAAAAAAAACTACCATCAGATTTTAGGTTTGTAACCTCAAGATTGAGCATACAAGATCTCAATTAATTATAAGGTTTCTTGAAATACCTTGCTCCCTCAAATTCTAAATATAATACAATGCTAATGAGGTCCCCAACAAGGATCCATACTTCCCTTATAGTGCTCTTGTATACTTATTCCATATAAAGGAACTTTGATAAATAAAAATGGATGCATAAATAAAAGTGAACCAAGCATACCTAGTATCTGAAATGTCTAGTAGCATATGGATGTACTGAGAAAAAGAGGACTATTGAAGAACCTTGATACAATTGGGATCATAGGCAACAATACAATCCTTAGGTGATGCTTACTTATGATTGCATATGAGTTTTCATTTGTCAAGATTTTGGGAAAAACTATATGATTTGACCAATATACATGCATTGAGTTTAGAATTGAGTTAATGAATTGGATTCTAGCTATAAAAGAAAGGTTCTTTCTATAGAAACTATTAATTCTCTTTTGAATTCTTAACATTAGATGTCCAAAGTCCTTATATGGAGGTCATTTACTGGAAATATGTATCCCAAGATAAGTATAAAGAAGTTGACTGGGTTTGATTGCTAAGTTAAGAGAATATTCTCCTATTTGTTTCCCTTCCATGAAAGCTTACTAGATTTTATTGATAAGAGTCTTTAACACTATTGTGAGTCTTGAGACCAAGAGCTTTGCATTAATTTTATAAATTATGTTACATCAAGAGATTTCTCTAAACTTCTTTAAACCACTAGTTGCTGACAACCTTGGGATAAAAGTTATAAACTATCTTATCAATTTCAATTATAATTTTATCTTTTTTTGGAAAACTCAAGAACAACTTCTATTAGAATATGCTTAGTCAAGTGCCAAGATTTTTGGCGAAAAAGAGCATTGAGCCCATCAAGTCTTTTTGTCATATTAGGCTTGGGACCAATTAAAGCCCTCTTAGCATTAACTACACCAAAAAAGTGGTTCAATCCTTTAATTATGGCCTTTTTAATCCTTTATTACATGATTATTGAATATGAAGTAAAGGGATTTTTTTCTCCATCATGGTCAAGTTTCTAATGGAGATTGGAGTATGATGTGAGAGGAGAGGGTTTTTTTCAAACTACTTTATTTTCAAGAAAGATACTTAACCTTTAAGAATTAACTATAGGTTTGTCAAGTTTTTCCTTGAAAACCATTTACTTTATGCTTATTACTCAATGTGAAATAATTTCCTTCCATCTTTAAGTTTTTAATTTCAATACCATTAATAGATTTGGAAATGTCTTTTAAGTGATTTCTATGACACACATTGTATTCACATTTTGAAGAATATAAGGAGTTATTAAAATCACCTAACACTAACCAAGGTCTTTATATGCTTATTCCTATAATTTGATCCAAAAGGAATTCTTTTGAAGGGAAAAGTTAAAATTTAGAGGCATAATAGGTTACATAAATATATAACATCTCTTACAAAAGACCTAAGTATAAATTAAGAAGTTGATTAGTGATTATGGCGTGAGATATAGTTATCTTATTTTGAATATAGGCTATCACAATTCTTGCATTATATTGATGACAATGATTTGACATCATAGACCTTTTATTACTAAAAAATCCAAGTTTTTTATAGTTCTCATCCTTCAACTTAGTTTCTAAAAGATCAAGTATAACAAGTTTTATTTCTTTTAGATAGTCTCAAAAAATTTGTTTTCTTAAAGGTTGTTAAGCCTTTTAACATTCAAGGAGACAAAAGTCATTCCAATGAGGAGGTTTAGGATTGATACCATATTCTTCCTTTTGGATTTCCTTCTATAGACTTGGATTCATTATCAAATTTATTAATGATTTGAGAGTTGGAACAGCTACCATTGAATAATATTAAGTTCTTTTATTTTGAGGGAATAATTTAAGCACAATCTTAGCCTATTCTAGTCTAATAGTGATTATGTGTCATTTGTCTTCTGGGGAGAAATTATATTACTATTAATTATAGGTACTTCAGGATTGATATTGGAATTATAAAGAATAAGTTCTAAAGATTTCTCAAATTGATTATTCTAATCCTTTCCATCGATCCCAATAACATTGTTTTTAGGAATATTTAATCCCATAATTTTAAAACATATTTAATCCAAAATAAAAATATTAACATAAAATCACCAATTAAATTCAATTAGTCATAATTAAATCATACTTTAGAAATAATTATATCTTAATAGAATTTAGTTAGTAGTAATTAAAACTAATTAAAAGGAATTCGAAATAAACAAATGTAGTTAATTCTAACTCAATAATATTTGGCAGCAATTAAACATGAAAAAATATATTAGAATAGAAATGGATGAAATGAAAAAAATAATATGAAAGAATTATGACTATATGAATTAAACTAAGTTAGACAAAGTTAAGCATAATTAAAGCTAAATGGATGCAATCAGGTGCAATTAAAGTTAAGTGAATGTAGTCTTTACAAACATTAATTGCTTAATGAAAAGGTAATTAAAAAACTTCCTTATACAATACAAAACACAGGATTCTTATAATGGCAATACAATTATTATTTATCTTTACTCTAATACCTATTTATACATCATTCTTTGTGAGAGCTCATCATGTAATCCCCTAACAATTATGTATAGTCTACAGTGTGATGCAATGTTTTAAAAGACTTTCTTATGTGTTTTTTTCCTTGTTCTTAAATAATTAAGCTTTCCTTTCCTTCCATATTTTGTATTCCAAGGCAATAATTCATATGTTCAGCATCTTGTGATCTGCTTTACTAGTC
Source organism: Erythroxylum reticulatum (assembly GCA_025504915.1). Classification (NCBI taxonomy): domain Eukaryota; kingdom Viridiplantae; phylum Streptophyta; class Magnoliopsida; order Malpighiales; family Erythroxylaceae; genus Erythroxylum; species Erythroxylum reticulatum. Next base: position 20,144,316 of record JANSVA010000004.1, on the reverse strand, counting down.
ATTTTTAACTTGTAGTCCCATTCAGTCATTCCACTCTATGATATAGCCTCACTCCTAAGATTTAATAAGATTATAATCTTGTTGCATATGCATTTGGTGTAAAAACAATTGATCATTATATGATCAACATTCTCATCCTAGTATCGATAAAGTTATATGATCAATGTTCTCATCTTGGTCTTGACAAAGTTTATGTTTCTTGGATGATATGGCAAATTTTAGGTCATCTTTAGTTAACAACCTTCCCCCCATCTTAAGCCACATGATAAATGCATGAGCTGGTATAATCTCCAAGTCCTATGCTAGCTCTGTCCATTGCATTCTACCCTTAGGTACATTCTACAAGTGATTCTTGAAATTCTTGATGTAGAATTCCATTGATCTATCACTAGTCTATTGAACTAGATCTAACTTTGTTGTATCTGGTTGATAAGGTGGAAGATTTCTCATAATTATTTCTATGCCCCTGTTAAAATGAAAAGTCCATCTCTTGGTTATTTCATATAAGTTCTTGGACCTTAGTATTCTAAGAAATTAATGTTCTTATATGCTAGATTGCTTCCTGATTGACTTATTTTGTAAGTCAAGTCAATATTATAATAACTACAAGTGCACGAAGTAGCTGTAACTAATACTAGTAAGTACGTGTCAATCCCACAAAGATGATGAATACTAGTAATTATCCTTCCTTTATTATCTAGCATAAGGATTGATTTTAGATTTTTAATTAGAAGAAACTAAAACTAAATAAGTAAAATAAAACAGGTAACAAAATTGAACTAAGAATTAAAGAAGCATTTAGGGAATTATCATTATCGAGAATTAGTATCTAGGTTTCAAATTCTTATAAACCCTTAACAGATTGTTTTCTTATTATGCAATAATTTTCTTGAATTATTAGACCATGGAGACTCCTATGGTATGCTAGTACCTAACCTTGAGTCTACTAATAACTAATCCTAAGGTTTCTAACGTAAATATTCAAGTTAAATTTTATAAGATTGTGTTACCGATTATGAATCCCTATGTTAGGTTTGATTCTAATCCTGAAGATTTGTGTCATCTTATCTATAGGGTTGCAATTAACTCCTTCCAATTATGGTAGATCTATTCAAACATAGAATTTCTCAATCTCTACGTATGAAATCAAATTATGATATAATATTCCTAGATTTGCTAGAACATAAATAAAACACTTAATCTGATCACAATAATCAATCAAACCAATTGAATTAATAAAAGAAGCAAATCATATCAAAGTATTAACATAGGGTTCATTTAACCTAAATACTAACTGAACGCTTAATTCCACATAATTGAACATGAAATCAAGCATACACTAAAAGAAAAACAAATTGAAATTAATGGGTTCATAATTTTAGATCTCTATAATTGTCTTCTATCATATATTCTCATGATGTAGAGGCTTGATCTTGTATTTTGATGGATCTTTCGATGAAATCTTTTTACTTTTCGCTTCTCTAGTCCAAAATCACCCCTTGAGAAAGAACTCTTCATTTAGAAATTTCCTTAAAATGTCTGCCTCCTTAATTGCTGACAAACACATCATTTTATATTAAATTTTAGGATTTCTAATACTTTGACATATAGTTGTGTATTAGCATTGTATGTCTAAAAACACTGAAAATCTTAATTTGCATAGTCTAAAGGAAGTGCATGGCCTAATGACGGCTGCACATCACTCTTGTGTTTCAGTTTTTCATTTTACGCCATGTTTTGTCCTAATTATTCTCTTTTAAGTCCTTGAAGGCAATTATAACCTGTAAATACACTTAAAGCTCATTAAGTACCAACTATACGACAAAGGCATCAAAGATCAAGAAAAAACACATCAAATATGAGGTAAAATTAAGATCAATTATGAATCTATCAAATATCCCCACAGTTAAGCATTTTGTCCTCAAGCAAACCATAATCAAGGTTATAAATCTTATAACATCATTCCATCGTCAATTTCAACTTGTCCATTTATCTTATATATCATCATACCCTATTGAATCAAATTAACTTATAATTAGAGTCAAGTTGTCCTAAAATTAAATTTAGCAATAAATATTAATAGTAATCACATTAACAATCAAATTGAAATCAAAAGCATATCTCTTTACAACCTCACCAAAATTTTGCTTAATGCACTCAAGTGTTTAGGGTGAAAAGTATCAAAACACTCAATCAATGCATAGTAGAATCCTTATCATATGCTTGTAATAAAATCACATTTCGAATACTTATGTATAAACTGGAACCACCAATCCATTTATAAACTAGAAACAATAATCCAAAGGTCATATAAGGTTGTGACAGGGCTTAGGAAGGGTATGATTGGGTTAGTAAAAAGGGTTAAATTGAGGGAAATTTTCTACACAATATATTTCAAGAATTGTTTACAAGTATACATAGGTCCTTTCAATGCAACTTTATTGGTATCATAAACTTATTCTTTTTTTCTTTCTTTTTTTCACAATATTTTAATCAGTACCACAATTCAACAAATATTGAACCTTTCAAGAATTTCAAATCTCAAATAAGTAAATAATGTAAATAACCTCCAAGGCTTAAAATAGTAAATAGGTCTTCAAAGAAAAATATGATAAAGGTTTATAATTTGGGTTTGATCAACGAAAAAGGCTAAGACTCAACTTGGTTATTTCTAAAGGATAATTTTATGGGTATGGTAATTATCAATGAAATTAACACGAAAGCAAACATAAGATAATATGATAATTGAAATAAAATTAAAACTAATTTATAGGTTGCATCCCATGCAACACTTCTTTAATGTCGGTTGCTGGTATAACCTATACGTTTCTACCATTCAGGGTTTATGATCAATGGCTTAATTCCACCCTTTCTCCACAAAGCAGTTTCATAGCTTGTAAACAAGCCACATGTTGTAGGATAATCAAAAAGACATAATGTATTAAGTTTGTAAAATGAGGGATAATGAAGCTCCCTAAATCGTTGGCTAACTCGAATAGTTTCTTTTTGTGTATAAACTTGATGGAAGAATAAGAAGCAACAAATACATGTCAATTCATATTCTTCTTCATGTTTCGTTCATATATGTTCTTCATATAACTACCTTTGGTA
>JANSVA010000004.1:20126043-20141105 GCA_025504915.1 Erythroxylum reticulatum | reverse complement strand
ACATAATGTATTAAGTTTGTAAAATGAGGGATAATGAAGCTCCCTAAATCGTTGGCTAACTCGAATAGTTTTTCTTCGAGAAAGTGGAAACCCTTTATACTTAAAGTTACTACCAACACCTCATTAGTAATTTCCTTACTTGGTTCCTCTGCCAGTTCTTCCTTTACTTTCCTTGTCCACTCATTCTTCTACTTAGATAGATGTTTCTGGCTTATCTTCTTTAATTATTTCATGCCACTCCTTTACTTCCTCCTCTTGGATGGAGACTTCTTCTTCTTCTATGTCTACTACCTCTATCATATCTTCGTTCTCCTTTAAGATAGCAACAGTTTATCTTCATCCTCCTATACGATAGCAGCAGTTACTTCCTCATTTTCTTATAGTGTTTCTTTAACTATAAAGCCAAACTTTGTCATTTCTTCACTCTACTGCATTAATAATCTCAAATAACATTTTGTGTTATGCTCAAGAAATTTAGGTGAAGAAACTCTTTCTTCAAATTTGCATCGGCTATCTTTAAGTTTTACACGGTGTTCCATTATGCTATTTGTAATGCTTCCCTTTTCTTCGTCTTCTTCTTCTTCAGGAAGCTCTTCTTGGAATGTCCCTCCATTCATAAAACTAACCTTTTTGTTTTCTTTACTTTTGAATTCTCATCATTTAGCTTTCATTTCATTAAAGATTTAATTTATCTCTAAGACTTGTTTCCTCTTCTTCAAGAAGTTCGTTTTAACTCTTAAGGGTGATTGTCATTTTATTTTCTTTAAGATCTATTTCAATAGTATTAGGCACATTCCCTTTGGATCTCTTCAGTTAATATGTCCACCAGTTGATCCATTCAATTCACTAAATTTTGTATACGAGCCTCTATTTCTTGATGCTTCATGATTGATTCTTGAATGAAACCGACCATCATATCTTCCAGAGTTAGCTTGTTAACTGGGAGTGCTTTGTTCCATAAATATCCAACTAGAGCATAATCATTCCATCTATAATAAAAGCATTTTGATCAAGGTTAATAATGTTTCCTATGGTTCTCTTTAATTTGTTAGCTAGTATCTTAGTGATTATCTTGTATAGGACATTACAACAGGCTATTTGTATAAACTCTTCCAATTTAATTGCATTAATCTACTTTAGGATTACACTCATATAATTCTTGCTTCATTCTTTCAAATTTTTTCCATTTTGAAAAGACTCCTTCACTACCTTTGTTACTTCTCCATTTAGGATATTCCAATTTTGTTTAAAAACTTCCATTATACCTATCTAGTCTAGGAGATTTATTTGGATTGATTGAGTAAACTGCACATCTAATCTCTTCATCATCTACTTCCTTGATAATTTCATTCCTATATTGTTCTGATATTTTCTTAATTCTCTTTAAGACAGCTTTTAGAATTTTCTACACTTCTATTTCTCCCCCATATTGCTTGCTAAAGAATTCAAAGGTGTGTTCTTCCATTTTTCTCCTATTCCAGAATTTCCTAGCCTCTATCATCTTTCAGTTGTTTGATGTTGGTTTTATTCCTTCTAGCTATGATGGAATTCAAGTAAAACTTGGAACATTTATCTCCATCTTTTAGCTATAGCATTTTGGATTTTTATTTGAGGTGGCTATGGTTGTTTTCCATTATTGTGTTATAACTATGTATCAATTCAGCATCCACCATTCTTAATGTCTAGTTTTCAAAATTGAGTAGAATTTTCCTTTAACATTCCTGTAGTTTTCCAAATGCTTTACTTTGCTCATTATACCCAATCATACTTCTCTCCCTACCAATAACCTTTAGTTTGTTCCTTATTACCTCTAATTTCCTACTCAGTTGGAATTCTTTTATGCCAACTATCCTCAGTTACATCCCTTCTCTTAAAGCTAATTGGAACTTTGGATTTGTCATTAGACTGTTAAATATTTTAAAAGGGATTTTACTTTTCTCCGCTACATATTTCAACTCTAATACTACTAAACTGTAATATGAAGTTATTGTTTCCTCAAATTTGTTTGAGCTATTAAAGAATTCCACATAATTGTCCAAGATTTTTGATACATTTGCTAGTCCTGATTTGATCTTCCTATAGAGACTTTCTTTGAAACTCATAGTTTGCAATATAAAAAAATTATGATTGTAATTAGGTTACCTATTTCCTTAATTAGCATATCACGCTGGACCATTTGATTTAAACTCCTTTAGCTTGATAATTCCAATTTTTATGTGTTAAATCCTATAATTATCCTCCCATTTATATGATTGACATCATTAGAGATTACACTCCAGTCCTTCCCTAAAAGCCACATGCTTCTCTCCATATGATCCTTCTTAATTTTAGTTTCAAATAAACCAACAAAATATATTAGTTTTTTATTTACAAAATCCCTAACTATTAACTGCTTATTTAGCTACGTCCTATGATGTCCCAAGTGGCTATTCTAATAATCTCATTTTGTATTTCCTACGTACATTGGGGTTACTACTTCTGGAATTAGCTTTATGCCTAAGATTTCACGTCTTTCCATCATAAGATTTCCTATGGCTTCATCATGTCCTCTCTTATTCTCCTCCACTACTTGTTTACCTTTGTTTGAATTAAAATCCTCTTTTTTATTCTGAATTTGGTCAACATAGTCACCCTGAGTTACCTCTCCATCTTCTAAGGTTTCCGTTGTCTATTTTTTTGTTTCTACCACCTTGTATTTATTCCCATTCTGAATTTCATCTTGTACTTCCCCCCTCGCCAATTTATTATCCTTAATAAGTTTAACATTAGCCTCCTTTTGCTTATTCCCTTCATGAACTTCCCTTCTCCTCCATTCCTTTTTTTCTCTATATTTTTAGTCATCAACATATATGAGACCTGAATGATATTTTCTTTCAGGCTCCCCCATCACTTATCTTTATTATTTCTAGATAATTAAGTAGCTTCCTTAATACATTCACATTAATACATACCCTAGTATGGCCAATGCTCCTCATCATTGTAGTATTCTCATCCATTCATAATAGCTTCCTTAGGTTACTTGCCATATGACTCATCCCCTCAAGTAACCAACATTCCAAATTTTATAAAAATTCACCTAAAAGGTATAGTTTCTAGTTTATTTCAATCAAGAGCTACATCTAGATTTCATTTATTAAGCAACATAGGGTGACCTTGAATATGCCAACGTCTCACATTTATCACTTTCTTAACATTTTCGTCAGTATTGAATTTAAAGAAAAAATCCTCTTCATTCACCATTGTACTTACCTGTCCTTCGTTCCTCTAAGCTCTTTTTACCCACTTTGAACTAATGGAAATGCTAGCCTCTTCTCAAAAAAAAACCCAACTTGAGAGGTGTTCCACTTTAATACACCTTGCTTAAACACCTCCAAAGGTGTTTGGATTGGTTCATCTACATTTGATGAAACAAATCACAGTTTACTAGTTACTTGAGTTTCCCATAATTGAGCTCCATATCTTCATGCCCATGCTCAGTTCCTATGTAATTTTCCCTGAGTCATCTCCTAATGATGAAAAATCAACTAGGTGGGGTTTTCAGAACTAGTTATTAGGTTATTAAGGGGTTTTATTTTAGCTGGAGTGGGTTCCATAGCTATAAGGGTTGGTTTTATAAGTGGATAGTGGTTTAATAGCTAGATGTTAGGTGGTAGGGAACAAAGTTAATAAGGTTCAATTGTCAAAAGGGAGGGTGTGTCAGAGAGAGAAAGTCATCTTTATCGTTCTTCTTTCCTTGTTAAAGGGTTTCTCAAAATTACATCATATTAAGTTAATTGCAAAAAAAATGATAAACAAAATAGAGCCTATAAATGATTAGTTCCTTCCTCACACTTAAGTTGTACATTGTCCTCAATGTACAAAAGATAAAGAATGAAAGAGAAAATTAATTACAATATAAAAGAACAAAAATAAAGGAAATAAAACTTTTCTGGGCCTTATTTGTAGTTTATTTTTCAAGGTAATTTTGATCGACATCTATAAATTATTTATACCTTGCAAACACAACCATAATAAAATGCAACAAAGAACTTAAAACAAAAAGTGGGCTAAAATAGAAATTGAACATAACTAAAATAACATGATTGAAATAAAATGTAGTTAAAGTTTATAAAAGGAAAAACATAATCCTTAAAATATACAAGGCTTAAAGAAAAGAAACAAAAATAAGAGCTTAGTTAGTAGTAAGCTTATCATCATCATCATGGTCCTCCTTTAGCATCGTTGAAGAATGTGGAACTGGTTTAGAGTATTTCATGTGCTGAAAATAGTCAAATAATCACTAATCAATCTGCAATAATTGTTGTCCTTTTTTTCCCCTTTGCATCCTCTATAACATGGAGTGATGTCCTTGTTGCTTGCTCCTATTTATCTATTTCCATAAAAATTATTAAGATATGTACTATATATCTTCATGCTCCTCCATTGTCTTCTCTACTTAAGGTATCTACACTACTAAATAGGGTTTTGCTCTCTCCTACTCCTTGGTCCTAGCCTCAATTTATCTATCCACCCAAAATATAAGCTCTATCAACCTTCCTAACTAACTTCATTTACCTTAACACATTTAGGACAAATTTTCAAACTATAGTTAGCCGAGAAGAGAATTAAATAATATTCATATTTCACTAAAAGGGGACTAGGAAGTTGAAAATCATATAAAAAGGTTTTCTTACAGCCAACGAAGTCAAGAGAAATAAAAGCAATAAGGAGAATCTAAGTGTTAAAAAGGATTAAAGTTTTGTGTTACAATTATAATATGTTTTCTATAATGAGAAGAATTTTTTTAGTAAAAGTTTTGTAAATTTTGAGATATTTTATGTAATTGAAAGGCTTAAGACGCAGTGTTATAAATACCATACCGATACTGGTATCGTATTTGATTATGATACTGCACTATATTGGTATTCGTTAATATTGAGTATTATTTTCGGTAATTTTAAAATTTTATAAAATAGTCCACAAAATTTTTTAAAATTACAAAATAGTCCTTCCATATATTATACTATATAATTTATAATTTTACATCAATCATGTTTTCAAAAACTCATATATTATAATTGATTTAAAATAGCTCATAAATATAAATCTCAATTCATAAATTAAAATAATTCATACAAGAGTAAATAATAAGCTCTCTCTTAGATATATCAAATAACAGTCACTGACATGTCTAGACCAATAAACATAACTAAAAATAATACACTATAATTCAAATAGAACAAGAAATAGTTAATTACTTATTTGAAAATTTTGACTGTCTTTGACTCTTTTCTATGTTTTTTGTTTTTGAAAAAATTGATTATTGTTTCTATATTGTAAGTGTTTTTTTTTATATATACTCTATAATCATAACATTTCTCTATCAGATTGCTCAGTTCTCATTTCTCAAAACTCTATCGTTTCTCTCTTCTAAAAAACTAAAACCCACCTCCACCAGACTACTGCATCATTTCAGTTTTCACATTCTTCTTCTTCTTTTTTCTTGGTTTTTCTTTTGTTTTGCCTTTTTAGTGTGACAAATTGTTTATTTTGTTTGTTGTTTTGGAAATAAACTATATTCTTGTCTTCCTTTGGTTGTCGTTCTTTTGAAGAGTGGAGATGAATTTGGGTATTGTTCTATAATCTTTTCTTTTTGTTAGATATAATAAACATGAAACATAATCACAAAGATCATTGTTAAACAAGATCATTTCATATGCATAAAAAACAAAGAATCACGTACTTGGATTCTTATAGTAGTTCCACTAGTTAAAGAACTTTTGTTACCAATTTTACTGCAAAGATTTTCTTTTTGTGTATAAACTTGATGGAAGAATAAGAAGCAACAAATACATGCCAATTCATATTCTTCTTCATGTTTCGTTCATATATGTTCTTCATATAACTACCTTTGGTAGTTATTTCAAGAAGAACATTGACCTTAATGCCCTTCATAAGTGTATATGAGTCAATATCTCCCACTCACACATGATGGGTTTGATCCCAAAAACAAACTCTGCAATGCTCATACTTATTCAATAACCGGTGCAACCAGCATACGAAAAGAGCATATTGCCATATATCTGTTAGGAGTATATGACATCTCGATTAACAAATTGATCCTAGGACTTAAGTGTCCTTGAGTAGACATTGTATGCTATACCCTAGTTCATATCTCGTATTTTCACTTTTCTTTGATCTCCTTTAGTTTCTTGTGTCATGACTGTATTCAAGTTCTCTACTAAAGAGATGATAGCCATCTATAAATACTTTTCATGCGAGTCAATGATCTAAATTAAATGACCTCTAATCTCAATTCTCTTTTGAATTAAATTTAATTTGTTTCCCTAGGATTATTCCTTATGATCACATCTTGCATGATCTTTTGTTAATAACCTAAAGTAGCAAATCTTAAATTCAATTCTCAAGAATGAAACAAGAGTCATAAGGTTATATGATGAGGTTTTTCTCAACCTCAAGGATCTCACACAATGTAAGATGAGATCTGGCAACTTACATTAATCCCTTTCTTTGGTCAATTGTGCACACATAGTACGAGTCATGTGCTACAATATTTACCCACTTCGTTTAAGTTGAACATTTTTCATTCAAGAAAGACCGTATAGATGATGGTTTAAATATACTCAATGTTTAACTTGAGTTCACTTATCTACTCAAAACCTGCTCAGTACTAGCAACTTAAGACATATAGTGATTAACAAATCATGTTGAACCAATTTTTTTACGACATTTATGGTTTAACTTTCTCACTCTTAATTATCATCTAGATAATAAACTTTAAACATGCCTCATCTCTAGCAAGCATAAACACTAGAGTTGATTTTCTGTGTGAAAGGGCCAATCTATCATCTGTCTCATATACTTATGATTCATCCCAAAATATATTTATACATAAACACATATATTCATAAATCAAATGATACGCAATGTAGAATTTTCATCACACATTATATCCAAACATATGACATTAGACTGAGCGAACATACACGTAAAATGTTTATTAGTACATTTCAACATCTACGTAGTCATAGTGACTTTACATGCCCAATGTATACATCTCTAGAAATTGTCTTTATCATTAGGTCTACTATCATATCTTGCATAAATATATATCTCATATTCACTTCTCCTTGTGCAATTATATCTTTCACATAATTATACTTAGTATCTATATGTTTTGTCTTACAATGAAATTTGGGGTCTTTAGTATAAACGATTGCAGCTTGACTACACAGTTGATGGTCACTGGATTAATTTCACTTTTAGTGACTCCCATATGCACAAAAATCGATGAAGCCATATAGCCTCCTATACTGTAGTTAAAAATGCTATAAATTCAACTTCCATTGTGGATAATGCAATGTAAGATTATTTCTTACTTTTCTATGATATTGCTCCATGTTTTAGTAAGAATTCATATCCTGAGGTAGATTTTCTTTCATCTAAATCTCATTCCTAGTCTACATCTGTATACCCTTGTATATATAGATCATTGCCTTGATAACATAATGTATAGTCCACAGTTCCATTTAGATACCTCAATATTCTCTTTACTGCTTTCCAATGTTCTAGGCCTGGATTTGATTGATATTTGCTTACCATCCCAGCAACGTAACAAATATTTGGTCTAGTACACATCATTATGTACATAAGACTTCCAACTGCACTAGAGTAGGAAACATTCTTCATTTGTTCCCTTTCTTATAGCGTTGACGAACAATTTCTCTTACTAAGGCCTTCATTTTTAGCAGTAAGATTATCAATTAGTTTGCAATCTTGTATACGGAATCGTTCAAGAATTCTTTGAATGTACATTGCTTGTGAAAGTGATAATAATTTCTTTGAAGGTTCTCTTGAAATCTTAACTCTAAGAATGTATTCCGCTTCACCCATGTCTTTCATTTCAAATTGAAATGATAACCAATCTTTGATTTACGTAAGAAACATACAGTCATTACAAGCAATCAATATATCATATACACATAAAGACAAAATCGCGAATTTATCGTTGGATCTCTTAATATACACACAATGGTCTTCATCGATCATTTGAAAATCATACGAAATGATTACATTATGAAAACGAATATACCATTATCTTGAAGACTGCTTTAGGCCATAAATTGATTTTAATAATCGACATACTTTATTTTTTTAACGTACCTTAATAAAACCTACAGGTTGTTCCATATAAATTTCTTCATCTAATTCTCCACTGAGAAAAGAAGCTTTTACATCTATTTGGTGTAATTCAAGATCCATATTGGCTACTATAACCAGAATCAAACGAATTGAACCAAACTTCACAACAGGTGAAAAAGTTTCATCGTACTCAATTCCCTTCAGTTGTGTATATCCTTTTGCTACAAGGTGTGCCTTATATCTTTAGATACTGCCATCAGCTTTTTACTTTATTTTGAGACCCACTTGTTCCCAATTGCTTTACGCCCGTTAGGGAGGTCAACCAAGTCCCATACTTGATTTAAGCTTAAAGAAACCATTTCTTCTATCATTGTTGTCATCCATTCTTCTTTAGCAGGGCCAGTAAGAGCCTCATTTACATTCCTTGGCTTTTCTTCCTCTTGTGGAACAATCATATTAATTTCTCCTTCAATCTCAAAATGATGTCAGGAAATTATTCCTCGAATACTTCGTCTCAACCAAGGTTCATCATAAACAAATTCATGATTGATCTGATTGCTCCCACTCGGATCAGTCATTAAAGAGAACCTTTTTGTAGAATTGCTTCCACTTGGTTGAAGTTCCTCATCTTGATTCTTCATAACATAATCATTTTGATCAAACGACTCATATAGCAATAGGTGTTTACCTATTTTGTCTTGCTTGGGAAAATCATTCTCTAAGAATATTACATCTCGTGATTCAAATTCAGTTAAACCTCCATTACCTTGTTCACTAATGAATACGTATCCTTTTGAGTGTTCTAAGTATCTAATAAAAATAATTTTTCTCCTTCTTAGGCCTAATTTCCTATATTTATGAGAGAGATCATGAACATAGGCTACACACCCACAAGGTCTGAGACTTGACACATCAAGTCTTCTACCATTCCACAACTTATATAGTGTGATAGTAATTGATTTTGTGGGCACACGATTAAGTACATAGATGGTTGCTAGCAATGCATCACCCCAAAAAGTGATTGGTAAATTTGCCTGGGCCATCATAGACCTAATCATTTCTAATAATTTCCTATTTCGTCTTTCAGTGACGCCATTTTGTTATAGGGTTCTAGGAATTGTTAATTGCCTTTCTATTCCTTTCTCATCACATAAAGCTTTGAACTTTTCTGACAATTATTCTTATCCATGATCAGTTCATAATGCTTTTATTTTCTTATCTAATTGATTCTTAACCAAGTTCATGTATTTTATGAAACAATCGAAAGCTTCCGATTTATGAGAAATCAAATAGATATGACCATATCGAGTATAGTCATCTATGAATGTGATGAAATAAAATGCCCCACGTCTAGCCCTTACATTCATTGGACCATAGATGTCAGAATAAATTAATTGCAATGGATATAAAGCTCGTATTCCCTTTCCAAATGGCTTTCTTTCCATTTTACTAGCTAAGCAATGCTCACATGTAGGTAGATCTACTTGACTTAGATTACCTAAAAGCCCTTCTTTAGCTAATCAACTGATTCGATTTTGACCAATATGACATAGTCTAGCATGCCACAAAGTTGCATCATTATTGGAATTACGAGATGTAAATAATGAATAACTAATATTATTATTTCTTTTAACACATCCAGTACAATAAAACCATCACATAAAAAACCATAACCATAATTAATAGATCCAAGATATAAATCCATTCCACCACTGTGGAAATTTATATTGAAACCAAGTTTAACTAATATCAACAAAGATAAAAGATTCCTACAAATTTGTGGAGCAAATAATACTTCATGTAGGATGAGGGATCGCCTTCCACGCATGTCCAATTTACATGTGTCAATTCTTTATACAGTAACTTTACGAAACTCAACGAAGGCATCACAATCCTTCGCTACATGGATGGTTGCTCTTGAGTCTGCAATTCAAAAAGGATATGATTCAATTAGAAAAATAGAACAAGAAACATTCGCAGAACAAATGTTTGTACTATAAAGATGTACCTTCTTAGGCTCGGTACAATCTCGAGCAAACTAACCTTATTACCATAATTATAGCACTTTACATGTTTCATGTTCTTCTTTTTGAAGGGTTTTCCCTTTCCACGTTGGTTCCATTTTTGCCTTCTTGGATTCCTAAGGAGAGTGGTTGAATTTCTTATTCTTCTTCCACTTATATCCACCATGATGCTTGTGTTTCTTGTTCATAGTTCCATGTGAGCGAGAACTAACTGCATATGCCTCAGAAGACATCTTTGAGGCTTCAAAATGCTCTTCCTCCAAGATAAGATGTTGCGATTCTGGAGCCCAACATTCGAAGTCATAAAGCTTGAGCAGTTTATCCTATAAGTTTATTTCAAAGAACCCCCATTAGTCACCATCCCATATGCGTGGCGCCCACACCGATCAAACATCTAAACAAACGCATTTCTCCTATTTCATAATAGATTTTAGGAAAAACTCAAACTAGGATTACAATTTAACTTCTTCAAAACATTTTTCCCCATTTCCTTAAGTGTTTAAAGACACCAAAATTATTCAATTTGGCTTAGAATTCTAAGAGTTAGGGCCCAAAACCTTTTTAGACTGTTATTAAACTAGGACAGTACACTATACCCAACTTCCATCTAGAAATTATAAGTCTTGGGGACTGAGTTAAAATTCTATTCCTTCAGATCATTTGTAGCTCTATGTCTCTAGTTTTATTTAGAAACAAGAATCATCTCATTTAGGGGTAGGATGACACAGTTGTGGCTAAAGGAAATCAAACAAGATTTTGTCCTCACTCATATTGAACCTATTTTGGGAAAAATTAACATAACTTTTTCTAAAGATATCATATTAAGGAGTTCTTTAGACTATTGGAAATAAGACTTCAAGATCTACAACCTTCATGAAGGCCTTGAAGATAGATTCTGTCATCTAGAGGGACAGAAGTGGACTAGACAATAGGGTCATACGAAACCAGATGAAAGGTCAGATGAATTGGGAAAATTGCCATACCTTTCCCTATATATGTCGGATAAGGTTTTCTTTAGAGGGTTTGAAAGACGAATTCAATATATACAACTTTCATGAAGACCTCAAAGATAAATTTAATCATCTAAATGGGACCAGACGATAGGATCAGGTGAAACTAGATGAAGGGTTAAATGAATTGGGAAAAATACCATAACTTTCCCTAGAGATGTCAGATTAAGGTTTTCTTTAGATTTTTTGAAGAGGACTTCAATATTTACAGCTTTCATGAAGACCTCTAAGACAAATTCGATCATCTATAGGGTCAAAAATGGGACTAGATGATAGGATTAGATGAACCCAGATGAAGCGTTAGATGAATTGAAAAAATAGTCATAACCTTCTCTAGAAAACTCAGATTAAGGTGTTCATTAGATGGTTCAAAAGAGAACTTCAAGATTTACAATTTTTATGAAAACTTAAAAGAAAAATTAGATCATCTACAAGGTCAAAAATAGGGCCAAACAATAGGATTAGATGAAACTAGACGAAGGGTCAAACGAATTGGGAAAATTGCCATAACTTTCCCTAGAGATGTTGGATTAAGGTTTTCTATAGATGGTTCGAAATAAGACTTCAATATATACAACTTTTATGAAGACATTGAATACAAATTCAATCATCTATATGGTCAAAATGGGACTAGACAATAGGATCAGATGAACCCAAATGAAGGGTTAGACGAATTGGAAAAATGTTCATAACTTTCTCTAGAAAACTTAGATTAAGGTGCTCTTTAGATGATTAGAAAGAGGACTTCAAGATTTACAACTTTTTCGAGACCTAAAAGAAAAATTCGATCATCTATAGGGTCAAAAATGGGACCAGACCATAGGATCAGATGAACCTAAATAAAGGGTTAGATGGATTGGAAAAATGGTCATAACGTTCCATGGAGAACTTGAATTAAGGTGTTCTTTAGATGGTTCGAAATAGAACTTCAATATCTACAACTTTTATGAAGACATTGAAGAAAATTCGATCATGTACAGGGTCAAAAATGGAACCAGGTGATAGGATTAGATGAACCTAGATGAAGGTTTAGATGAATTGAAAAAATAGTCATAAATTTCTATAAAAAAACTCGGATTAAGGTGTTATTTAGATGGTTGGAAAGAGGACTTCAAGATCTACAACTTTTATGAGGACCTCTAAGACAAATTGGATCATCTACATGGTCAAAAATGTGACTAGACGATAAGATCATATGAACAGTGCACCAGATGATATGATGTCATCACCAGACAATATGACATCATCAGATGATATGACGTCATCACCAGACAATACTTCTTCACAGATGATATGATGTCATCACTAGATGATATGACATCATCAGATGATATAACGTCATCACCAGATTATATGACATCATCAAACGTACAATCTATACTCCTGACCATCTCCACTTATGAGGACCATAACTTTTGACTCCGATGTCCAAAAATTTCATACCATATATCGTTGGAAAGCTAGAAGGATAAGCTACAACTTTATAAAAGACAACTTTGTATAATTTAAATAGATCAATTTAGATTTTTCCTTGAAGTCATAACACGAATTTTACCCCTATGGAAGACTTGAAATTTTGCACTATGCAAACTTTAAATGTCCTGAGCACAACCATTCAACTACCCATTTGATTTCATTAAACTCTCAAATATCTACTCATTTGTCTCATCAAATCTAACGACATCTCATCAGTCATAATTCCTATCTTTCCTTTCCATAAATCTCACTTAGGTGTATATATCAACAATTCAAGTTCAGAATCATCAACTTAAGTTGATAACTTCTTCACGTAAATCTAATTTCAATTCACATCATCCATACACCATTCATATTTCATTAGCATCAAAAGAATAAAGTTTTACAAATCTTTAATGGCTTTTCAAGCCTCATTATGTTATCGTCCCAAAATCTCGAATTACAAAAGATTCTTGAAATGTGACTAAAACATTGTACTTTCCCAAAACCAACTCAAAATACAAATTAAGCAAATTTGGAGAAATTCCCTTAGGCTCTTGATCACTTTATCTCTTAGCTATCACCTGAAGATGGGATAAAAGGAGGTGAACTTGAAAGCTCTTGGGTAACAAGTTTATAACAGAAAAATAAGCAAAACTTTTGAAAACATTCACTTGTCGTAGAAAATTCTCATTGAGTTTAATAAAACACATGTTTCTCAAATTCTTATCATGTAGTCAAATCCTCAAACAACAAAATATGAATGCATCAAACTTGTTCATATATCATAAGCACATCAGAACGGTTTGGGTGGATTTAAAACGAAACGTACTACACAATTCCCATAAGGGTCCCGTGTAACCGTGAACAAAACGTACTAATGCAATCCAACATAATGGTTTTGCGTAGTTGTGAACTTATGTGAGTCCATGAAAGAGTTCCATGCCACTAGCGGGCAGGCGGGAGAAGCTTTTTGTTAAAGTGTACTTGACTTAACTTAGGGGACCACCACAAATCCACATAATCATGAATTTCACATCTTATAAATAGATTGCCAAAATGGCACTTTTTCGAATCTTGATTTTTCATAGACATGAGATATTTCAAAAATATGATTTCATAAACATGATATCTTTTCAAAGAAATCACTTTCAAGCCTTTTCATAAATCATCACACAATTTATAAAACAACATATGGCAATTTTTCAAATCATTCAAAAGCAATAAATGCAACACTTATGATGCAATTGAAATCATTAAACTTCTTTGATTCAAAGAAAACATTAGTAACTTATTTACTCTATTATAAACATGTACCCACATTGATTTCCTTGTTTATAGACTTGCTCAAAATGCCTCTTTTCTTGTTCCTCTTGCCTCTTTTGATCCTTTTGATATATTGACAAAAATCTCACTCAATAGAGTTTTCAATTGAAAATCCCACAAAGCACAATTACTAAAATTGGTATTAGAATACTTAAAGCTATGCATTTTCTAAACTCTATGAACTAAAATCCTTCGAAAAATCCAAAAAATTTAAAATGATCTTACCTTGATTCTTCACCAAATGAAGAGATCTTTGGCTCAAATAGAAGCTCTTCTCTTCCTCTACCTTTTTCCTTTATTGAACAACCTTAAAATCGCTCTTGAAGGCTAAGAAAATTGAAACCCCAGCTTGTTTTCTCTTCTTTTCTCTCAACTACCAAAATTCTCTTCTCTTTCTTTCTTATTTTCTCTCCTTCTCTCCCAAATCACTTTCTTCTTCTTCTTAAAAGAACAAGACAATATTTCTTCTTCCATTTCTACCCTTAATGAGTCCAAAAAGTCCATTTTATCCTTTCTTATAGGCTTATGTTCTTTTAACCTTAAGTGTCTTACCAAAATTGCCTTTGAACATTCATATAACCTTGACACTTTAATTCCATTTACTGATTTAAGACATCCTACTAACTTTAAAAAAATTAAATAATTTCAAAAAAGATTAGTCTATCACAACCTCAAAATTATCTAAATCATGCTTGTTCATCAAGAAAAAATTTGGGGGCTAACATAAGATGCCTTGCAACATCTTTGATTGTCTTGATGTTCTCATTATGAGTTAGGTACATCTTCATATGCTCCTAACTCTAAGGCAGTGAACGAATCATAGCTTGCACTTGTTGTTCATCAGACAACTCATGACCAACGTCACGTAACTCACTTACCATGTTGGATATTTTGCTCAGATGCTTTTGCATTGTATCATCTGGGTGCTTCTTATAAGTATCAAACTTAATAGTAAGTGACCTCGCTTTGGGTGATTCATGTAGAATCCTATAACCTTGAAAAGGTGAGTTACAGTTAACTGTGGCAGTATGTATTATGGTGCTAAGATATTGCTAATCAACTAACAAATTCTTATCTATATGTGTATGTGTAAAGTTTGCAACTG
>JANSVA010000004.1:20090772-20105045 GCA_025504915.1 Erythroxylum reticulatum | reverse complement strand
CCGCTTTGTTTTTAACCTTTTCTTGAGAATTGAGTTATGCAGTGAGAGGGCATCATTACGATACCTTAATCTCTATGTCTCCAAAGATCTTAAACAGTGTCATAGGGGGTGCTTGTAGCAATTTTCATGTGCAATCCTCATAATGTGTTTAGTATTGATAAGACTCTTGTTTTCTTTGGCAAATTCTTTAATTGTATATTTAACTTTTTAAAGCTTTCTTATGAGATGATAAGCTTTGTAATCTTTAACTTCTTGTGCCCAAGTTTTGTAAGCCATCTAATGAAAACCCTCTCATTTTATAAAACCATTAAAAAAATTTAAGGGAGTTATAGTTGGATTGTATGAACAGATCCTCATGATTTCAATATGTAAGTGATCAGTAACAAACATTGTCTCTAAAATGTGCATATGAAGTTGAAAACTGAGTGAGCCATTATTGATTAAGCATTACTCTATCCAACTTTTTTCTAATGAGCAAGTCCCTTTATTGCTTATTTTTCTAGGTGAATAGGTGGCCTATATACCTTAAATCCAAGAGGCATACATATTGTTTAAGTTTAGGAAGTTCTCTATAAGATCCTTTGAGATTGATTCTACCTCCCTCAACTTTTAGGGGAGAATATGTAGTTATAGCCCCTTATCATTACCCAAGGTCTGACTATACTTTGATGGTTTTGATGTCCTCCCATAGTCTACCCCTTTGGAACATGAAATTAGAATCATATATTATTGACATATCAAAATAGGCATTAGTATTGACAATTCAAATGTATTAGTTGATCAGATTCTGAAACTGTTTGTATCAACACTTTTTTAGCATTATAAGCACGAATGATATTGCCGTTGTAATGGTGAGTTTGATTAGAGTATATCTTCCATTTAGTGCCCAAAAAATTAAGACACTTTTGTTTTTGAGACATCTTTATTTTGATTGAAATCAAACTTACAATCAATAGCTTCTTCTCAAAGATAACTTATTTTTACATATTGTCTTTTAAGAGGATCATTTAACCCTCTTACATTCCATATTAGAATTGTCATGCTATCAGATAAGAGGTTGATATCGCCTTAATTTGTCTTTCCCTTTCTTCCTTTCTAATCTTCTTTTGTTATTGTTTGTTTCCGATTACTCTTCTTTTAGATTCACAAGTTCTTCAATATCTTCATCACTAACAATACTAGCAGACTAATCTCTTTATCTACCGCCTATGTGTTAAACTCAATGGTATTGTCAATAACAAGAGTTGATTATGCTATTTTAGGATTATCCATTTCATTCCTTTGAGTTTTTGCAATCTCATTAGTTTAGTGTAGTTGCCTGTATTGAATGTTTTCCTTGTTAACTTCCATATCCTATTGAAAATTTTTGGTTTCTTGGGATAGGAAATAACTATCTCCATTCTTATAAGTTCCTTTTCCTCTCCTAGCTTCATGATAGAAATGTTCTAACATTCTCTTTAACCTCTATACACATTTTAACATAACAAATTCTATCCATGTGATGTTTGAGTGTCCATTCTAATTAGCTTGCCTAAGAAGCTTGCTAAGAAGCTAAACCCTTCAACAGTCCAAAATTCCAAGACACATTGTGAAAATTAACTCAAATTGGGATGCTACCAATGCTACCTCTATCAACTCCTAGCCTCCATTTTTGAAAGAACATAGGTTGTCCCTCAACAAACCAAGGTCCTTGTTCCAGGATCTCATTGAGGCATATCTCGTTGTTGAATTTGAAGATAAAGGTGTCATCCTCCATGAGCATTGTTCTCTCCAATCCCTTCATATTTCATCCATCTACAGCCCATGTTTGTAGTAGTGGAAAGGTTGGTTTTTTGGTTCAGAAGAAACTAATACAGAGGACTACACTGATGCTTCACCTTTAAGCAAATCTACAAGTGGGATTAGAACTCCATCCACCATAGCTCCCTCGAAGTGTTTGATCTTACACTTAGTCTGCTGAGTAGCTACTTTATCTTTCCATGTACATCTGCTGACTAGCTACTTTATCCTTCCACGTACCTGAAAAATGACTAGGTGATTTAGCATGACTACTCTTACACACTGAAGCATCCCTAATTGTTATTGTTTGAGAGTCGCGAGCTAGCTCCAAGAAATTCCTCCAGGGTAAGGTTTTTCCCTCTTTCCTTCGAGAGCTTAAGTCCTTCCATAGAATTTAGCTGTAGATTCGAGTTCAAGCAATCTATGGAGTTGAGACCCTCGCCCGGAGTCACCTCCAGTCGGTTGCACTAAGGCAGCAAGGCACCTAATGCAGGGTAACTTGCCAAAAAAGGAAAGAAACAAGGGCAAATTGGTAAAGGTCTTAGTGAGATACTGGAGCCCTTTTGGCATCAAATGCATGCCCTTTGACAATGAAATGAAAATTACATGGATTATCTCCTATAATGCTCAATCTTCACATTTCCAATTATATTATTGTCTGTTCCATTTCACCTACAAACACCATGTCAGAGTATCCAAGCTTCCAACAGCAGCAATGAAACAAATGGTAAAAGATCTACTCCATGTCTTACTAATCTTACTTCACCCACTGAGCACCAAGATCCTGGAAACTTCTAACTGGACACATATCGAAAGCTTCTCCATTATGTTCGCTTCAGAAGAAATGCAGCAGCAGCAGAAGCCATTTTCTGCTCCTAAAGGTATGTTTGCACAATAATGTCATCTCGCACACATGATGGCACTGACTATGCAGCCTGAAGGGGGTTAACATGTGCTTATGTGTGTGAATATATGTACAAAGGCAGCAAGGGAGGGAATTGCACACTTCCATTTCATTCTACTGAATATTAATGTTACAACTAGCTGACTCTAGAATGAGTAGAAATTTTGACTCTATACATACCGTGCCTTGGGCCATAAATCAACACGTAGCAAGGCTATCTAATGTGGGAGAACTTCTGCACTTCAGATTCTACTCCCCTTACATTCTCAACAATAGCGTGAATTTTTGAAGACAGTTCTTCAGTTTGTATCTCAACATCATTTATGAAACTAAGTAGCATCTCGCGGTAAACTGAACACAATTGCTCCTGTTGCTCCAACTCTTTAGTAAGTTCTTCAATCTTCTTGTCTTTGTCACCCTGCACATGAGAAACACAATTAATCTCAAATCACATAAAAGTCTAGAAAGTGGAGCCATAATCAAGAAAGGCTCGCTTGCTCACAACAAATAGGTCGCCAATTGGAGAGATGTGAGAGGCACAATTTATCTCAAATCATATAAAAGTCCAGAAAGTGGAGCCATGATCAATGAAGGCTGTCTTGATCACATTAAATCGGTCAACAATTGGAGAATTTAACGAACAAGTCACAAAATTGCGATTAAGGTTAAAATAATTGTCAGCTAGAATTATCTCTAATCATTTGTTAAGCTTGAGAAATATTTCACATAAAACTATCAAGGAGGGATGTCATGAACAATTAAAAATTTAAAAATAACGACAAATGTTTTAAAGCACATTCATATGCAAGTCTAGATTAAGAAATCATATGAAAGGTCAAGATACTAACTGTGGTACTAAACCCTCCGGCAGTAATAATTAATGGATGATTATGGTCCTTTTCAAATCTTGTAACAACCCATTTTCCAGACTTTTCCATTTTAACTAAGATAGTTGCTTTGCAACCTTCTCGCGCACTTGGCCGTGGCTTTTTATCTGTTCCATTTCTACTTCTCTGATTGGGAGAAAAACCCTGTTTATTACAACCTAGTCTACGAGCAAGGGTCCTCCCGTCAATGCCTGATCGACGACGTTGCATAATGCGAACAACAAATCCCACACGTCGGGCATACTCTACATAAAACCTCCTGGCAGCATCTTCAGACTCAAATTCCATACCCACATATGGTTCTAGAACTGCATCCCCTTGCAATGCAGTGGTTTTTTCTTCAATGGAGTAGTCAAAAACTTCAACTCCCTTGTCCAAATCCACTGTCATATAATCATGAGACAAGATGAGCCAAAGATGCTATTTATATCATTTTTCTTAAAAAAAATAACCAAAAAGATAGCCCAAACTATCTTGGTAATAACATTAAATCAAGTTCTTAATATCAACATGACTTGTGATTCATGTAAACACTACTTGACATGCAACAATCTAATTAGGTATAACAATAAAAAGTAGATGATACTTTTAACTAAAATATGAAGTGGCATCTAGCACAATACCAGATGTCGACATGAAATTCACTTGATCTTTAACCTGAGAGAAAAGAAAATATAAAGAAGCATATAACACATAATACAGTGCCAATCAGAATATTGTAGACGCTTTAATATGACATCTTTAAATCACCAACAGTTTGCTAGGGTTCCAAGGCTGGCTGTGGAGGTTATTAAGTTTCTAATAACTATACGAAAGAGGCAGGGTATGAATACCAGCTATGAGAAAAGAAACGCACAGAGACTGATATCTCTGGGCAAAATCATCACTAATGTTGACTAACAGACCAATTTTATGTTTCAAGACCAACTTTTGCCATTTACTCAGATTTATTCCTCCTATCCATCTGATATCATTTTCTACCAATACGATACAACTATCAACAAGTTTTTCTAGAAAAAGTAAATAAATTGCGTTAATAAAAAACTAGAGTTTACATGGAATATACAAAACAAAACATCAAGTAAAATTTAAGACCATTAAAGCTCATTAAGACAAAACATGTGTATCATGTTACAACCATGGCAACTCACTAGGAGTCACTAGAAGGACCAATTTAATTTCAAAAGTGGAGAAAGTGAAGCCTTTTTCTCTAGCTATAAGCAGCTCCCTGATACGTCTAACTTGCCCTTGAAGACCTTTGGTTTCTCTCCCACCAAATACCATAAACTGTGCTACTAAGAACCAAGCTACACAACAATCTCTATCTTTATGAACTCTACAAAGGGAACATAGCTATTGGATTATTCCCAACAAGCCTTTGATTTGCAGATCTAGGTTACAAAGGCCAATAGCATCTCTCCAAACCCTATATGAATAAGGACAATTAAATAGAAGATGTGCATTGGTTCCTTGGTCTGACAAACATAACATACAATTCAGATTATTGGTGCCTCTTGTTTTGTCAAAGGTATTGAGTCTTTCTTTAATTGCAAACTACAATGTAAATAAGAATCTTGGGACAATAATTTTGTTCCACACAAGAGAATACCACGTCACAGTAATTTGCCTGGCTGCTAATCATATCCATACAAGATTTGTTTGTAAATAAGCCAGAAGGATGCTTGAGCCAAATTACCTTATCCTCCATTTGCAGGTCTGGAGGAATTCGGGGGAAGCAACCTTAAAAGAATTGCACACCTTTATTGTCCCAATAAATGGTTGGATGAGGTCCCTTAACTTTAGCATTTGAATCTAGCACCATGATGCATCTGTTCTTTGTTTAATTATCCACAAGCTGGACCCTCTTATATAGTATTTATGAAGCATTTCACTCAAAAGTATTCCTTACAATTTATTACTTTTCAGAACCTCTTGATCAGCATAACCTTGTTTACCAACTTTGCAGTTTTAACTCTCAAACCTCCTTCCCCCTTAGGCATACAAAGGTCATTTCATCTGACTTTCACAAACAACCTTAGAGGATTCATTGTCAGTCCAAAGAAAATTCTTGAGAAGTATGTCAATTTCCTTACAAAGCTCCATAGGAAATGCAATGTCAGAGGACCAATAGGTGGATAAGTTACTAAACACTAAAGAAATTAATTGTAACTTGCCAGCAAAAGATAAGGACTTAAACATCCAAGTCCTAATTCTTTTTTTGATCACATCCAATAACCCTTCACTATCTAAATAAGAGAGCTTCACTGAGGATATAGGAATACCTAGGTAGATAAATTGTGGAGATTTGAGTGATAGACCTGAGATGGATGATAACAAATGGCTGAGTTCAAGGCATCCACTGACGTGATAATATAGCTCTTGTCCCTGTTAATATGAAGCCCAGAACAGGCACTTAATTCCTTCAAAGATCTCATTAAGCAAGCTACTGAGGCTTTGTCAGCCTTACGAAATAATAACAAATCATCAACAAAAGCAAGATGGGTGATGTCAAACCTATTACACTTCATATGATACCTAAAGCCACAATCAACAAGCACTTTTGTCTGAATATGTGCACTTAAGTACCTTAATGCATATGGTAAAAAGATAAATAGAGAGAGGATCACCTTGCCTTAACCCTCTAGAACACTTGATAATTTTACTAGCTTCCCCATTTATCAAAACATTGAATGAAGTAATAGTTATGTATTGGGAGATCCAAATAATAAACCAGTCAGGGGACTTGAATACTTTTAGAGAACGAAGCATAAAATCCCAAAATATCAATTTTGATAGCACAATTAGCTCCAGAGCCCTCAATATGGTAGTTTTTCAACAATTCTTGTGTGCAACACACTATCTCCAATGCTCTCTACCTTGTATAAAAGCAGCTTGCTAAGCAATGGAGGAAACAAATGCTTCATCCTGTTAGCCAATAACTTGGAGTATTGCAACAAGAAATTAGTATAAAGTCAAAGAGTTTGGATTATGAGTTTTTGGAATTAGATGTAAATTAGTGCAATTCCATACCTTCAGCATCTTGCCATTATCAAAGCACTCATGAATAATTTTACATATATGAAATTTAATGGAGCTACAAGTTTGTTGATAAAAGAAGCCATCAAACCCATCAAATCCTATGAGTTATCAGGACTAAGAGAGATTACAACCGCCCTTAAATCTTCGTCCGTGAAACTCCAACTAAAAAATTCAGACTGCTCAAGGGAGATTACCTTAGGAATGGATAGGTAATGAAGTAGGTAAACAAGATTCCCATCCCTTGAAGTTCCTATAGGCTTATTGGGAAGAACTACCTCAGATGGTCTCAATTTGTCCGCACATATCTCAAGGGAAAAGGGAAGCTTAGTCACCGTTTTGGAACAAGGCCAACAAAGGATAACCCAATGTTTGAAGCATGGGATGAGGAGTGTTTTATGATAATGGCCTAGCTATGGGATTCCATGGATCCCAAAATTAGTGACACGTGTATGTTTTTGGTCACTGCAAAGGAGATTTGAGATTACATTCATCGCACATACTCGAAGGCTTGTGATGCTGTTCAAGGATACGAGATTAAGGTTAAAACTGCAGCTACTAAGCAAGGAGATAAATCTGTCAGTGAGTATGCAAACTTGCTGCAGAATCTGTGGCAAGAACTTGACCATTACCGAGTTTTTGAGATAAAATGCCCTAAGGATGCTGCCATCTTGAAGAACTTCATTGGAAAAGACCATGGCTGTGATTTTTTGGCCAGATTGAATCCTAAATTCGATCAGGTTAGGGTCCAGATCCTTGGTAAAGAGGACACACTATCTCTAGAAGAGACAATTTCATTGATTCGAGCAGAAGAAAGCCAAATGAGTGTTATGCTTGAACCACAAACCATGGATGGGTCATCCACAAAAACAGATCATCAATTGAAAGGAAGTAGTGATCTGTCCAAAATCCTAGTAGAGAAAACTAGGAAAAGGAGAATAAGGACAATCTCTGGTGCACCTACTGCAAGAAATTGAGGCACACAAAGGAAACTTGTTGGAAACTACATTGTGAGTCACACAAAGGAAATTTGTTGGAAACTGCATGGTAAGGCACCAAGCCAAGAATGGGCAAACCGTGGGGGATATCAAAAGTCTTAAGCTCATATGGCAGAACAACCTAAAACTGAGGAAAATTCAACAAGAAGAATAGTGAAGAAAAGCTGAGAAGCTTGTTGGGGTCTATTGAACAGCCTTCTAAAACTACTTGTTTGGCGACTTCAGATAAACCTCTACTTCCCTTTTGCATGACTGCCTAAAAAATTTCTTATAATAACTCTTGGTTAATAGACTCTGGTGCCATAGACCATATGACACCCACATCTCAATTCTTCCACACATATACCCCATGCCCAAGTAACAGAAAGATTGTAGTAGCCAATGGCTCTTTAGCTACTATTGCAGGGTTAGGAGCTATACACATCACACCTACCCTTATTCTTAAAAAGTCCACCATATACCAAAACTTTCAGCTAGCCTTTTTCCCATTCAAAAACTTACCCATGATCTTAAATGTTATGCTACTTTCTGTCCCTCTTATTGTGTTTTTTAAGATCAGGTCTCGGGGAGGAGGATTGGACTTGCTAAGGACCAAAGCGGTCTTTACCACCTTGAATTTCCTCAAAAAAATTGAAGCAAATTGTCTTTGTCATTTCTTAGTTCCTCAAATAAAGATACCGTTAGGCCATATCACCTACACCTATGTCATCCAACTTTTAAGGTTTTAAAGGTCATGTTCCCTTGTTTGTTCCAAGAATTAGATATTTATTAATTTCATTGTGATGTTTGCGAATTGGCAAAACATACTTGGGTATCTTTTCCTATTAGCAATAAAACTTCTCATCCTTTCATTTGATTCTTAGTGACATTTGGAGTCCCTCTACTACACCTAATGTTTCTGGGGCCTGTTGGTTTGTATCCTTAATTATAATTGCACTCGGTTACATGACTCTTTCTTCTTAAACAAAAAGCTAATTTTAGTCTTGCTATACCTAATTTTCACTCAATGACTCAAAACTAATTTTGGGGTCAAAATAACAAACTTTCATACAAGCAAATGTTAGAGACTACTTCAACCAAACTTTGTCATCCTTCTTTCAACCACAAGGCATTATACATGACTCATCGTGTGTAACACACCTCAACAAAATGGGGTAGTTGAAAGGAAAAATGGACACTTACTCAACACCACCCGAGTCTTACTCTTTAAACGGAATGTCCCTCAATCCTAACGCGGAGAGGCAGTTCTTACTGCCACATATGTGATAAATAGACTTCCCCCACTTGTGTTAGACAACAAAAGTCCCATAGACATTCTCAATAGTTTCCATCCACACTTCAAAACATCATATGGCCTTATACCTAGGGTATTTGGGTGCACTACCTTTATTCATGTCCATAGCCAACAAAGAGACAAACTAGACCCCCGAGTTGTCAAATGTATTTTCCTTAGTTACTCACCTACTGAAAAGGGATACAAGTGTTACAATCCGTCATCTAGAAAATTTTATATCTCTACAGACGTCACCTTCACAAAAAATACACCTTTTTTCTCCAAGTCCTCTCATCAGGGGGAGATTTCACTGATAGAAGATAGCACTTGTGAGTCCTTTGAACCACTTAAAACACTTGACCTTCCTTCTCCTCCAACTCATATTGTCGAAACAACCAAGCCTTCTGAGCCAATTACATCTGAGTTTCCCAATAATACTACTAAACCCGAGTCATCTTGTGTCATAGCCAATGTTACCCAGGTTTATTCAACGAGAAAGGTCGTTCTAGAACTCACACAGGTCCAAGAATCTAACTCAGACTCTAGAAATGAAATCATGGTAAGATTTGACTCAACATTACAAACTCAATTGTTTGAACCCATTGCTGTTAGGAAAGGTATAAGAGAATGCATTAAGCGACCACTCTATCCTTCATCTCACTATGTCTCTCTTAAGTTCTTATCACCAACCTACCAAAAATTCATAGTGAGTTTAAACACCATTACTATCCCTAAAATAATTTTTGAGGCATTGTCAAAAAGGGAATGGAGGGGTGCTATGAGGGAGGAGATGAGTGCATTAGAAAAGGATAGAACATGAAACTTGTTGATAAACTGGAAAGGAAAAACATTGTTGACTGTAAGTGGATTTTCACACCAAAATACAAGGCTAATGCGTCTCTTGAGAGATATAAAGCTAGATTAATAGCCAAAAGGTACACTCAAACTTACGGGATTGACTATCAAGAGACTTTTGCTCCAGTTGCAAAAATGAATACTGTGAGAATTCTATTATCATTAGTTGCCCACTTTAATTGGCAACTCTTACAATATGATGTTAGGATGCATTTCTCCATAGAGACTTATATGAAGAAATCTATATGAACATTCCACCAGGATTTGAGGGGGACATCGGCAACAAAGTATGCAAGTTGAGGAAGGCCCTTTATGGGTTAAAACAATCTCCTGGGGCAGGGATTGGGAGATTTTCAAAAGTCATGAGGGAGTCAGGCTATAGACAAAGCCAAGGTGACTACATTCTTTTCATTAAACATTCAGCTAAAGGGGGAGTTACTGCTCTTTTAGTCTATGTAAGTGACATTATAGTGACTGGAAATGATGAGAAAGAGAAGCATGAATTGAAGCAAAGACTAGTAAAAGAGTTTGAGATAAGGGAAGTGGGGAAACTAAAGTACTTCCTTGGTATTGAGGTGGCATCTTCCACACAAGGATAGACATTTCATTAAAGGACAATTGGAAGAAGGGTTAGTATGTATGTCTTATGTTCCATTAGAACATTAAGTAGTTGATATTCCAACGATGGGGCTGAACAATTCAAGTTTCCATGATCTTGAATTCAAGCTAGGAATGGAAGACATTTATTCTTCAGCTTGAGGGGGAGTATTGAGAAACAAATTGGCTGTAAATAGATTAGAAGAATAAGTTTAAAATCCCTTGATCTAAGGGATTTAGTTAGATAGTCTATCTAATCTAGTTTCCTATTTTATCTCTCGTAATTCCCTATATAATGTTGTACACTATCTATTCAAAAGATAGAGAATGTGCAAGTATTCTTTTCCACAGGAATGATCTAAGCAAAGATTGTTATTGAAATGAGCTATCCTTGAAATGAATTTTTGGAGCCATAACAAGTTGACTAAAGCCCTTTCCATTTTTTTAAAAACCATTGACCCTCTTGATTATTGGACCATGTAAAAAATCTTCCATTATGTCTAAGATCAATAACTTCCAAATTCTAAAGACAAGTTCTAAATTCCCCACAAGGTTTCCCATAGCATCTTTCGCCTGTGTACAATTAAAGTCACCAATGATGAGCCAAGGATTATCCACTATATTCTTGTATTGTACCAAATCATTCCACAATGCAGCTCTTTAGAATTAAAAATTGGATGCATACACAAAAGTGAACCAGGCTTTTTCCGTACCTTAAATTTCAGCTAAAAGATGAACACATCAAAACACCAAAATTTTATCCGGATTATATGCTATAATAACCCTTCCTATATGGTACCTATCATAGTTTAGTTTTATTGCCTTGATATAATCAGCTACCACTTGAAACAAGGTCGGAAGTGGAGCAAGGAAAGCAAAGAAAAGCTAGAGCTCACATAAGGATTGAGCTGGAAAAGGATGGACAGCAAAGAAACAGGAGCAAAACTGGTTGAGGGGAGTAAAAGTAGATGAAATGAAGAGGAATATGGGCAGGAAAATGTAGAAGAAAATGGGTAGAGAACTAGGGTTGGAAATGGGGTAAAGAAAGGTAAAGAAAAAAACTGAACTTACACAAGGTTTGGGCTGCAAAAGAATGGAGAGGACTGAAGTACGAGCAAGCAGGCTGAGGGAAATAAAGATGGACGAAATTTTGGAGAAAATGGGCAGGGAAATGAAGAGGAAAATGGGCATAAAGATAAATACATGTTAGGTATTACAGAGGGGGAAGGCTAGAGAGAAGTTAGTCTCCCACTAACATTTTAGTTAGATATCACAACTATCAAGAAGTTGAAAAAGATAAAACTATTTCATCGAATATGTGTTGTGATTTCTTTGATGAGTACGTACAGAATATCTAACTAACAACATAAATAAGATAAGAGCCCAAAAGGAAGAAACATTAATGTGCCAATGTGATGCAGATAGAATTTTCGAGACTTGGAATAAAATTTTCGAGACATAGAAATCATGTGCCAAAAGTATGGAAATTGGCAGTTTACTTTTCTGGAACTAATATTGGGACCAAAGTTGTTACTAATAAAAGCTTTATAAACTGTTTTCAAAGTCATTCAGCAAAACAATTTCTTCAATAAAAGGAAAAGGTAAAGAAGAAATTTTATTTTCTTTAATTTAAATGAACTGTACTATTCCTATCAGTTTAGCTATAACATCTAAGCTGTAAGATTTACAAACTTGGATTCAACAGAAATACCTGTAACACAAACCTTTAAAATTTTAACATTCAACAAAAATGTCAAGTATTCATTTGATGTCTAAAGAACATACTCAGAAAACATCATATCAACATTATGTTATAGCTAGTGAGCCAAAAGCAAAACTTTTTCCGTCCCAAATAATTTATTAACATCGGCCAATTAGTTGCAAGATCAAATTAACTCATCTGCAAAAGCACTAAATTCCATACACAGGTACCAAGAATTGAGGGTTTTCACTTCAGCACGAATACACAGAATTATTCAACTTCTACCTCACACTGTAATACCAAATCAATGGAACTCGAAAACTTTTTCAGGATCATTATTTTTGTAAAAGAAGAACTAACACAAAGAGTTCACGTCCGAGAAGGTAAATTACGAGGAAATGGAGGAGGAGGAGGATGTACCAGGGACAGAGGGGGAAGCAAAACGAACTGAAACCGTTTGTAAAAGAAGTGATTTGGAACTTACTCGAATCAATCAAACCGACGGCTTAGACATCCACGAGTGACCGATCTTTGCGTGGTTGCGGGAGTCCTGGAGCGGCTGTACGTATCTATTCGTGTCTCTCTATTTGGAACCAGAAGCCTTTCCACCGTTGGATCAACACGAATATGGGTTATCATCTCAGATCAGCTTTGGAGTTTATTGACATCTTCTTGTGCGTGATTTCTATGGCCCTAAATGTGGGCCTCCTCCTTACCTTTTTTATTTTGAACTAGCTGTCAATATCAGCTTTCCTTGTTATGATAAAATATTAAAGATAAAAGACGCCGAGCTCTATTTAGTTTAGGTAATTTACATATTTTTTTATTTTTAAATATTTTTCTTAAAAATTAATAGTAAAAGACATATTACATAGACTTCCCAAAAAATATACAAGCCAATTAAATAATTAATTATTGTTTAAAGGATGATCTAATTAAACTCTTAAATACATGTTAGAGCTAATTAAATCATATTCAAATTAAAATTACTTTTAAATATCTTAAAACTATTAATTTAAGTTTAGTTTAATTACTTCTAAGCTCAAATGTTAAATTGAGTCGTCATATCATTATTTTTTTTAATGGAAGTCTAAGTGTTTGTTTGTTTTCATTTTTATTTATAATTTTTTTGTTTGATTTTTTGTTTTTATTTTCAAATTTAGTAAAAAAGCTTGTCTATCAAAATTTTCTAGTTTTTATTTTTAATTTTAGTTTTCAAAAATATGAAAATGATAAAATTGACTTTTGTTTTCTATTTTTTCGATCAATTAAGTATATATCATCTAATTATTTAATATATTAATTATTAATAACAAATATGAATAATTTAAGTTTATATTATATTTATTTAATTAAATTTAATTATGAATATGAATTATGAATAATTTAATTTTACTTATTTAATTTTTGTAGTTAAATTAAACATATTTTCGTTTTTTATTTAAAAGAAAAACAAAAAATGAAAATGAAAACTAAAAACTACCAAATAAATATAGAAGTGGAATCAAACAACTTTTCTAAAAAAATTGAAAATTACCAAAATTTTTAAAATTAAAAATTTCTTAAACTGTAAAATAATATTGATGTCTTCTACCTAAACATTAAAATATCCACATCCTCCTTTCTTTTATTAAGTGCTTTGTTCCTCCATTTGCAATAATTTCAATGAAATTCTACCTAAAGCTTTCATCATTCAAAGAGTAAACTCTTTCACCGAGATCTTTTGAAGTCAAAAGTTGAGCTATGATACATTAATAAAAAAATACTCAATCCTAAGGTCACCTTAGCTCCTCAAGAGAAGTTACTAATTTTTGCGTTTTATGATAAATTAATTGAGTCTGTAGTTATTCCTTATTTATATACATAAAGAAATAAAGCCACAAAACTAAAAATTATAAATATGTCACTACAACTAAGTGCTTAACTAATTTCTCATTAAAAAAACTAATGGCCTATTTAGTTCAAGGAATGGAATGGAATAGAATAATTATTCTTAGGAATAGAAAATATAAGGAATATAATAGAATAAGTATTACTTTGTTTAATTCAAGGAATGAAATAGATAAAGAATTTATATTCCATTGTTTCGTTTGAAAATATAAACTTGAAATGATAAATGAATAATTAATAAAAGACAAAAATATCATCATCATCATCATCACCACCATCATCATCATCATCATCATCATCATCATCATCATTATTATTATTATTATTATTATTATTATTATTATTATTATAA
>JANSVA010000004.1:20027855-20045338 GCA_025504915.1 Erythroxylum reticulatum | reverse complement strand
AAGTTTTATTTAATTTATAATTATTATTAGTAATAAAATATTTATTATTATTTTAAAAACTTTGAAAAAAAAGGGGGAAGGAGAGGTAGGAGGGAGGGAGGAAGATTTTGAAAATTTTGCAAAAAAGTCCCCCAAAATTTTAAAATTTTCGATACCGTTCGGTACAATCGAAATCTACTTGTACTGACCGGTATTTAAAACCGGTACCAAAATTCAAATTTCGTATCGATTTTAAGCCGGTACGGAACGGATTTCAATACTATGCTTTAGATAGAAAAACTTCAAGCAATTTAAATTTACCTTATAATTTGTTTAAATCTAAACTTACTAAGGAAAGTTCTTCAAAATTTACTTTATAACTTTAATTAGATTCTTGGTGAGCATTAAGCGTTAACTTGGATAGATATGCAAATTATTAACCATAGAGTTAATAATTTGTAATCTTTTAATAAATGAGAGAAAATTGTTATTCTAAAGTATTATTCATATTATCAAAAAGAGGATGACAATCTCTAAAATTTATTCTCTTATAAGTTATTAGAATACCTAGAAATTTGAAAGGGGAATCCTTGGTTTATAACTTTAAGATTAAGGAGAAAAAATCAACTTAATAAGTAGCTCTTACTGATAAAATTGAGTGGCCTTTATTTCTATTAATTGATGAGAATCTTGATTGAGTTGGGCTCAACTCCACATAGAAAAAAAAGATCATCTGCAAAATGTAAGCTAATTGTTTTCAATGCATTACATTTCTTGTGGTATATTAACTTGCTCTTTTGTTTGATATTACGTTATGTTATCGAAAAAATTAGAACTTCAATACAAAGAGTAAAATAAGGAGATATAAGGTCACCTTATCTTATACCTTTAGATTTATAGATCAACTTTATAGGCTTTCCATTAACAAGTGTGCCATAAAAGGTTGTGGATATGCATGTCTCAATCTGCTTGATATTGTTGGGGAAATCTAAATGCTTATAATGCATAAAAAATGAAGTTCCAATTAATATAGCCAATGAGTCAATCTTCATTGCATGACTATTTAATATTGATTTCTTATGGTAATTTCTAAATAAATCTTATGTCAAAAGAATGATATCATCGATTTTCTTTCCTTGAAAGAATGCACTTTGATAAGTAATAGTAATAAAGCTTATCATCACTTTTAATTTGGAAGCTAAAAGTTAATAAATAATTTTGTAATTGATTTTACAATATGATATTGGCCTATAATCATTTAATAAAGAAGGGTTAGGAACCTTTGGCACTAAGGTGATAAAATGTTTTCTTTCATTCCTTTTGCATCTTCCCTTTTAAGTAGAACTCCGTGATGACTTTAGAGACTTGATTTTTGACTAGGTGCTATAAGTTTTGGGAAAAGAAAGCATTAAATCGTTGTGATTTCTTTAATTAGATTTAAGGAAAATATTGCCTTTTCAATGTCATCTAAGGTGAAAGGCTTTAGCAAAAAATCAACTTGATCTTGAGGAATGGATGAATTTAGTACTTATATAGAAGAGCATTTTAAATGGACCCTAGTGTGTTTTGGAAATATTTTTTGGCAATATTTACAATTTCTTGTTGTTTCCACATTGCATCCCATTTTGGTGCTAACTATGAAGTAACTATGTTCATATTTCTTCTAAAAAGAATTGTATTATGAAAAAAAATTCTATTTTTATATCATCCTCTTTGATCCTTTAAATTCTTGATCTTTCTTTTGACAAGGAATTATGAGCTTCCAAAGTTTGGATGTAATTGCTTAGGGCTTTACTTCGCCTTTCTTCAATTCATCACTAAGGTTATAATTCATTCTATTAAAGTAGTATAGATCTTGTTTCTTAAAGTAGTATAGATTTTGTTCTCTAAATTGTAGAACTAGTATTGTAAATACTAGCCTGATTTAGCAATTTCAGTTATTCTTTCACAGACTTAGGCTTCTTCATACAATTATAAGATTCAAAACCTTGAAGGTTCTATTCCATTCCTTTATTCATTACTTCCTTATAGTCTTCTAACTTTTTCAAGATAATTTTTGAACCTGAAAGGTGTTTTCCTTTAAATTTCTTCAAAGAGGACTAGTATCTCAATGAAAGATTGATTAGAAATAAAAAATTAGAGAATAAGGCTTTACTATAAGGGAATTTTACCAAACAAGAGTTAATGACCAATTAAATATCTAAAATTTTCCTAATTAACCATCTCTGATAGGAATTAAGCATTTACTTAATCATTGAAAGCTGTTGGAGATCATTTAAAGAATATTGGATGTCTGTTGATATAGAGTAGGTAAGGGAGGCTTAAGAAGCCCTCAATGACTTAATGGTGGATCTCCATATAAAGATAGGGTGTTTTTACTTTAGGAGATTGAAGTTTAATGATGATCCAAGTGGAGTACCAAGTTAAAGAATTATGATTGCAGAATGTAACTAGTTCCAGACTTAAAGGACAAATGATATTAGTTGATAGGTATGAATGATAGTGTGTTGTATAAGTGTTAAAGTGTGTTTTTAACGTTTTCTTAGATGATAACAATGTTCTTAGGAGTTAGATTTAGGTTATTGTTAATATTTTTATGTGTTTTGTTTGACTAATTATTATTTAAGGCAAAAATTTGATCTTAATTATATGTTTAAAGGGTTGTTTAAAGTGTTTAGTGATGAGTAGAGACAGGGAAAATTGAAGAAAAGATAAAGAACAAGTTGGAAAATAAGATCTTTCATGATCATGCACGAGATGTATGATCGTTTATAGAGTAGTAGCACAGTGGTGAGTCGTATGCACGATTATGACAGAGAGTTAGAGAAAGGCCATGTAAGATCTTGTAAGAAGCTTTCAAGGTCACGAGTTTTTTTAAATACTTTTGACTATTTAGGGCTATTTTTGGAAGAAATACATGTGGAAAAACCCTAATTTGATTAAAAATGCAAGAATTAGATCAGTACAGGTTAGAGGCAATGGTGAGAGTAAGTGAGCGAAGAGAAAAGTGAGAAAAATAATCAATTTAGGGCATTTTAAGCTATCTCGCGAAAGTGCACAGTTTGATGCATGACTTCAAATAATCATTGTTTTCGCGAGTTTTCACGGGTATGCATATCATGCACAGTTGTGCATCAGAATGTGCAGAACAATATTAGTATATTCAAAGAGTATGTAATCTTAAAATTTAACCCTTAAACATAAAAATCTTTGCACGTTAGCATTATAACACATAACACACTACCCCAAAAGTCATAATTATGCATAAGTTTTTAATATGCTTAATTTTTCTATCCTAAAACATACCAAAAATTAATTAATTAAAACCTATATTATTAGGAAAAAACAAAATAATATGGAAATTGAAATAAAACTAAAGCTAACTTATGGGTTGCCTCTCATGTAGCGTTTCTTTAACATCGACAACTCAACGTAAACTATATGTTTCTGTCATCTAGGGTCTATTATTAATGGCTTGCTTCCCCTCTTTTCTCCTCAAAGCGATTTCATAGCCTATAAACATGCCACATGTTGTAAATTGATCATAAGGACAAATTTTTTTAAGTTAGTATAACCAATTAATTGTAGTAACGCCCTTTCTAATGAAAAACTATTAATAAAAAAAGGAATAACAAAACTCTCTGAAACATCAGTTGACTCGAACTGTTTGTCTCCAAGGGAGTAAGAACCCTATGTACTTAAGATCACTACCAATATCTCATCAGTAGTTTCCTTAATTGGTTCTTCCGTCAGTTCTTCCTCAACCGTCTCCATCCACTCCTCTTCTTCTTGATGGACGGAGGTTTTTGGTTTATCTTCTTCAATTATATGCATCAAATTGTGCACTTTCGTGAGACAACTTAAAATTCTTTAAGTCGTTTATTTTTCTCACTTCTCACTTCTCTCACTTACTCTCTCCATCCCCTCCAACCTCTACTGATCCAATTCTTACATTTTTCAGTCAAATTAGTGACACTCAAGTAAGTTTTCTTATTGTTTTAACTTATTTATGCATGATTCAATGGGTGTGTTGCATTATTTGTAGATTTTTTCACTCAAAATAGTGAATTCTTGATTTATGAAATTTGGGAGAAATTTTGTGAGTTTATGCTTAATTATGGTTTAATAGTTGGATTTAATATTTACCCAATTGATTTTATCATTTAATTTGATGTAA
The DNA here is from genome assembly GCA_025504915.1 of Erythroxylum reticulatum. Classification (NCBI taxonomy): domain Eukaryota; kingdom Viridiplantae; phylum Streptophyta; class Magnoliopsida; order Malpighiales; family Erythroxylaceae; genus Erythroxylum; species Erythroxylum reticulatum. Next base: position 20,041,182 of record JANSVA010000004.1, on the reverse strand, counting down.
ATTGGGTTCAAATTCGACTAAGTTGTGGAACTTTGCAATTATGGCTTAATACATATTTTATTTGCGATGCTTTTATGTTTAACTAGGTTAAATTAGTCAGTCCTGACATTGATTAAGTATGCTTGTGTTTAATTGCATGGGTTCCATGTTTAGTTGCGTCAAATTTGTGTAGTTTTGACTTTAAGGTTTTTAATTTCAATTTTAGGATTAGAATCGTAATTTAACAATAAAATAGTTTAATTTGTTAAATACATAATGTTTAATTTTAATGTTGGGATTAATTCGTAATCAAATGATTTTAATTAATTTTGTTTTAGTGTTTACGTCTTTATTTTTTTTAGTTTCTTAATTGTTTTGTTGTTTAATTTTTCGTAACTAGTTTGTTTTTGTAATTAATGAGTATCAATTATGATCGAAATTAAGTGTGGAGAAAAAGTGTATCTTAGAGAACGATAAGTCAGTTCCCTTACACTTGTTTAAAAGTTTTAGGCAAAAAATGACACAATCACAATGACAGAAAAAGATTCGAAGAAATAGGCATTGAGGCGAGTCTTCTATGCATACCTAGCCCCTAGAGAGGCCAAGGAGCTTATATTCAGTGTAGAAGCTCAAAAAGAACAGTATTAAATGCCAAAAGATAAGAAGTTTGCAGCCAATCGGTACATTAATTGGGAGGCCCTACAACAAGTTAGGTTAGCCTAATAAGTAAGGGAGTTAGTAGAGGTAGGAGCATAGTCCCGATTCTTTGAAATCATGGAACCATCATATAGAGACCTGACTTTGGAGGTCCTCTCCACATGTTTTATGAAGGGATGTTATGAAGGGGATTGCTACAATATAGTCCATTTTTGGATGATGGGGAAGAGGCAACAGATGAGTATTACTCAATTCTCCATCACTATGGGATTGTACGACTAAAAGTATGTGAAGACACTAGTGTACTGAGAATTATGGATGCATTTGTTGTACTGGTTGTCTTCGCAACACTTTTAGAACAAGCTCAACACATATGACAACTACAATCTACACATTTCAAAGGCCTCAACATTATGCAGTCTAACACCCAAATACATTTATGGTATTCTGAGCTATACTTTGAGTGGTCAAGGTTACAATTAGGGAGTTTTCAACAACATAGATGTCTTCTACCTCCAAAGTATGAGTGAGCGGGCGCTTATTAGGATATGCATTTGTCCAATTTATATGGTGTTAAGGTAAGGATAAGAAGGTCGGCACGATATTTGTTAGACCTTATATGACTAGGTTAGCATGACCAATGGGATTTTTTTATCGACTACCATTGATGTGGGAGATGGAAATGATGAAAGCACTCAATTTGATAGTAATGTAAAAGCATGCACATAGTTCATTGACATCCTTATGGGAATAGTGTACAAACTTATTGGGGAGCTTGATAGGCCATTAACATCAGGAGGGCTTTAGGAGGAACAATTGCAGCCACAATCCTCACCATCCTAGATGGGAGGATAAACATTGGAGGAGTTTAATCTAGACTAGTGGACTATAGCTCGACTGGAGAGACAGCGTGCATAATTATGTAGCTGATGAGTAGGCTTGAGACTTCAGCAGAATGGATGAGAGAGTTGATGGAATCAATTGCAAGTCGTTTGGGCATTGCTTTTTAGACTCCACCATCCTGAGAGGGCACCTCATATGTAGCTCCTCGATTTGGTCAAGATCACCACCAGGAGCATCCATCTTTGTCAAATCAGCCAAGATTATGCACTGCATAAGATGTTTAAATTTGTATTTTCTTTCTTTTCCTTTTATTTTTGTGTATATTTTTTATTTTCTTTTCAATAATTATTTCATCTTCTTTAACATTATAATTAATGATGCTTTTATTTTGTTAATAGTGTTATTTTTATTTCTTTTGTTATTTTTATGTTTTTTTCTATATTTTGTAAGGATGTAGTTTAACATTAGATGGATTTGACAAAAAATCGTCTTATTTAGGAAAGTACCAAAAAATCCTCACTTTTACATATACTTATGTTGTGTATATTGAGGACACTGTATAACTTTAAATGTGAGGATGAGTTTAATGAATCTTTAACTGATTTCTTCAACTTTATTATAATCTTGATTATAAATCTTATTAACTGATATTCAGAATTGGTTGAATTTGTCTATTAATTATCTTTTAAACTTCTCTACTTAATATCTCTTTTTGGCACTAGAGTGAGGACAAGAAGGTCGACACAATATATGTTGGACCTTTTGTGACCAAGATAACACGATGGATGGGAATTTTTGATTGGCTACCACCGATGTAAGAGATGACATTATGGAAGCACTCAATTTGATAATAATGCATCACACACACATGGTTTGTCGACATCGGGGGCCTATGGGAGTTGTGTACAGACTTGTTGGGCAGCTTAACAAGCTGGCACAGGAAGGTGAAGTGCAACAAGCAACAGAGCAGCTAGTAATAATCCAGATTCCCCGCCACCTCAACCATAACTACAATCATCACCATCCCAGATACGAGGGAGAGCATCCGAGGAGTTCCATTTGGATGAGTAGATGATAACTCGACTAGAGAGATAGTAGGAGGAACTGATGGAGTGGATGAGGAGGCTAGAGACCTCAGTATCATAAATTGTATAGTTCGTGGGATCGATTGAGAGCCATCTGGGCATTAATATTTAGCCTCCACTATCTGATGAGGGCATCTTGTCTACAACTCCTACACCTAGCCAGGATCATCACTAGGAGCACTCATCTTCCTCGAATCAACCAGGATCACACGATGTTTAAATTTGTATTTTCTTTCTTTTTTATCTTTTGTGTGTGTTTTTAATTTTTTTCATTAATTATTTTATCCTTCTAAGATTATAATTAATGATACTTTTATCGTTATTTTCTTTAGTGTTATTTTTATTTCTTTTATTATTTTAATTCATTTTTTTATATTTGATGAGTTTAACATTGGATGCATTTGAAACCATAAATTGTCACATTCAGAAAAGTACCAAACAACCATGTCACTTTCATATATACTTGTATTATGTACGTTGGGGATAATTTACAATTTTAAGTGTGGGGGTGGGTTTAATGAATCGTTAGTTGATTTCTTCAAGCTTATTATAACCTTATTATAAATCTTATTAACTTATATTCTAAATTAGTTAAATATGTCTATGAATATTATATTTCCTTGTTGAACATTGATTAAATTGGTATGTAAAAGGATGATGGTTGGAATAAAATTAGTTTTCTAAGTCATATTTTTCATAATCATTGAAATATTTAAGTTCAATGAAATTGCATATTATTAACACATTTATATACCCATTTTTTGTGAGTTATAAGCCTAAGAGCAAAATTTTCAAATTTTTTTAAAGCTCTTGTTATTCTTTCATGTGTGTGATACCATGTATAATAGGATTATTCTAAAACTTGCATTTATTATGCATATTGGAACCATATTTGTTAAATTAGAAGTATTGACATGATGAAGACACTTCGATTTAACATCTTGCTTTAGCCTATTCTTTGAAAATTACCATACCCTTAAATTTCCCTTAAGAATAACCAAGTTGACCATTAGCCTTTTTCATTGATTAAACTTTATCCTATTTTTCTTTGAAGACCTATTTATTATTTTGAATTTTTAAGGTTATTACATTATTTAATTTTTGAGACTTGAAATTTAGGAAAGGTCCAACATTTTTTGAATTGTGGTATTGAATGCTTGAATTGATTTAATGTGATCCAAAAAAGAGAAAAAGAAGAAAAAAAAGAATATGTTTACAATAGAGTTGCAATGAAAGGACTTGTATGTGTTTATTATAAACAGGTCATGAATTATATTGTATAGTAAATTTCCTTCAATTTAACCCTTTGTATTATCCCAATCATACCATACCTAAGCCCCATTACAACCAGTATAAAGACCTTTGGATTTTTGTTTCTAGTTTATACATAAGTGGTGGAGATGTGATTTTATTGCAAGCCTATGATAAGAATTTTACTATGTATTGTTTGAGAGTTTTGATACTTTTCACCCTATACACTTGTGTGCATTGAGTAAAATATTGGTAAAGGTGTAAAGATATATGCTATTAATTTCAATACGATTGTTGATGCGATTACTATTAATATTGCTTACGAAGTTAATTTTAGGACAACTTGATTCTAATTGTATACTAATTTGATTCAATAGGATATGATGATGTATAGTATGAATGGACAGATTGAAATTGATGATGGATTGATGTTGTAAAATTTATAATTTTGATTATAGTTTTTTTTATGACAAACAAAAGCTTAAGTGTAGGGATATTTGATATATGGATAATTGAGCATATTTTTACCCCATGTTTGATGTATTTTCACTTGATATTTCATACTTTTGTTGATATTTGGTATTTAATATGCTCCAAGTGTGTATATAAATTATAAATGCCTTCGTGGAATTAAAGAAGAATTCAAACGAAAACACTGCATAAAACGAAGATTCAAAGCATAGAAGGGGCCCACAATGGTGCATCTGACCATGCACATCTTCTAGGTCCTACAGATTCGCGACCATGCAACAGACCATCCATTGACCAAAACCCTAAAATTCCATATAAAAGATGCTTTTTGGAGGCAATTGGGGGTAAGGGTGGGTAGAGATAATTGGAGGCATTCTAAGCTTATGAGAGGTAACTCCAAGTGTAATTGTGAGTCAAAGGAGTGGGAAACACAAAGATTTTATCAACAAATCCATTGGAATACAAGATGAGAAATCTACATCGCTAGAATACTAGATAAAAGATAACCAAGAAAATTTAGAATTATGATTATGTTGCTTTAATTCGTATTTTTGATTACGTATGTTTGATTTTGTATTTGTCAGTGTGTAACTATATATTTCGTTAGTATTTAGGTTAGATGAACCCTATTTTGATACCTTAACATGTGTTGATTCTTTTATTAATACAATTGGTTGATTGATTTGTTGCAATCTAATTACTTTTTTATTTATATTCTAGTAATTTGGAATATTATATCATAATTTGATTTCATATATAGAGATTGAGAAATCCTATTGATGAATAGATCTACAGTAATTAGAAAGAGTTCATTACAACCTATAGATAGGATGACATAAATCTTCTGGATTAAGGTCAAACCTAATAAAGGGACTCATAAAATGGTAACACAATTCTATAAATTTTGACCTGAGTAATTCGATTGAAAACCTTAGGATTAGTTCTTAGTAGACTCAAGGCCAGCTATTAGCATATCATAGGAGTCTCCATGGTCTAATAAATCAACAAAACAATTGAATAATAAAAGATCAATCTGTTAAGGGTTTGGGAGGATTCGAAACCTAAACATTAATATTTTGATATTGGTAATTAACTTAATGCTTCATAATTCTTTACTTTAATCGTGCTGCCTATTTAGATTATTTGTTTAATTTTAATTCCTTCAACTCAAAACCACAATCAATTTTTAGTCTAGATAATAGAATAACGGTAATTTCTAGTACTCGTTGTCCTTATAGGATCAACCCATACTTACTGGTACTAGTTACAGCTACGTCATGTACTTGCAGTTATTACAATATTAACTAACTCATAAAGAGGTTAATGAGTAAGAGATAAGAACACTCTAACCGTATTCAATTTCACATTTGGATAGAATGTCTCTGAATAATATACACTATATGTTTATGTGAATCCCTTACCCATAAGCCTTGCCTTGTATCGATCAATTGATCCATCAACCTTATATTTTATCGATAACATCAACTTACGTCCCACTAGTGTTTTTTTTCCTTCTGGCAGTGGAACTAGCTTTTAGGTATTATTTTTCTTCAGGGCCTCCATCTCCTCTTGTATTGCTTGTACTCAATTTACGTAAGTCAACGTTTCTTTAATACAAATTGGAATTTGATGAGAGGATAAAGTTTCTTGCAAACATCTCAATTGGGCAGGTAGTCTTTAAGTTGACATAAAAATTACAGTTGGGTACTTAGTCCTTCTTTCTTACTCTTCAAGAGATTATCTCTTTAGTGGTCTTCCACAATTATTTATAAAAGGTAAGACATAACTAGAAGTTTCCAAGGTGTTAGCATGCCGAAGAGTGATGAGAGAGATTACCTCAAGAATATTATCAACAGGAGGATATTGTTCGAGTGCTGGAATGAGAAAGGGGTGGCATTCACTTCATTAGTAGATTGGAGTGCAATTGGTGTAGCATGCTTTCCACTAGCAAGATGTTCATCATTGTCTCCACTAACAGGGTCTTCTTTATGAAATACATCTCCAAGTTTTTAATCATTCAATTAGGCATTAAAATGTGATTCTAGTGTTGTTTCCCCATTTTTAATTTTAAGTTATGTTATTGGCTCACCTCCTGAAGTCATCAACCAATTTAACTCTTTAACTATACGTTCCCCCTAAAGAGTTGAGTTAGCTACTATGTTTTGAAAGAATAGCTTAGATTGAAGAAATGTCACAGCCATAGAGGTATAGGTAAGATTAGTGGTAGGATTGAAACACCTATATCCTTTTTTATGTAAACCATAGCCCAAAAAAATACGCCAAATGGCACATGGATTTATCTTAGTCCGTTGGTTTTTTTGAAGATGGAAAAAAGAAACACAACTAAAGATTTAAGGAGGAAGTATAAGAATCAAAGGAAGAGAAATTTGAGTGGACAAAACCTATAATAAAGTCTTTAAATTTAAGACTTTGGGAAGGCATCTGGTTCAGAAAATAGATAGGAATTGTGACTGCATCATCCCATTGGCAATTAGGTACATTGATCCTAATAAGTAGTGCTCGTGTAGGACGTATAATAAAAAAAGGAAGAGAAATTTGAGTGGACAAAACCTATAATAAAGTCTTAAAATTTAAGACTTTAGGAAGGCATCTGGTTCGACAAATAGATAGGAATTGTGACTGCATCATTCCATTGGCAATTAGGTATACAGATCCCAAGTAAGTCTGAAATTTTCTATTGATAAACTCCCCTCAATTATCTGATCAAAGAACCTATATGTTGACTAAAAATTGGTTATGTACTATATATGAAATGCTTCAAAAATAGAAAGTGTTTCAATTTTAGTCTTCATTAGGTAGATTAGTGTCATGCATGAACGATCGTTGAAAAATATCTTAAACTAAGGACAATTAGAAGGACAGTTACCTCCATTAGTGTTTGTAGTAGAAGAATCTGTGATAAGAATGAGAGATAATTGAGGCTTAATAGTGGCTATAGGAGCATGGCCTATGTTTCCATCAATATTTGCAATTTCTTGCTTCTTTTTGACTTGTAATTCATACCACCAATCTAGGTATGCATGTAATTTAAAGCAAGTATCTCGAGTGTGTTTTTTTTTTGAAAATTTTGAATGAATTAAGCCTTTAAGCAAGCCAAGAAGTCTTACAATCCTAAGGATAAGTCAAGCAAAAGATTTAACTACAATATAGTCAATTATGAAAGAGAGTAAAACTCTGTATAGGTGAGATCCCTCAGTAACCACCCTTCATCTCTGTTTAATCTCGTAGTCTAAGTTTGAAGGTAAACTGTGTAGATAATTCGCTGTAGGATTGACTAGGAGGCAGGAGCTGCATACTTGAATCGTCCCTGACTTATACACTAGAGACTGTGGCTAATGCGTTACGTTACACATTTCTTTTGTTGACAGATGCCATTGTTAGAACTTGTCATACATTCTAGTATTGAGCTAAATAGGAACCATGAGGTAATTTCTATTTTTTTTTGCACATATTTGTAGTCAAATGTGATATAGTATTTGATTGTAGAATTGTTTTTGGGAGGTGATTTGGTCTTGGAATGTTCTTAGATTTCTCTCATCCTATATCGTAGTGATCATTGAAGATAAGGTAATCCAAAAACACTTGTACATTGTGCTATTTCTGTATTTTGACTGTAGTATGTAGAAACTTTCTAGTTTGGTAATTACTCCATTTGCTAGGCACCTGTAGTAGATCTCTAACCATATGTTGCTGATATAATCACAATTGAAGAATAAGTGCTCACCTAATTTTTCTTTTTTCTTTTTGCATAGATAGCACCAATTTGGAAGCTAGGTGTATTTGGCTAGTTTGTTCACTATTTTTAATTTTCCTTTCATCGCAAGCCATAAAGTGAATGATGCACGAAGTTGAAGGTAGTTAGCCCATATGTCTTTAGTCTATGCCATCCTAGAAAGATGTTTAAAGAATAATTCCATATAAGAGTGGTTGGAGAACCTACCATCAGTTATGTAGTTCCAAATGTGATATCTGGTTCAGTTTTGTAGTACACATCACTAATTTTAGTAGCTAGAGAGGTGGGCATAATCGATTATTCCTTTATATTGCAAAGTTGTAGCTACTGTGATTTCTAAAGGTAATGAAATCTTAATTGGTTCAGCTTCATTGTAATTAATTAAAGGTCCTACCGAAAGCCAGTTGTCATGCCAAAAATTAGTGGAGTTTCCATCACCTATAAGTGCAATGAAGTCCGTTTGGTGTTGGCCTTTCAATTTTAAAATGGCCTTAAGAGAGGTAGATTGCATGCAGGAACACTTTATAGACCATAGACTTCAAGTTTTGATGAAGTAATGATGAATCCATCTACACCATAAAATTGTTTATCATCCATTAGTCTCTACAGTCTTTTAGTAAGTAGTGTGGAGCTCATAAGCTTGATGTATTTAATTCCCAAACCCCCACGATCTCTAGGATTACATAGTTCTTTCCATTTCACCAAAGTTTTGTGATTTGTTTCCTGATTTCCTGTCCATAAGAAATTATTATATAGTTTGTCAATAACTTTCAAAACAGAACTTGGAAAAGCCAAATGGGTTGCCCAGTAGATATTGAGAGAGTTGAGGATAGATTTGACGAGCCCGTGTTAAACGCGATAGATGTTTAGAGCTTTATGATGAAATTCTAGCTTGTATTTGTAAGTTATTTAGACTATCAAGCTACAATGATATTTACCAACACTTGCAAATCTAAAACACCAAGATCTATATCGAAATTAAATTCAAATTAGATTTGTACCTTTCACAGTAGAAACATCAACGAAACTTGCAGTGTCAGAAGAGCACGTCAAATGCAGCGCCTCTACTAGTATCCACACCCTTGCAAGATTGAACAAACACTACTGGTGTACAAGTGATAAGTGTAAATTGCATCATGTTTTAGGGCATAGTTTGATATGTTTTTATCCATTAATCCAATGACTTAGTATGTGTTTAGGTTATAATTGTGTTAATTTGTTAATTATTTGTGTTTTAAGTATTTTATAGGTTAGCATAAGATTTTGAGCTTAAATATTATGTTTTTGAGGTACCTTAATATCTTTCCTAATGTTTCAAGGTCAATATCGAAGAATGGAGGAGTTTCGGAAGACATTCGGGATGAAACAATGGCCAACAATTATGACACAACAGGCCACGATCTTAATAGAAGGCTTAAATGTAGGCCTCGATCGTGGCCTATAACCACTCTCAAACTTTGCATTTTAAGGGATTTTTTGGACCTTTCGAACCTCGAAAAAAGCCTAGATCAACTCTGAACACAAAAGAACATAAATAGAACATGAAGAAGAGAAAATGGGAGCTTTTGCATCAGCCACTTTGAGAGAACCCTAGAGAGAATTATTGAAAGATTGAGAAAGAGGAAAAGGAAGAGAGAAGAGGAGAAGAAGCCAACTCGACGTACCTCTCAGATTAGGAATTTCTTGATGTTGCTGCTTCCCACCCTCCATTTTGATTGTATTTCCTATTTATTTTTAGTTTTATCTTTGTATAGAATTGGATTGAATAGTTGATGATAGGATCTACATGTTGAGGATATTCTAAACTCACATTTGGAATTTTATTCTTGACTTAATAAAATCTGATTGGTTTTGTGTTTATAGGATTTATTATGATTTAATTTCTACAATTGTATAATTCGGTGTTAAACTGAGAGGATGAATTGAATGAAAAATAATTAAATTATGTTAACAAGAGTTAGGCGATTTAATAAAATAGGAATTAAATCAAATCGAGAAATTGTGTGAAGAGAGATTTTGCATAGGTTTCCAATAGTTTGTTAGACAACTTCAGATCTAAATAGGGTTTTGGATAGGTTGTTAATTGAGAAATTGCAACTTCCATAATTTGATTAGGGTTTATGATTTAGGATTAATGGTTATAACTCGAGAGAGAGTAATCAACCCTAGGATCATTTAGAACCAATAATCCAGTAATTCATAATCAATTAGTTTAACGTAAGGATTAGTAAAATTCCCTTTCTCTCAATTGATAATTCCTTTAGGTTAATTCTTGAGTGTGTTGCAACTGCTAAATTTTTAATATTTTGTGAATAATTCTTGAATTGATTTGTGTGATTAAATTGAATTATTGTTTTAGGTTCATTACATTTTAAATTTCTGTTATTTGTTTTGGCATTAGATTTTAGGATTAGATTATCCCTCCTTGTGGGATCAATACCTTAGGCCCTATGCGAATGAACTGTACACTTATGGATTATCGAGGTTAATCTTTAAAACTTACACACATTGAAATAACCACAATCAAGTTTTTGGCACCATTACTGGGGAGGTGATTAGTTTAGTTCTTTAGTCTAAGGCTTTTTTACTATCTTCTGTTTTAAGAAAGGAAAAAAAGACAGAATTTCTTAGTTTAAAGTAGAGACACATCAAGACATCTTAGAGTGAGAATGAGATATCTAAAGAGCTAGATACTAAGAAGAAATGGAAAGAACAATGATGGAAGATAAATATTATAGGGAGCAAGGAACTTTTATGAACTACAATGGGGCACAGTATGGTTGGGGAATAATGATCCTTATTGGAACATGTACTTTCCAGGGTGGCAAAACCACCCAAAATTTTATTGGTCCAACAATGTAAGGACTCATTTAAGACATCAAGACCTATTAGGATTTTAGCAAGATGAGTCCAGTTCATAGGATTCTAAATTGGACAAGATCCTAGATAAGCTCACGGATATGGAAGAGGGCTAGAAGAGACTAGAAGAGCAAATTGAGCAAGTAATGGAAAATCATGCCTCGTCTATTCACAACCTAGAGATTTGAGTGAGACAACTTTCTCGTGGATTTTGTAAGAGAAGTGTGGCAGATGCTCTAAGTAATAAACAAATACATCAAAGAGAGCAACATGAGGCTATCACACCTAAGAATGGGGGAGAGTTAGAAGGATTAGTGGAAAACCAAACTGAACCCCACCTTATTGAAAACCAAGAGACAAAGAAAGAGGATGAAGAAAAGAATGCCAACCCTCCCTATTATTCATCAATTCTTAATATACCATATGTGAACATCGAAAATCTTTATTTTATGTCCATGAAAAGAACCTTATCCTTTGGATTAATGATGACCAAGTGACATTCAACATTAATGATGTATTAAAGAATCTGAAGGAGAGTAGCTCATTTAGGATAATTAATGTGTTCGAATCTTCAAAGAATAAAAGGACGAAGAACAGATGACAACAAACATCGAGTTTAAAGAAGCTATTAAAGTCTTTGTTTATGAAGCGAAAGAAACAAAGGAGACAAAGGTGATTAAGGAAGAAAGAGAGCAATTCACCTTCTTATAGGAAAAACTATTAGACTTAATAGAATATTTAGGGAGTTTTATTATTCCCTATTTTATTGACAGTTTGTTAATGAAAAGGACATTATTGAAATTAATTGGTTTTCTCAACTTTGTCAATATTATTCTCCTAATCATTATGCCATTTGTAGCTTACTTACAAGCTACAAATTTGATGTTAAACGAGAAGGGAGGAAGCAAGCCACTCATAATTGATCCTGGATTGATAATTCTTTTACTCTTTGGAATTGCTTATAAGATAGGGAAACACTCTCGATGTCAAGTGGATTTAGTCTCAACACTATCTCCATATCCACCTCCATCACCATAAATGGTTTTGTGCTGTAACCCTTTTCTTTTCATTTTTGTTAGTATTTTTTTCTTTTCTTATGTTTTTCGTATATTTTGTTTTATTTCCCCCTGGTGCGTTTGTGTACCCTTCTCACTTTGAGGACAATGTGTTGTTCTAGCGTGGGGAGGGTTGTGTGTTTTTTACCTTGAGTGTGAATTTTGCATATTGTATGATAGTTTGTTTAGGTTGCAGTATGTGAATTGAGTGAATGCATCAATCACTAGGACTTAATGGTATAGATTTAGCCTTAAACATAGTTTTTTAGGCTGCGAAGATTTATTGGCTTATGAAATTAGTGACCTATGTTACTTAGGGCTAAATATGCTGGTTAATTAGAATACGACTTTAGTCCATTCACTTTAGGAATTTGCAATACTCATTTATAATTTTAGGGCAATCAAATAAGTGACATTATTAGTACATTTTCATGAGAATGATTAGCTAAAGCAATAAGGTTGGAAAAATTTTGTGTCTAAAAAAAGCTGTTTAATTTAAACTAAAATAACTATTCTAATGTCCTTTGGGTTATGAATTGAGCTAGTAGCTAGTTCAGAATGTGATGTAGCTGCGTAACTGGATCGAAACGCATCACAAATGTGTGCCTTTATGTAAAAAGGATATAATAACATTCTAACCAAGTAGCTTAATAACAACATAACTTAGTTGAGTAACCGGATCGACATTCATCACAAATGTTTGCCTCTGTGTAAAAAGACTAGGTTCGTGTCCTTTTTTAAAAAAACAACAAAAAGAATGTTTTCAAATAAAAACCTAACAAACTTGTTAGTAGCTTGTTTTTTCATGAAAACCTACTGAGGAATAGCTACACTTTTGTTTTGATTGAATGATTATAAATGTGTAAATGTAAATGATAGGGGTGAATAGGCTCAACATTAAAATTTTGATTAGTATATATATTTAGTCCAAGGTGCTTATACACGGATTTCACTTGTTAATAAGTTAGAACGACCTGAAGGATTGCGTTTATAGTTAAATTTATTTTGCCAAGTTGAAGCCATTGTCTCATTACTGCATATGCATGTTTTATGATTTCTTATATTATTTATTATTTTGTTTGCTTGAGGACAAGCAAAGGTTTAAGTGTAGGGATGTGATAAGTGTAAATTGCATCATATTTTAGGGCTTAATTTGATATATGTTTAGCTATTAATTCAATCATTTAGTAGTTATTTACGTTAGAATTGTGTTAGTTTGTGAATTAATTATGTTTTAAGTGTTTATTGGGTTAGTATAATTCTTTGAACTTAAATATTATGTTTTTGAGATACCTTGATGTGTTTGTTAGTGTTTAAGGGTCAATATTGAAGAACGGAGGAGTTTCAGAAGACATTTGGGCCAAAACAATAGT
>JANSVA010000004.1:20014490-20025269 GCA_025504915.1 Erythroxylum reticulatum | reverse complement strand
ATTTTGATGCTCTTGCTCCCTACAAACTAATGTATCATCTTTATGATACTCTCCACAATACTATCTTATGGCAGCTTAATATTATTTATGGTTATTATTTATATAAGAAATATTTGAAAATTATTGTTATTTCATATTAGTTATAGTTATTATTTATTATTATAATTTTAAGAGACAGAGCTATAAACTTATAAAGTATACAGAACAATATCACAATGAATTATTATATAATTTTAAAAAATTACGGATTATTTTATAAATTTAAAAAATTAATCAAAACAATATTCTGTATTGACTAATACTGATATAATATCATAACATAATCTAATTTAATATTAAGGCTGATATGATATCCTAAGGGTGCCGGACATTTATTTCTATATTTTTTACAACTCATTAATCACTTAAGCGTCACAGAAATAATAATGGAGCTTTAGCATTAAATAAGCAACACGCTTGATAAAACCGACAAACACAAATTTAATGAAATCTAAACAGGTAAAAACACTCGATCGATAATGATTTCAATTGGGATACTCATCCAAATAAAGATATATAATTCAGAAAGTAACAAAGCCGATATTCTAAATCTATTTTTTTTCTCAAATTTTTTTGAGAAAAATGTACAGGCAAATAAAGGAAGGAATATACACCAGGGAAAAGCATCCTTATTGAAAGAACACACTGAAGAGATTTGTCATCCTATCACCAAATGTCTGCACAAGAACAACTCCCGTTTTCAAAGTGGTGAAACCTTTTCCGATCCCTCAGCACTATTTTCCTGCTAGTAATCTTGGAAATGAGCTTGATCATTGTGTGACAGTCATTGCATACCTTCAAATTGTTGACAACCCTTATTGTGGTAAAGGGCTTACTAGCAACTAATCCATAGCATATCGCTAGCTTTTCACTATGAATTGACAGAGCCCATTCTTTCTCCCAGTCCTCAATATCGTGTAACACTATCTGTGTTGCCGGAGAATACCCTTCTGATGTCAATACTTTATTCAACTCCTTTAGCTTCAGGTAGATTTGTTCCTTCTGAGGGTGTCTCATATCTCCCAGAAGGAACTCATGAATGTCATTGTTCACCTCAATCGAACTGCAGCCTGGTTCCTTCTCAATTCCGTATTCCTTCATCTTTGCTCTCACCTGAGCAGCCTCTTCCCATTTCCCCAAGGAAGAATATGCACTTGCTAGTAACACATAATTGCCTGAATCAGCATCTCCACAAGCCATCAAGTGTTCTGCAACTTGTGTTGCTAAATTAAGATTGCCATTAATCTTACAAGCATTTAAAAGAGAACTCAACATAATATGATCTGGGGCTACTTTCATCCGACTAATTAAATCAAAAGCCTCCTTAAGCTTACCCACGCGACCAAGAAGATCAACCATACAACTACAATGCTCAATCTGTGGTTCAATTCCGTAATCTCTATCCATTGAGCGAAAGATTTTATACCCCAAGTCCACTAGACCACCATGACTACAAGCGTTCAAGACACCTATAAAAGTGACACCCGTTGGTTTAAATCCTTGCTTTAACATTCTCAAGAACAACTCTACAGCCTCGATGCTCTTTCCATGCAGGGCCAGCCCCACAATCATAGAGTTATAGGTAATTACGTTTCTCTCTTTCATCTCACTGAAAACCCTTTGAGCCTCATCAATATCCCCACACCTCGAATACATATTGATCAAAGCACCACCAACATAATGGTTGAGTACAATGTCATGCCTACCCATATAAGAATGCACCCATCTCCCAAGCTGCAAGGCCCCAAGCTGTGAACAAGCAGATAGCACAGAAACAATCGTAAATTCATTAGGTTTCGTATCTTGCCTTTGCATTTCTCTAAACGTCTCTAAAGCTCTGTTCATTTCTCCATTTCTTAGCAACCCATCAATCATTACAGTCCAACAAACTGTATCTTTTTTCTTAATCGAGCTGAAAATTCCATTTGCCTCTTGAACCAAACCGCGATCAAAATAACAATCCATCATGATTGTCATTCCAACGACATCTCTTTGAGGCATTTCGTCGAGAATGCGGTTAGCATCTTCAAATTCGCCACATTTCCCATAAAACTCCAAAAGCCGGATTTTAATTGTTCTATTTGAACTGGACCCAAGTTTCAAAGCATGGCAATGAACTTGTCTACCTTCTTCCAAACCCAGACAACGCCCACAAGCCCTTATAACCGAAGTGATAACATAGTCATCAGGTGCAATGGCGACATTCAGCATTTGACGGTATAAGTGAATCCCATCAATAAAATGCCCAGAACATACAAAGCCATCAATGAGAACCGTGTACAGGTAGACATTGGGCCGGTGAGTGTTAGAGAAGATCTTGGAGGCGTAGTCAAGGGAATGGAGGTTGGAGCAAACACGAAGCAGCTCAAAAACGACGAAAGGGTCGTGGTGACTGTTGCTTCTTATGATTTTAGCATGTATGGGGGTGACTTGGTGAATGTGTTTGCAGCTTCGCAACAGAGAATTGAAGGGCCACCTATCAGCAGAACCGTGGGAATATGGGGCTGAAGAAGTTGAGGGGACGGTGAAATGACCAGCTACGGATGGTATGGAATGACTCATTTGTGTCTATTTTCAACACCTGTCTTCTCAATTACCTTAGATTGGAGTGGGTATTGGCTGTGCATGAACATTCATAGATACTTTAGTCAAGTTAGAAACTGGCTTCAAGAACAGGCAATCGCAGAAACTGAAGCAATTTATAAGCGAATTGATTAGAATTTGTCCTCTCCAGCAATCTCAGCTTTATTTTTAAAAAAAATTGAAAAGCGAAAATATTTATAAATTGTCTCCTATAAAATTGCTCCAATAAAGATCATAATTTGGAAAAAAATAGCCTTATTCGCTAACCCTCTTCCTATGTGCATTATAACGTGGAACATTATGAATGGCATTCTTCTCCTTCTCCTTCTCCTTAGAGCTGCCTCCTTTTCCTACTTGAACGCTGTAAATCTTTTTCCCGCTTGAATGCTGCAAATCTTCTTCCTGCTGTTTGCTTATTGTCCTTTTTTCTCCATTGGTTACTGTTCCTTTGAACAATAGCTGTACACACCACTTCAATCTGGTTCTGATTTTCCCTAAGACTGGTCCAACACTTCTTCTGCACTTCACTACACTTCCAGGGATAGCAGGTTTCTTTTGCATCATAAATGTAAGGTTTTAAAAATCAACCACTTAGCTTCTACAAATGATCTGATGCTATTTGTGAAGTTGACCCCTATTCTCTAAAGCTTTTATTGATGTTCTAAAAATATTCTTTGAACTATTGAGGTTAAAATATGAACAAAAGCAACTTAAATGTTTCCTTTTATATTAAAAACACATAAATCCTAAGTAGCATCACAGGGTTGGCTATTCACTCCACATTCAGAAACCTTGGAGTGCCTAGAACCATCAAGAAGTCCAAATATGCATATTGTATTCCTCTTTTGGAAAAAAATCAAGGACAAAATTAATAACCAGCAGAATAGATTTTTGTCTATAATTGGTAGACTTTAACTCATATCCTCAGTTTTGAGAAACCTAGGTATTCATTGGTCGGCACATTTATTCATGCCTAAGAAGTCGACTAAAAAGATTTAAAAATGCATTAGAAACATCATATGGGCAGGGAAGGCTAAAGTATCCAAGGAAGCAAGCATTAAATGAGAGGACTAGTGTTGGCCTAAACAGGAAGGAGGTTTGAGATTAGTTTCAATTCAAATGATTTAGAATGTTCTTCTGTCTAAAAGGATGTGAAAGATACTAATGGATAAGGAATCCCTTTGGTCTAAGTAGATCAATTAATACTACCTTAAAAATACTAACCTCTGGAAGGTTAAAACTAGTAGGGAGCAATCTTGGAGTGTTATAGAGATCTTGAGATTAAGGAATACAATTTACCCTTATATAAAAGCCCGTGGGAAATAGGAATATCACCTGATCTTGGTTTGATAACTGAACCAATTTAAGCCCTCTTTATAAGAGATATGAGCTGATACATATTGTTGCCAAGATCCCTACAAAAGCTGTAGTTAGCATCATCATTTAGAATGACAACTGGCTAAGCAATTTTAGAGGTGCTTCTACTTTGGACATCATTGTTCCTCAATATAACCCCAATCAACATGAAAAGGATAGGATAATATAGATAAGAAACAACTCTCATAAATTTATTAATGACTCTTGCTTTCAATTTTTCAGAACTCATTCCCTTAAGGTTTCTTAGTATGATCTGATCTTGAAATATTTTAGACGCAAAAACTATAGACAATTTAAACCCAAAAAACAATATTGCCCTCAAAAGAAAAAATCCTGTAAATTTTGACTATGTAAGGAAGAAGGACATTATGCAAATAATTGTCCAAAGAAAAATCAACACAAATATAAGGAAAAAATTAATATATTAAATTCAGAATTCGAAGAAAATTTAGAACCAATCGAATTGGATTACAACACTAATTCAACTATTTCATCTCTTTATCTTTATAATTCACAAAAATCGGAATCATCAACTGAATATGAATACAACCTTTATTCAAGTGATTATTCAGAATAAAGGAATAAATGCATATATAGACACAGGAGCCATTATCATCTGTATAGCATCAAAACATTTATTAACTAAGTGGAAAAAAATTAAAAACAAACACTTCAAATTAGAATAGCAGATGGAAGTATAAAATCAATTTGGTATGTAAGCTACTACAATAATACCATAATTGAAAACTATACATTTATAGTTCAATCTATTTATCAGCAAGAATTAGGATTACTATTAATACTAGGTAATAATTTTATAAAATTATACAATCACTTTTGTCAATATTTACACTTTATAACATTAAAAACACCAATAATAAAATCTTTAAACCAAAAAGCAATTATTCTCAAAATCCCTATCTATCATACTACTTATTATCAGAAATTAAAACTTTTAACTGACAAATTAGATTACTTACTATTCTATCTTCTCAACAATATGTCTATTCAAATAGAAATTGAAACCTTATTAGAAACTAACTAGAAAATCTTCTGTTCTTCCTTCCACTTATTAAGTGCTTGGAAGCATTCGTAGAACATTTCCAAGGTGATCTTTCTCATTTCTTCTTTGATTGCTTTAGTTGGGATTGAATTAATTCGGTCCATATTGATAGGTTTGCCTAGTGGCTTCATGTTGGAGTCTGGTCCTGGTCTTTCTAGAATATGTTTGTATTGTGGTTTCAGACTAGGTCCTATACATTTATCCCGAAGGCCTCCTTCATCAGTTGGTTAGTGGTTAAGCAAAGGTTAGCACTAAAGATAGGTGCTTTGGGATCACTGATCCACTACATCTTCTTTGTAAAACCCACCCAGAAATTAGAAATCATCTCTTCTTCTATTGTAATTATTGCCTCATAATATCGTCTAAAATTTAATATATGTTGCATGTTTCCTTTTGAATCAATTTATTAGCTAGGAATACTTGAATAGATCAGGAGAATAGTATGAAAATTAAAGCATGATGTCATTCTCTTCAAAATAGCTTTAACTTGCAACATATACTCCATATGGAGGGAACACAACAAGAGGCTCCATAAAAACTCCAACAACACAACACAAAACCTGAATAGGAATGCCCTAGTTGACAAAAATCTATGCTGGATAAGGGAAATAGTAGTGGCACACGGAATGGACGTAACATTTAGTCTAATGGTGAAGAGAGGATAAAAATTATAACAAGGCACATATAACAATCATGACAAATTGAAGAAAGAGCTCCCTTACTCACACATAATAATTGTATAGTGTGAAGGGAATTCAGAATTATCAAGAGATGAGGGGGAAATCTAATTTGGATCTCCCTTGGCATAATGAAGCTAACCCTAATAAGGGGCAACCAGTGGGGCGATCGAGTCATCCATAACAATTAAATGGATAAGGGTTAGATGTGAAGAGAAAAAGAGATCAATTAAACATGGAAGAATAACGCAGATCATGCACAATAAGGGAATATGTACTTACACGCATTGGACACCTAATTGCCAAATTGCCAGCAGCCAGAAGCATGCAGCCTAGATACCATTGGATTTTGTCTGGGTCTTGTATGGAGCATGAAGCTGACCCTTAATCACCAACCTGATGGAAAAGAGAGGAGAAAATGAGCCGAAGAAAATAGTAACTGAAATTCTACACTCGTGATAGATGGTATGTAATGTTAGTGTAATTGTTTTGCCTGTTAAGCACATGGCATATGTTTTTTAAAGTTACTGACTGCAAGTGTGCATTTTTTTTGTAATCTCTAGGGCTTGTAAAGAGGTACAGCAAGTCTATAGAAGAGTGATGTAGCTAGTGATCTTTGTAACTCTCATTTGGCTATCATCTTATGAATTTTTTTTCATTTAAAAAAATGTTCAAGGTATGACAAAAAATAAAATGTTAAGCAAAAGTAGTCCATCCAGTTTACGCAAATAGTTTGTATGTGCTGGATTAATTGAGACTTATGTTTAACGTAAAGGATCATAATACAAAGTTAGACAATATAAAAGGATATATGTGTTCTTTTGATTATGATTTACATAAACTTGTGAAAGTTATTAAGTTAAATAATAACCAAATCAATCTTTGGTGAAAGGAAGATGATGACATTGAATCTTTAAATCTTATATACATTATGTGTTAGATGTGATAACAATTCAGAATAGGATGATACTTGTATTTCATTCAATTACTAATGACTTTATGTGATACGATCATATGTATTAATTATATTGATTTAAAATTTTTAAAAAGTTCAAATTGTTTAAATCTAATTAAGAATGTTGAACCATTTTAATGAGACCAATGTGTTAAAATTTAAATTTTCTTGTTATTTACATGGAATGAGATTATCTAATTAATATCTTCATAACTAAATTTGATAAAAATATGGATTTGTGTAAGGAAGAATATGCAATATGAGATATTGTATGATGCAATATTTATTTCTTTTATAGCTATGAATATTACTTCAACTTAACTTCAATAGTTTTAATTATGTCAATTATTAAGGTTTCATATTAGATATAAAGTGCTAAGACTTTGAAAGAGTCAAAGTTAAAGATTTTGAGATATAACAATTAGTTGAAGCACCTATTATCCACAAAGATTAAAATCAAAATGGATAATAAAAGGCTATAATATATCCAAAAGGTTAGAAATAATCTTACAAAACTATTAAACAAATTGTTTGTTTCAATGTATACATATAGATGAATGGTTCTCAAGATAAGTAGTGGGAGTAAGATGAAATTTAAAAAGTTCAAATCTCATAATATTACATCTAATTGGAACCATTGATGTTGTTGACACATTTGATGTATAATTGAAAGGCTCCAAGATGTTGAAAGATTCACTTTTATCATAAATTTGAAGAGTTTGTTTTGGAGATGATTGTGAATTTATCTTGTCTATAAGAAAGTTAGTTGGAGCAAAGAGACATATTGTTCATAAAAAGAATTAAAATTCATATTTTTAATTGTTGAAAATATAATTATCTAAGAATAACTCTTATTGGATATGAAAAGTTAAAAACTTAATTATGATAATTAGATATATAATGATATATATGGAAGTTGTTTACCTATTCTGAGTCCAAATAAATAGGTAAAGTATTACATATGTTTATTATTTGAGATATCTAATACTTATAAAGTATTAAAGATATCTATGTTTTATGTAGAGTTAGTATTTGTGTTCCAAGTTATAAGGAAATTAATTTTATAAGTAAATCCTAGTTAGGGTATGTTTTACTTGGAATAATTTTATATTAAGATTAAAAATGTTCCAATATAGCATTAATTGCTAATTAGGCCATAATCCATGTTTTATTTAGCAGAAATGATTGTGTTGATCATGAAGTTTTTTGAGAATATGGTCTAGTTCCTTGCATTGTTTAGACAGTAATGTATTGTAAAAAATTAGAATCGTTAGGCATATAAAAGAAGCTAAGGTCTCATCAAAGATCCAAGCATGTATTCATATTACATACTTAAATGATTGGCTTAGTGTAAGTGGGAAATGGTTTATGCCCAATATCTAATCGATTGGTTATAGTAATGACATAATTATTTAAAGAAGTACTTTATCTTATACATATTCAAATGTATATGACAAAGTCCAAAAGGTAATTATACATTGTAAATGAATTTATGATGAAAATATAATTATGAGATTCATATTGCATTTATGTATTATTCCTAAATTATTCCTAGTTATTGTTCTATTTAGACTAGAAATTAATAGAGTGTAAAAGGATTAGTACAAGTTATGTTTGTTCCTCATAAAGAAGGAATTCAATCTCATAAACTAAAATGAGATTAAAAAAAACATGTAGGTTCATTGCTAGAAAACAAGATCATTAGATTGACCCTATATAAGAAATCTAAGGAATTCATTAGCAACATTATTTGTATGTCTGGAAATTCTCATCGTGATGATTGTATAAGTGATCTGTTGATAGGTGTAAATTGTACCATGTCTTTATAGATGTTTAACTATGTTTTTAAGTGTTTATTAGATGATTATCATATGTATACGCTTAGAATTATGCTATTGCTACTATGCTTAGAATTATGTTATTATTAATAATTATATGTATTCTAAGTGTTTGTTTGGTTTGAAGCAGAATTGGATAATAATTTTGTGTTTTAAGGGGCGTTTGATGCATTTGTTAGTGATGGAAACCAAGAAATTGAAGAATGAAGAAGATGAAATTTAAATGAAGTAGTGCACAATTGTGACTTGCTTGTCACAATCATAACAGTAAGCATAGACAACATTTCCAGCAAATTTAAGCTTTTCCAACATACGGGTCTTTTTTTAATTTTGACGTTTTAGGGCTATTTTTGGAACCAAATTAAGCAAGTAAACCCTAGAAACCTCAAGAACTATAAAAGAACATAAAGACTCCAAAAAAGAGTAGCCACCATCTTACCAAATTGGTGAAAAAGAAAGGAAGATCAAGAAAGGAGCAAGAAGAGCAGCAGTTGTCCAGCAAACTCTAGACCAGTTTAACTTAATTTTTTCTTCTTACTTGGTTTATTTTCTTTAATTTTGATGTATAAAATGGTATTGAGCATTTCATACATGTTGACGATGTTTAATTTCATAATAAGATTTGTTCTTGACTTATTTTCTGATTGAACACTTTTGATTTCAATACAATGTTTTGGGTTTTGTGATATTTGTATTGTTTATATTTCAATAATAAATTGAGAGAGTGAGTCGAAAGTTATCTGATTGGGTTAGGTAATAAGAGTTAACAACCTAATAAGTCACACAAATATCATTGATAACTATACAAAGAGAGATCCTATGTAAGAACTCAATTATTTGATAGATTGCTCAAGAAGTAGTTAAAAATGTTAAGCTATTTTTATTAATCGAGAGATTGCAAATCTGAAATTTTGTTATCAATTAGGGATAATTAGTTAGGGTTAAATGATTAGGTCTTGAGAGAGAGAAACCAAACCCTTCAAAAATCTAGTATCAACACTAAACTGAATCAAAAGTGGTTAAAGGAGAAAAATAACAATAGAACGAATCCTAGACTTTTATTCTTAATCATTTTTGTTTTATTGTGGTAGCTCATTTGTTAAGTGGTTAAGTGATCAATTTGATTTAATTGTGTTAATTTATGAATTTATTTTCATTCTAACTCATATTTTATTACTTAATTTTTTATTATTTTTATTTTCATTCAAATTCAATTTTCACAACCTTAAACAAAGTTAGGTTAATTTAGTTTAAGCTAATTCATTATAGGATCGATACCTCAATTACTACAAGTTTATGCTTCATATACTTATAGATATTGAGGGTTTTACATTAAGTAAAACTTGCTCAACAAGTTTTTGATGTCATTACTAGGGAATTAGTTTAAGACTAGTTGATTTCCTTTGTTCTATGGAATATTTTGCCTTTCTTATGATTATAGTACCCAAGCATAAAAAATTGAAAATTAAAAGGAAGAGAAGGAAGTTTGGACACAAAGTAGAAAACGTATCAATTTGGACATCACAATGTAAGAATGAAGAATATGAAAAGTTAATGTTAAAAAGAGATAGAAAGGATGATGATGGAAAAAATACATCATGGAGAGCAAAGGATTGGAATTTATAAGGCCAGGGTTCAATTTCTATCATCAAGGAATTATACAATCACTATTGTAAGCGAAACACAATTTGTTTCAAGAGATGGCAAACAATAATTGTCTTTAAACATAGAAATGTAGACAATAGTCAACCTTCTCAGATCCAAAAGGAATGATTGTGGTAGATTCAATGACAACATTGCAAGCTAAAATTAATAACCTCACCAAGGAATTGAATAACCTGATAGCCACCTCTTTTTCTCCATTCAAAGTAATTCAACAAGGATGTAACCTATATAGATGAGAGACTCATATCACAGTTCATTGCTTCATAATATAGAACAACAACGTGGAGCAATTAAACTTCAATGAAGCATAATTTGGTCAGGGAAGTAATCATCCTTATTTAAATATATACAATTCAAGGTAGTAGAACTACCCAAATTTCTTTTGGTCTAACATTGCAAGGACTCAAATGGGAAATTAAGACCCCCCAAGATTTTAGCAAGATGAGTCTAGTTCTTACGCTGCGTATGGTTGCTGTCTCTGATAGCTGGAGACGGAACAGAATAGAAATTTGGAGACGGAACGGAACAAAAAGTGGAGACAGTGAGATGTTTGGTTATGGTGGACAGAACAGAAAAAACTGT
>JANSVA010000004.1:19981874-20002229 GCA_025504915.1 Erythroxylum reticulatum | reverse complement strand
AGAATGAGCAAAACATAAATTACTTTAGCAGAAACTTGTCTCATCCAATGCTAGGTGTCATCAAATTGTAACCATTCTCTTTCTACTCTCCCCTCTTTAAACTTTGCTTCCAATTGTTAAGTCTTATCAATTAACCTTGAAAAATTAGGGAAGTCGATAGCTGCATTAGCACCATACAAGGAAGGTATGAGTCCCAACTTGAATCTTTCCATTTTTGCAGCTTTAGTAGGTACAATTACTATAGCAAATTTACATAAGCGTATAAATTCACTTGCATAATCATCAACGCTCACACCAAAGCTTTGCCTGAGCCTTTCAAATTGCAAGGCTCAATTCTATCTTTTATATGGAGAAATAAACTCATCGATTAATGCCTGTTTAAAGAATTCCTAGGTCGGAGGATTCTTACCGTATAATTGATCCTTGATTTTCCTCTAGAACCATTTCGAGGCATTCTTTGTCAATTTAACCCCCACTAATTCTATGATCCATGCATTAAAGCAAGTTAATCTTCATAACATTTTCTCAGTATGACTAATAAACTCTTGGGGATCCTTATGTCTATCACCATCAAACTTTGGGGTTTGCAATTTCAAGAAATCATTGATACTTACCCCTTCATCATCTAAAGCTTGCCTAGGTAATCCTCTAGGCATTTGCACTGACTTTGGTGGTACAGGAACAACTTCAGGTACACTTTGAGGTCTTTCTCTAAGTATTATTACTTGTTCTCTCAATTTTAAAACCTCTTACCTTTATCTTAAGGCTCGATTCTCTACTTCTAAGGCTTTGTTGTAAGGTCTTAAAATCTTTGCGTCGAGTAGTTAGGGGTTCAGGTTCAATTTCTATCTCTAATCTCCTCCTAACTCTGGGTGGAGATCTTTCTTCTTATTGTACAGATGCGACATCAGGTACAATAGTCAAAATTTCCCTCCTTCTAGGACGTCCTCATCCTTGTTGAGGAGGTGTTCTTCTTCTAGGAGGCGTCTCTATTATAGAGAAAAGTAAAAATCATTTAGAATAATGATTTATCAAAATAACATGCTATTGACATGATGCGAATCCTATGCTCCAGGGTGTCATGCCCATATCCATATACCATATCATATACATATATACATTTTATTCTCCTTTACCATGCTTTTTCAACATTCTCTTCCTCTTTATTTTTCCCACACACATCCTTACTCTTATGAAACCTTTGGCTCTAATACCTTCTGACACGACCCACCATTTGGACCATGTTGGCACTAGGGAATGGGTTGGCTTAATGCCACTAAAACCTGTAGTTAGCCTAACTTTTCTATATTCTACTGAAAATCCAACATGACCCATTCATTTGTTTGATTAATCCATATACCTGCCTAACAGTTTTGAATGACGTAAGGATCTCAATCTGTAATGCTAACATACATTATCTAATTATAATCTGCCAATCTATGATCATCTAATATCAGCAACTGACATCATTCTCAATAACATAGCATATCCGTACATGTATCATGTACGTATGATTATGACAAACCATGGAGTAGCTATAAGCATCTGCAATTAACATCATACAAAAAGGATTACTTGTCTGTTTATCCAAGCGAGTCTCAAAAGGCTTGAATTTCTCCCTCGTATGATATTCTAATGTCCTGAAATGATAATAGTGAGAGGTGAGTCTACAATAAGACTTAGTGAGATATAAACATGCTACCATGCTTATGAGGTCAGGAAACACAATGCTAGCTTCACAAGAATGGTCTGCGACATTCTAAGCAATAATACATGGTATCAATCAATAAACAGGTAGTAATTTCAAATACGGTAATCATATGAGTATTGATAATAAATCTCAATATGAATTGTTCTCTTATAAAATGAATCTAGTTTTTACAATTTTTTCTGAATTATGGGTTTTTTTTTCTGAATTTGGGGTTCTTTTCTAGGTTTTGGGCTCGTTCTAAATTTTGGTTTCTTTCCTCGATAGAGTTCCACATGATTTCTAATTTTTATTTTCTAAATTTCTTAGGAAAAGACAGAGGCATACTAGTATGGCATATCTCCCCTTTTCTAATTCTAAACAAGGTTGGCCAAAGCCTGCCCCTAGAGGCCTACCCTCTCTAGGTAGAACTCAGATCTGACCCATCACCGGCGGGCTACCTATGTACACATAGTCTAATAATAAACCCTATTAGCTGGGTATTCTGTGAACTCATCAATCATGGCTAACAAGAAAAACATGATTCATTAAAGAATTACAATCAATAGGTTCAACATAATAAGGGGACCATAAGATGCAAAGAATCTAAATATCATCCAGCCAATCTAGCATAAAACATGCTAGACTCAATCATATGGAGTCATCTATCAAATTAGTCATATAGATTCGAGAATAATTTACAAAGCTGCAAGATAAAAAGGATTATTACACAAGTATAGTAACACGATTATACTCACCTCAACTATCTCTCTTTTCTAATCTTCTTGAACTTATGATTTACTAGATATGAATTCTTGTTTTATTCCTCGTGTAACTTTCACAAGCTATTTGGTAGCATGCATAAAAGTTACATATACCCGCATTAGTCATTCTTACATAAATCTCATTTCTTAACACACATCATTACAAATTTATATTTTCTTCTATAATGGTCAAATTGGTTTTAAGCCAGATTTTCCGTTGAAATTAGGAGTCTTGGACTACATTATGTCTAAATTTAGCTCACAATTTCGAGTACAATGTTTCTCAAAATTTCCATACCTCTAGTTAACACATAAATTCACATTTTTTAACCTATTATTTCCATTTTCTAATTCAGTCATTAAGGCTTCCAAATATCCCATTTATAGTCAGCCTTAATATTCTGTCACGAGTTGGACCCTTCCTGACTAAAATCATTGTAACTTATTATTTTTTATCCAATTGAGGTAACTAAAATTGCAATTTTCTATAGACATATATGGATATCACATATTGAAATACCCCTTTAAAAATGTTGTAATTTGGATTTATTGTGATTTTTCTAAGGCTGTCCTATTTCTGTTCTCTTTTGTGTCACTAAGGTCAGTAACACCCTTCTATTATTTAGCCATATCTCACAGGGTACTCATCCAACTACATTTCCCTTTGTATGGAACTTAGATGACACATTTTAGAGCATTTCATAATCAGAACTCATCATCCAATTCTAACTGTAAGGTACTCAAACAATTCACTTACATTTTATGTTTTAATCCCAATGGTATTCTGAACCAGTTCCAATTCAAGAATTATATCTCACTATTTTGTTTCACCACAAATTCGTAAAAGAATTCATGGATACAGTAGACACCCATATCTACAACTTTAAAGATTTGAGTTTCTCCCAATTCACACGGTAAGCAGCTCAAAAAATTGTATAAGAAGTACCTACAAGTCTTCCTCCCTTGGCAGCTTCGAACTCCAAAACCCAAGTTTTGGTTTAGGCCCAAATCACCATAAAAAATGAAAATTCCCTCATGATAATTAGTCATTAGACATGAAAGAATAAGAATCCATAAGAAAAATCATCAAACCCATAAATTTCATCAAGTGGGTTTTATAGTTATGGCGAAAGAAAGTGAAAAACTAAATTCCAATGGGTAGAATCAAGCGTCGAGATTGAGGCTTACCGTTTTGTATCGACTAATCAGCTCAATCCTCCTTTCATTTCTTGTTACAAAGCTTCAAAATTTTGAGAGTCAAGCTTCCATGGCAAATTTGTAGGTGAGGAGGAGGAAGACAAGTTTTTTAGGCTTATTTGCACTTAGCTTCCCTTATAAACCACTCTTCATTATTTAAAAAATGCCCCTATTGTACTGGTTCATTAAAATCCAATCGTACAATTTCCTATGATGACCAAAAAAGTGTCAAACATCATTAATTTGATGTCCAAAAATTTTGATTCACTGTCCTGGTTTTGATGACATTAGTCTTAAATACCGATTTTTATATCGATTTTTTAAAATCAGATACTAGGTGTTACAAATACATTTATAAATATATTTATTTAGTTAATTGAGCAATATAGTAATATGGAAATGTATGTGATTGCATATAGAAGAGCACGATGAGTAATAGCTTCTAGACATTGTTAGGACTTCAAGGCAATAAGCTAAAAGGAACAATTGTGAGTAACCTAAGGTCCCACCTTGATTTGTTCTGTTTGATACTAAATTGAATTGACATGTGATGTATACATACTAAATTCTGGACATGAAATGTCCGAGGAGTTTGATGTATGGATAAATCATTGGAAGTACTACTTGAATGTGAACGTGATTGACTACTAGTTCCTCAACTTAAATGTTAAATGCTGGACTAAAAGTCCGATGACAAATGTGAATGTGATTGAATGAGCATAATGATTGAATTGGTGAAATGCATTTCATTCCAATGCATGAAGCATAAAGGCAGTAGTGACTGATGTCACCAGTGAAAAAAAGCTTAAAGCTTAGACAGTTGTGGAAAGAGCCTAAGGCTCAATGTATATAATGAGCCCTGTATCCCCAATGGATAATGGATAGTATGAAAGGGCATAGTATTTATAATGGATACGGGATAGTGAAAAGGGCACATGGTCACAAAAACATAATAAATGAATTTGAGTCTCATAAACATTGCATTCATATATGATATGAATAAATTGAATGATTGCATTGTTTTGAGGAATTTTCCTGTATGAATACGTGACAATTTATCGATGATTATGTTCTGCAAAATTGTAACGTAATGATAAATTGTATGGATTTGTGTTCAAAATGTGACATCTATGAACAAAGTGTTTCGTGATATTACTTGATGATAATCAAGCTAATGTGAGTTTTATGATAACATGAATTGTTATGTTGTATGAAAAGAGTGAACCATCGAGGATGGTTACTCAACTAAGTTCGTAAAACTCATCGAAATTGTATGTTGACAATTTCAAGTTCGAAAGAGCGATGACTTAGCTGCTAAGACTACATAGAAGAAATTTTGTACCACTTTTGGATACAAGTTATGGCTCAAAGGTTGGTCAGCTAGGACTGAAGGATTATTTTTTAATTTTCGATTATTTCCTCATATATGTAGTATACTTTATAGATTGAATAGTGAACATTGATCGTTGATAATGTATAAATATGATTGATGGATTTAATGCTACATTGTAAATTATGGCTGAAATGAGGAAATTTTAGGTTTTAGATAATTTGTTATTTGTAATTTAGCTTATGATGCCATATGAAGGTGAAATAGTTAACATGCCATTGCTGTCGGGCATATGCACATGTGTTCAAGGGGCACATGTACATGTGTCAGATGGGAGTGGGTGTTACAATTTTAATGTCTTGTACTTTGGATTACCAATGACAAGAATTAATGGAATATAATTGGTAACTTGGAATTTATTGTTACAATTGGGAAATTGATTAATTTGAATGTACATTTATTCTAGATAAAATACCAAATGGCAAGACAAGTGGATACAGGGAAAATTAAAATGACAAAGCATATAATTAAGTGACATTTTACATAGATAATTAATTGACGAATGGAATTGATCATTAATTGAAAAATGGCCCAATATAAGTGTGACATTTGGAAATTTGTTTATGGGACAAATGGAAGGCATGCCTAGTGACAAATGTCAAGGTAATAAGGTGACACCTGGCACCTAAAGTGTGAAGCTAATGCAACAATGTTTCTACTGAGTCCATTTATGTTCTTTCCTTACTCTGTACACTGAAATACACTCTCTTCCATAGCTCTGGATTTTTTCCTCAATTGTGTTCAATTACCACTCAAAATCCTTACAAGATTCTGCACCAAGAAAGATATATGTTGTTGTCTTATATTTTGTTATCATCTTGTTGCTAAACCAACCTTCTTCCATCTTGTACTTGGATGATTTTGCATGCATAGAAAGCTGAATTAGCTTGATCTTTGAGCTGAAATTTGAGCTAGAAAAGTAAGTAAAAGATTGATAATTATGCCATCATATAATGTATTTATTCCATGATAATAGAGAATTTACGATGATGAAATTGGGATGAACTGTATATGATATTGATGATGAATTGTGCTCGAAATTTCTGCATGAACTTAAATACTTTTCTATTGTGTTCTTTATGTATGAAAAGTAGGTTATGGATTGTTTTATGGATGAATTATATTATGATTTGAGGTATAATGAAGGTGAATTTATGTTAAAGAAAGATGCTAATATAGTGATCTTAAAATGGCAACAGAACTAGGATACATGATTGATAGTGAATGATAGTTTCTGTTTTAATTTTGATGTGTAAAAGATAATGATTTGTGAGTTGTCGAATGAATGATTTTTGAATTGGGTTTTGACATGAATTTGATAAGGCTTTGAAGTGTGAATAAGGTAGAATTGAAGTGAAATTGATGGACTTTGGTGAAGGAGTGTTAGATAGAGCAAGGAGAAAAAATTGGTAGCAAAATGAAGGTTATGGGTGAGTGAACCTTCGGTTCCCTCATCCCATGATCGTGGGATTTATAAGGATTTTGTCAACGTTCATGGGAAGTATTTTGGAAGGAGAAAAGGTTAGTTTTAAGTAATTTTTGGACTATATATGGTTAAGACACTTTATAATGGTGTAATTGGACTTAATTGGGGCTTGAAATGAACCTGGAAAGTTACTTGATTAGGTGATTAAAAGTTTGATAAGTTTAAGTTGTTAATCGAGGTTATAAATTAAGGAATGGAATGATTGATATCATTGAATATGATTTTGAGAATTATGAGTTGTTAATGGTATAAATATGTTCATGTGAATGCAAATGTGATTCAAAGGATATAAGTAATGAATTGGGTATGATTGAATGAGAATTGGAAAATTGTGTGAATACTTAATGCTTAGAAAGAATTGATGAACGTATGATTAATGAATTTAGGGTAATCAAACTTACCTAAAGCATAACCTAATTGGAAACAAGTTATATACAAACTATGATGAATAAATGAGCAAGATTTGTGAATAAGTATACATACCTGAGATAGTTAATTGAGCATGCATTGACACATGATCTATATACATGTGAATGATTGATATTTGGGAATGTATTAGAAGTGCTTACTGATTGAATGTGAATGGGAAAAGTGTACTCAACTAAATATTGAATGTTAGACTTAGATATGATAATTGTGATAACTGATTATGAACATTGAAATAAAGCAATTGATAGCATATTATGTGAAATGCTGCACTCCATCACATGAATATGTATGATTAGATAAAGGAGTTGCGACCAGAGTAATTAATGTGAAAAGATCTTAAAGCTTAAAATATGCACAAAGAGTGATAGGCCCAACTTTTAATGAGCCTAGTATCCACAATAGGTAAGGGAAAGTATCTGAAATGAGCCTAGTATCCACAATAGATATGGGACAGGTAAATAGGCACTCGATCACAACAAAGCAAAAATGCAAGTGAATCTCATTTGCATTTGCATCTATATGTTCACATGTGTTCATGAGATTGATTGAAAATAAATGTTTAATTGTGTTGATATAATGATGTGTAAAGCTTATGTACTTGTTGATGATAGGAAGAATTGAGATAAATGATTGGATTATTTTGAAATGACTATATGAAGTCTTTGTATTCATAATATGCTTGTTGAATATGATGAGTAATGTGATATGTATGGGATTTGAATTTAGATAGGGTGTTATATTGATTGAACTGTGTTTTATACATGTTTATATTCTATTTGAGGGAGCACATCGATAATTTTTAACTCATTGAGTTTGTAAAACTCATCAAATTTGCAATGTTAATTTTAAGGTAGTGAGGAGACTTAGCTTCTTTAGCGAATCTAGTTGAAGTAGCTTCTACATTTGGACATGGATCAGTATCGGGATCAGTTGTAACTGCAATTGTCTTAGTTATGTTGTATCAAGAATTGTATCTCTCAACTACTGTATATTGTATATATGAATTTTATAAGTGAAATAATATTCGAGATTGTATATGTTTGTTAATAAAAATGGAACAAAATGATTTTGATTGAATAGTTGTGAATGAAATGATTCAAAATTAAATTTAAAATACTTTTTTTGGAAAAATATTAAAATATGAAATGAGTTACTATGTGATGCCTGAAAAATTTGGAAATACGACCATCTTAATATGCCCTTTTGGAGAGTATGATCCTGAATATCCTTTGGTATGTTAGGTATATGCTCTATAGGAGTGGTATATTACATTGAGCCTTGAAATAATGATGGATATGACGTATATCCTAAGTCTTACGTCATTGTTAGACTGGAAAAATAAATCATGCATGATTTGGATAAAACGGTAGATTTCAAAACTCTTTAGAAATCAGTATAGCAGCAAAAGCAATATAACCAAATCAACATGAATAACCATACATGATACGGTACAAGGATAAACATTTGCATGAACATAAGATGAAAATTATTATCGACTCCTTCATTACAACTTTAACTCCTTATTGTGTTATCCTACCCTCGGTAATGTATCCTCTCCTAAGTGATGTATCCTCTTCTCGATATTGTATCCTTGACCAATCTGACCTACCACTTGTTCTTCTTAGAAAACTTGGTTCACATGATCCTTTGGTGGGAAAGGAGAAGAAAACTTGAAGAGATTTTGCCTTAGAAGAAAAAAGCCAATGATGAGACATTTCTCATGTAATTTTTAGGTCGTTTATGCAAGATAGGAGAGAGTGAGATAAAAATTCAACAACCTTGTCTCTTTTTCTCTCAATTTTAGTTAAGTCTCAAAAGGAAGAAGTGAAGAGCATCCAATGCATCACTTCCTTCCTTAATCAATCATAAAGAAGCCAATAAATGAGACTCTTCTCATTTATTTTAAGGTGGCTATATGAAAAGACCATTAACCTAAAAATATATATCAATTTCTATTTTGTGATGAAAGAAGGAAGATGGTCCATTAAATGCACTTCTTTCTTCTTTAATCCAATGAATGCTAATAAGTTATATGCTATAATTAAAAGAACATCATTAAACCATTTAATAATAAGGTTATTACTCCATTTAATGATGATAAAGCATATTAAAAAACCATCTAAAATATAGCAAATCAATGCTAAATGTGTAGCTGCACATTTAATCCATTAAAGTCGAAATTCTACGCCCATTTATCTTTAATAACTTTGTTTTAATTTAATTAATCAAATTAAACTAAAGCCTAGTCCATTTCTAAATGTTCATATGGGCTTATAATTAACAATTAATTAAAGTAAGTCCAACATTCAATCATAGGCTTTAAAACCTCTATTTATATTTCTTACTTTGCTTGATAACCTTCCTAGAAGCCAAATGGGGAATCTAATTGGACTTATATAATTCAAGCTCCAATAAGCCTGGAATTAATTTAATTTCATTTGAATTAATTCCAACTTATTAACTAAATGTCATTCCACTAAAGAAAATTAGTTAAACTCTTGAATTACTAAATATTATGAGAACACATGTTTCAAATAAGATGTCCAATTGAAAACTCTAATACGAACCATATTATAGCCATTTGCGCAATAAAAGGTAGAATTATCATTTTATCCTTATGCTGGTCTTTCCTTCTAGATCTCCTGTTTTACTCTATATGGTGATCAACACACGATCTCATCTTAGTGTTAAGACTTGATGGGTACCTAGTCCATCAAACTATAGATGCTAGTTTAATCACCAATCTCCATAAAACATCTAGAAGTGACGATATCACTATAAACTCTTTATTTGAGTGAATGTTCCTTGATACATGTTTCAATTAATAATTCCAACATGTAGACACTGGATTAATACTCTGTAAAAATCCATTCCGATCATATCAAGAATTATAATGAAACACATATGAGTTCACCACTCATCAAGCTTATGGTCCGTAATAAACGATGCTTAAGTTGTATGTTTTAAGATTAAAGTAACAACCCACTTTATTCTTTAAAACATACTTAAGTCCAAATTCATTCAATAGTGCCACTATCGATAGTCAACTACTATCATGATGTGAAACTCATCATGTCCTTGAAGTAAAGTCTTTTACTTACACAAAGTTAAATTGCAACACTATAGTCTAAACCATAATTAAGTGATCAACTTGATTATTCAACTATGAATCCATTATTTTAGATTCTTGTAATATATATGTTTCCCATACGTCTTTATGTATATGAATATTGCTTACAAAAGAATCTCGATACCTTATGAGTAGATATATAATGCTCATAAAAATCAAACTCTTTTTTTATTAATAACAAATATTTTCATTACAAAAGTAGCTGGAAGAAAATTAAGTCATAAGTAAACACTTGCTTCCAGGGCACTATATTTACATAACTCCAATAGTCATTGCATTCGGGCCATCTCCTTTATTTTTCTAGATTTCTCTGCAAGTGTCTATGTGATTACATTGGTGTTCGTGGAGCTTGTATCAACCATATTCTTCCAACCCCGTTCTTCTGTTTCTTCTTCCTCGTTGGACTATTCACTCATCAAATCCTATTCTATCTGCTGAGGCAACGTTTTGCTTGAACTTGCCTGACTAGCCCTAATCTTTAGATGTGTCTTTTGGATTATATCTCGGAGTTCCATGTTATAGGACTTAAGGATTTCAACACTTCATAGATGATGATGATTTAAAAGTCTAGGAGATGTACAATTAGACCACTACAGTCTATGCCATAATTCTTAGCAATGGTGAAAACTAAGTACCCCATACCTAAATTGTTACTCCTCTTGCACAAAGTCGTAACAATAGCATTCAACACATGTGTTGATATGCACACTAGAATGTTGTGATCCATGCCCCACGACATAAAAAGTTCCTTTATTGAACACTTGTTGGTTTCTGATTTATCAAAAACTAGTTGACATATAAATTTATGCAATAAAAAGTGCTCATGGGTCCTTATGATGTTTTTATGGACATTTTTGGCATCAAATTCCTGTAACCTATTGAGCTCATTCCAATAGAGAGAAGCATGAAAATCATGGTGCTGATTGATAATGGAAGATTTGGGGAGCCCATACATATTAAACATAATTTTGATGTTTAGCTCATAAGCTTATCCCCACAACGTAAACCACATTTCCTTAGGGTTCCAAAGTTTGTAGGAAAAGGAAGTAAAGAGTTATAGAGTGAGCTCCTAGTAAATAGGAAATTGGAAGTGAACGAATTTTGCCTATTAAATTCTTTCTGCTTGTTCTAGCTTATCAAACGTATCAAAATCAAAATATTTAGGGACTACAATTTTTTTAGCATTAAGGGACTATAAATGAATACCTTCATCCTTGGTGTAAATTGGGAAGGGTGCTTTGAAGTCTGCTGCCTTGTTCCTTCTCCTTTATCCCAATAATTGGTGTCATCCTGATGATTGATCCCACTTTGCTGATTACTTAATGTGCAACATTTTAGTTTGTGAGTAGGTACAAATTGGAAGAGACTGGAAATTTGAAAATTGGGTGGAGAGAGGTGAGAGTGTTTAGAGCTTCTAAACTTAGAGAGATAAAGTAAAAATAAAATTGAGTGAAAAAATGACGTTAGAAATGAATATATAGGTGGATAGAGGGTAAAATGGTAAATTTTGAATTTAAAAATCGCCTGTTCCATTTTTTGTGATCATGGCTTGCAATTTGTTTCATCAATTTTTATTATTTCTTCTTCTTTTGCTCTTCTCCACTTCCCTAAAATCACTTCTTAACTATTTATGGCCCTTTCGCCTCTCTTTGCTTACTTCCTCAATCATCGAATTCATGTCGTAGTCCTATGCCTTCTTGATTTTATTTGGAAACAAAATAACCTAACTACGAAATTCAACTATCTAAAAATAAGGGAAATAACATTAATTTAACAGTTGATAGGTTGCCTCCTATGTAGTGCTTTTTTCAACATCGATAGCTCGACACTCTATCCTTAGCAACTCAACTAGGATCAAATATGAGCGGCTTCTCTCACCTTTTTCTTTCAACATCAGTTTTATAGCCTGTGAGTAAGCTACAAATTGAAAAATAGTCAGAAGGACAATATTAATAACATTATGAAAACCAATTAAGATCAATAATGTTCTTTTTCTGAGTAAACTGTCAACAAAATATGGCATAACAAAACTCCCTAAATCTTCCATCAAATCAAACAGTTTGCCCTACATGAAGGTGATTTACTTTCTTTCTTTGTTAATCACCTTCGTTTCCTATGCTTCTTCCACTTTACGAATAGAGACTTTCATAGCTTCTTCAAATTCAATGTCTGTTATCATCTGTTTTTCACCCATTTGTTCTTTAGAAGATTCGAACACATCAATTATCCTGAATGAGCTGCCATCCTTCAGATTATTTAATACATCATTCATGTTAAATGTCACTTGATCATTAATCGAAAGGATAAGGTTCTTTTTGTCAAATCGAAAACAAAAACATTTGAGATTTAGCTAAAAAGGTAGATTTCAAAACTTTATCTAAAATCAAAACATAACAGAAGTATAATAACCAAATCAACATGCCAAGCTACACATGATACGGTATAAGGAAAATAATTAAGATAAGAACAAGATGGAAATTATACTAACTCCTTGCTACAACTTTGACACCTCGCTTTTATATCCTCTCCTCGTTATTGTATCCTCAACCAATTCGATCAACCACTTATTCTCCTTGGACAACTTGGATAACAAGATCCTTACTTGAAAGAAGCCAAAAATGAGACTCTTCTCATTCAAGTTTTAGCTAGGCTATGCAAGAGAGGAGAGAGTGAGTCAAAAAATACAAGAACCTCTTCTTCTCTCTTTCTCAATTTTAGTTAAACATGAAAGAATGAAGCAAAGTGAATCCAATGCATCACTTCATTCTTTATTCAATCATAAAGAAGTCAACAAATAAGACTCTTCTTAATTGTTTAAGATGGCTATAAAAAAGGCGGATAACCTAAATTAGACCCTCTCATTTTTAGTTATGAGATGAAAGAAGGAAGAGAATACATCAAATACACCTCCTCCATTCTTTAATCAAAAGAATGCTAAAAGTTTTCATGCCATCATTAAAAGACAATCATTAAACTACTTAGTGATAAGATCATCACTCTATCTAATGATGATGAAGCATGATAAAAACCATCTTAAATTTGGCAATTTAATGCTAAATTGCAACTACACATTTAGCTATAAAATAAAAAATTTTCCCTCCTTTTGTCTTTAATAACTTTGTTTCAATTTAATTAATTTGATTAATCAAAGCAAAGCAAAGTCTAGCCCAATATTAAATGTTCATTTGGGCTTCTAATTAACAATTAATTAAAGTAAGCCCAAATGCAATAATAGGCTTTAAAACCTCTATTTATATATCTTACTTTGCTCAATAACCTTCCTAGAAGTCAAATGGGGAATCTAACTGGACTTATATAGTTCAAGCTCCAATCAGCTCAGAATTAATTTAACCTCATTGGAATTAATTCCAGCTTATTAACCAAATGTTATTCCACTAAAGACAATTAGTTAAACCCTTTAATTACTAAATATTATGAGAAAACATGTTTCAAATAAGATGTCCAATTGCAAACTTTATTATGAACCATATTATAGCCATCCACATAATACAGGGTAAAATTATCGTTTTGCCTTTATGTTGGTTTTTTCTTTTAGATCTCCTGCTTACTCTATATGGTGATTAACAAACAATATTTAATCTTGGTTTTAAGACTTGATGGATAGCTATTCAGTCAAACTACTGGCGCCAGTTTAATTACCAATCTCTACAAAACATCTAGAAATGATGATATCACTGTAAACTCTTTATTGAGTGAATGTTTCCTAAGAAATGTTTCAATTAATAATTTCAACATGCAGACACTAGATTGATACTTTGTAAAAATCCATTCCGATCATATCAAGAATTATACTGAAACACATATGAGTTCACCACTCATCAAGATTGTGGTTTGTAATAAAACAATACTAGGGTGTATGTTTTAAGATTAAAGTAACAACCTACTTTATTATTTAAAAATATACTTGATTCCAAATTCATTTAATAGTGCCATTATCAATAGTCAAAATAATCAACTACTATCATGATATGAAACTCCTCATTCCCTTGAAGTAAACCCGTTTACTTATACGAAGATAAATTGCAACACTATAGTCTAAACCATAATCAAGCGACTAACTTCATTATTCAATTTTAAATCAACTAATTTAAATTATAATAGTATACATGTTTCCTATACATCTCTACGTATATGTATATTACTTACAAAAGAATCTTGGTACCTTATAACTAGATATATAATGCTCATACAAATAAAAACGAACTCTTTTGTTTTGATAATAATAAATATTTTCATTACAAAAGTAACTGGAAGAAGATTAAGTGATATGTAAATACACTTGCTTTCTAAGGCACTATATTTACATAACTCCAATAACCTCTCACTTGCCCTAAAGCAAGTTTGACAATCCCTTATTCCCATCCCTACTACGTGACCCTCAAAACTCTTTTGATACAATGTCTTCGTAAATGGATTAGCAAGGTTTTACTTTGTGGGAATCTTTACCATATTCACCTTATCATGTTGTATTATCTCCATTATAAGATGGTACTTTCTCTCAATGTGTTTAGTAGCTTTATGGTTTCGAGGATCTTTAAAATTAGCCAATGCCCCACTATTATCATTATAAAGTGTAATGGCCTTTTTTGCCTCAGGAACTACCTCCAAATCATTCAGGAACTTACAGAGCCAGACTACTTCTTTTGCTACTTGTACCTCTATAGTCAAATCAGCAACACAAGATTGCTTGACACTCCTCCAAACTATATCTCCAGCTCCTAAAAAAATATAGAACTAGAAGTTGATTTCCTTGAATCAACATCTGATTGGAAATTGGAATCAGTATATCCTATTGGAACAAGTTTACTTTTAGAGTAAACAAGCATTAAGTTGTTCATCCTATAAAGATACTTCAGTATGCACTTAATCACAACCCAATGCTCCATTTCTGGATTGGACTTGAATTTACTTACCAATCCCACTACGTAACAGATATTTGGTCTAGTACAAAGCATAACATACATTAAACTTCCAACTGTCGAAGCATATGGAATGTGATGCATGTGTTTGTCCTCCTCTTGGGTCTTAGTTGCTTTCTCCTTTGAAAGTTTGATTCCATGTCTAGTAGGTGTGAAAACCCTCTTGGAATCTTGCATGGAAAACTTCTTGAGCATGTTATTAATGTAGGTTTTTCTAGACAAGGCTATCAGTTTGTTCTTATGATCCCTTATAAGCTTGATAGCTAGAACACTGCTAGCCTCTCCTAAATCTTTCATTCAGAATTATTCGTTTAGTCATCCCTTAATCGTAGATAACATTCTTATGTCATTCATAATGAGCAGAGTGTGATCGACATATAGGATTAGGAAAGTTACCTTACATTCTTGTATCCTTTTATAAACACGAGGCTCATCTAGTTTTTGTATGAACCTATAGGTTTTGATAGACTTATCAAACCTAACGTTCCAAGACTTAAATGTTTGCTTAAGTCCATAAATGGATCTTTGCAATTTACATACCTTATAATCATTACTTGGCTTAATAAATCCTTCTGGTTGGGCCATATAAATGGTCTCCTCAAGATCCCCATTAAGAAATGTCGTCTTGACGTCCATTTTTCATATTTCATAATCGACATAGGCTACTATAACCAAAAGAATTCTGATGGAATTAAGCATGGCAACTAGAGAAAAAGTCTCCTCATAGTTTATACCCTCTTTTTGTGTATACCTTTTAGCTACCAATCTAGCTTTAAAAGTCTCTACTTTTTCATCAGATTCAGTTTTTCCTCTTGGAGATCCATTTACACCCTATAGCTTTTACATGTTTTGGTAGATTTACAAGGATCCAGACTTCATTGGTGACATAGAATCTATTTCTAATTCCATCTCCTTGAGCCTTTTTTTTTGCATCAACATCATTAATAGCCTGCGTATAAGTAATGGTATCTATTTCTTCTTAGTCCGAGATGGAATTTATGCCTTCTCTAAGACCTTCCACTACATCTAGGAACTACTTAATGTTTAGGCTGCTCTTCTGATTCAACTCTTGGATCCATTTTGACATCTTGTTCTACTATATCCAAATCAACTCTTGGTTTGGATGTAGCTAACTCCTTTAGTACTAATTCACTTCTTCCTTTGTGATTTCTCACAAATTCTTCCTCTAAGAAGGTTGCATTTATCGACACAAACCTTAGAACATTGGCTGGGTAGCCCTAAGTCCTTAAAGACTATAAAAATAGTACCCTCGTGTACCCATATGATATCCTACAAACAAACATACTTCTAACCTTCGATCCATCTTTGTGGATTCAAGCCTTAGAACATGGTCCAAGTAGCCCTAAGTCCTTAAGTGCTGCAATGAAGCCACTTAACTAGTCCATAACTCCCTAGGTGTTTCAAGCACTGATTTGGATGGGGCAAAGTTAAGAAGATAAGATGCCATTTGTATGACATATTCCCATAACGATTATTGAAGGCTAGCATAGGACATTATTGATCTTACCGTTTCCAATAGAGTCATATTCCTCCTTTCTGCTACACCTTTCTGTTGAGGTGTTCGAGGAGCTAACAAGTTGGAAACATTTCCATTGTCAATTAAAAATTTTTGGAACTCTCCAGATAAGTACTCACCACATCGACCCGATCGAAGTTGTTTTAATGGCTTGCCTAGTTACTTCTTAACTTTAGATTTGAATTTTTTGAAATTTTCAAAGGACTCTCTCTTTTTATGAACCAAATACAAATAGCCATGTCTAGAGTAATCATCTATGAAGGATATGAAATATTCACAACCTCCTTTAGCTTATAGGTTTATGGGCCCACACACATTAGTATGTACCAGGTCCAATATAGATTCAGATCTGTTTCCTTTAGAAGGAAATGAGGCCTTGGTCATTTTTCCTCCAATATAAGATTCACAGGTGGGTAATGGATCATTATCCAAGGCCATAAGGATCCCATCCTTTACTAACCTGTTAAGTCTTTTTTGATTGATATGACTCATTCTTAAGTGCCACAAATATTTTGAATTAACGCTATAATCAATGGATTTTCTTAGTTTTATTAATTATGTGGTGTTTAGTGAGCCTGTCAAAGATTCTATAAAGAACAATCCCTGTTTAATTATTGCATTACAAATAAAATCCTTATTCTCATATATTGAAACAACATTTTCAAAATATAAGGAATAACCATATTTTGTAAGATAAAAAAAAAGAAATCATGTTCCTTACAATCATTGGCATATAATAAACATCCTCCAAACATAACATATAACCACTAGGAAAGTCCAAAATAACTACTCCCACTGATTTAGTTGAAACATAGGATCCATCTGCTATCTTGACTTGAAACTGGCCTTTATGTAGTCTTTTCCCTTACTGGAACCCGTACAAAGAATTGCAAACATGGTTAGTGGCTCCTGAATCTAATATCCAAGAATCAGATGAATCTTAGTTCCTAACAAACTTAGGAAACCCATACCTTGTTTACTTTTGAGGGACTCAAGGTAGACCATATAGTCTCTTTTCCAGTAACCCTGCTCACCACATTGGAAACATTTTCCTTTGGTGTCCGCTTTGGCCATCTTTTTCATGGTTTGGACCTTGACCCTTATTTGGGCATTCTTTTTCATTGGACCCTTCTTCTTTTGCTTGCCCTTACCCTTGGGCTTACAAGAAGATGGTACATTATCCTCAGTCCCTTTAGCCATGATATTTAACATCTCCTCAGTGCTCTTGAGGGTATTTATCAACTCACTCAAGGTGTAATCCTTACTATTGAGCTCATAGTCCAACTTAAACTGCTAAAAAGATAAGTTTAAGCTATTGATGATCATAATCACCTGCGTGTCTGCATCAATATCCACCCTAAGCTTTTTAGCCTTAGTAACTGCACAGGTTACCTTAAGCATGTAATCCCACACTGCTTCACTAGGTTTTTGTCTAAGGTTATGAAAGGTTTGGATAGCTTTCACTCTTGCAGACGTGGTCCTTACACCAAACATCTAATGTAGGTGATGGACCATTTCACTAACAGTTTTCATTTGCTTTTGCAACATTCCACTGACAAAAGCTAAAATATAGTACTTAGTAGTCTTATCAGCATTCTGTAATCGCTCACATTGTTGGACTTGCTTAGAAGTTGAATTACCACCCAAAGTTGCAGGTTTATTGTCTATTAATACCCATAAAGTTTGTTCATATTGAAGAAAAATGTTAAGGCTATGCCTCCATTCATTAAAATTCTCTCCATTTTCTAATTTATTATTACTCTAAAGTAAAGTGAGTGGATTCATATTATGTTTCAATATGTCTCAAAATATAAATTATTAAATCATGAGCACACTAGTCAATATTGTTGTAACTTTTTATAAAATCATGATGTCTGTATGCATAATGATAGATTTAACAAAACATAAAAAATTTAAAATTTTATATGACGATTATTTTTCTTATCTGTAACAGACTAAGTGATGGTGGGTTATCTTATCCATTAAAAGAAAAACTGGGACCTACCCACTTAAAATACTTCTAAGCATCTTCATGCCTAAATTTTTTAGAAGCGCCATAATTTAGTCCATACATTTATCAACAGAGCTACGGTAAATAGGTTATTGATAAATTATGTTGAGTGTGTAACCATTTGATTCATCCACTAAAGATACTTGCAAAGCATGCCTTGATTGGAGGTCACATTTGCTACCAATAAGTGGACTTATCCTTTAGGAGACCCAAACTATGAGAGATCTAGGATTTATGT
This sequence comes from Erythroxylum reticulatum, assembly GCA_025504915.1. Classification (NCBI taxonomy): domain Eukaryota; kingdom Viridiplantae; phylum Streptophyta; class Magnoliopsida; order Malpighiales; family Erythroxylaceae; genus Erythroxylum; species Erythroxylum reticulatum. Next base: position 19,983,420 of record JANSVA010000004.1, on the reverse strand, counting down.
CCTTCGGTAAGGAGTAACACTTCACCACATGTAAATGGGACATCACATAGAGACTGTGGACTCTCACATGAGCATCCTCTCCCACCAAATTTTTTTAGTCTTTAAATGTTAATAAATACCATCTTGTCTGGATGCAATTATTATCCATCCTATATTGTTTCATTATATATCTCATACATAATGAATGCATGGCAAAGCCTAGGGCTGGCAATTATTCTAAATGACATACTATCACAAAATATCACATATTATTAGCATCCATTCATCCATTCATCTCATGAATAATAACACTACTTTTGATTGTTCATCCTAGAACGTAAAAAAATTATGAAGCTCTTAGCCCAAACAAAAAAATGTTTTGGACTTGGATCTTTCACTTCGAACTCTTCACTCATATGACCCAGCCCATTTGGTAAAATATATGTAATGACATTATCATAAAACCAAAGTTTTTCCCTTTGAAAGCAAAAATTCCAGTAGTTGTTTTTGGTAAATCTAAAACTAAAAAAATTTCAGGACTTATTTTGGCAAAACTGAAACTAAAAAATTTCAGCACTTGTTTTGTAAAATACCGAACTTTGTTACAACAAAAAATCTAGTATTTTTGTTTTTCTAAAACCAAAACTTTGCCAATACACCAAAAATTCTATACCATTATTATAAACAAACCATTAAACCATTTAATGATAAGATCATTAACCCATTTAATGATGATGAAGCATGATAAAAACCATATTAAATTTAGGAATTCAATGCTAAATATGCAGCTACACATTTATCTATAAAATCAAAAATTTTCGCTCCTTTTATCTTTAATAAGTTTGTTTCAATTTCATTAATCTAATTAATCAAATCAAAGCAATGTTTTGCCCAATATTAAATGTTCATTTGGGCTTTTAATTAACAATTAATTAAAGTAAGCATAACATTCAATCATAGGCTTTAAAACCTCTATTTATATATCTTACTTTGCTTGATAACCTTCTTAAAGGCCAAGTGGGGAATCTAATTGGACTTATTCAAGCTCTAATAAGCCCAAAATTAATTTAATCTCATTAGAATTAATTCCATCTTATTAACCTAATATCATTCCACTAAACACAATTAGTTGAACTCTTAAATTACTAAATATTATGAGAATACATGTTTCAAATAAGATGTCCAATTACAATCTTTATTATGAAACATATTATAGCCATCCACACAGTAAAGGGTAAAATTACCATTTTGTCCTTGTGTTAGTTTTTTCTTCTAGATCTCCCATTTTACTCTATGTGGTGATTAACACACAAGATCTCATCTTGGTGTTAAGACTTGATGGATAGCTAGTCCATCAAACTACTGGGAACCAATCTCCACAAAACATCTAGAAGTGATGATATCACTATAAACTCTTTATTTGAGTGAATGTTTCCTAATATATGTTTTGATTAATAATTCCAACATACAGAAACTAGATTGATACTGTATAAAAATCCATTTCGATCATATCAAGAATTATAATGAAACACATATGAGTTCACCACTCATCAAGATTGTGGTTCAT
>JANSVA010000004.1:19884789-19896131 GCA_025504915.1 Erythroxylum reticulatum | reverse complement strand
TAACACATACGCTTCAAAATCAATCTCTCTAGTCTCTATACACCACAATCTCATAAAAGCATGCAAACCCAGATTAGCGAACCAAGAAGCTCTCACCTTTCTTCGTATCCGATTAGACGGTCATATGTTAAACACTTAGATATGAGATAATTTCACTTGTGACTTTTCAATAGGGGTGTCAATAGGCCAGGCTGGGCCCGAGCCGTCAATTGCCTGGCCCAGTCTGACCAAAAATATTTCAAGGCGGCAGGAATGATTTGGTCCGTGGCCCAACCTGGGTGGCCCATCAGTCCACAAGGGGCCCGTTGGGCCTCAGTCAACTTGGTTATTTAATATATTTTTTAAATTTTTATATATTTATTTTAAGAGAGTTTGAAAATTTTGTAGTTGTATTTTTTAAAATTCATAAATTATAAATTATAGGACAATCATTTATAGAAAAGTGCAAGATGAAATTACCTATAAATTATCCAAAAATATTTATTTAAAATCAAAGATATAAAATACAAACCAATATATATTTATTAAAAATATGTAGCATTGATAATGTTTCCGTAATTATTCCCTACAAACAAGAGAATTTAATTTTAATTTTGTAATTTTATTATAACAATTAATTATAATGTAAATGTAAAAAAGTTATTATCTAAGTACAATGAATTTATTTGAAATATTTTTTTAAGTTTTTAATAAATTATTATATTTCTTTTTAATATGGTTTTTAAAAAATTTTATAAATTTTATAATATAATATTTTCAAACTTTTAATGTTTTATAAATTATGTACAAAAGTCTTTATTGATGTTGTAGTTAGTTGTACTTTTTGTTAATTTTTTTACTTGTATAGTTATATAAATATTATTGTCCTTTCATATTATATCTATTATTAAATAATCATTGTAAAATTGTATATTTTTATTACACATATTAAAAGAAATTAATTAATATCATGATTAATCTTAATGCATTTAAACTTTTTTATTTTATTTTTCATATTTACTCAATATATAGATTATGCATATATTGTAATTATATTAATCTTAAAATGAATTAATCACTTTATTAATCCTAATGTATCAATTCCAAAACAATATATAAGTAATTGAGTTATAAAAACAAATACGTATAGTATCTTATATTGAAAATAGCTATTATTTTATTAAAACTAGAATAATTTTATAAATACTTTTGATATGTTTTTATAAATTATTATTTTGATTTCTTTTTAAAATAGTCCTTTTACTTTTTTCTAAAATCATTATATTCTAACTAATCTAAATTTATATTCATAATTTTTTCTCCTTTCTAAATTCTAGTATTAAAAGATTCATTCCTAGGTCACTCTAATTAAAAGTTTATTAAGAATAATTCTTTACTTCAAAACCTTAATATAAGTTTCACTTTAATCATTCTAGTCCTTAGAGTGTTATAAGCATACCAAATTTCATAAAATTTTCAATTTTTTTAGTATATATATTAAGTCACAACTTTAAATTATAGCAACATATAATTATGATATAATGAAGTTATTAATTTTATCAAATATTAAATTAAAAATATTTATATCTTTAAATATTAAACCACTTAATATTTCACTTGAATAAAACTATAATTTATTAAATGAAATTGTAACATCACTCACTAGCTTCTTAATGTTTTAAGTAATATTTTAGGTATAATGAGCTAAATAATAACACAATTTGTGTTAAAAGTCATTAAGTCAGGTTTAGATTGAAGGGTGCTACATACATTTGCATATCATTAATGAGAAAATACATTTTAAATTAAAACCTTGAGATGTATTTATTGGTATGATTAATTAGGAATTCTAATTCAATTGATTAGAAATCTGTATAAAAAGCCATTAAGTTAATAGTTATAGTTAAGAATTTCAATTCAATTAATTACGAATTTTAAATTTACTTAAATAATTTATTAATTATTATAACAAAGAATTGATAAAAAACAAATTCATTAACTATAGAAAATTTTGTTATACATGAATGATTATCAAAATCATTTTACAAGAAATGATGCAATTTACAAAATTAAGATAATATTATGTTGGATAGACTGAAGAGTGGAGAATGAGAGAGCATCATCTAATTGACTAATTGTACTTGTTAGTAAGATTGTCAACAGTTTGGATCCAATCATCTGTATGTACAAACATTATATTTAGTAATATAATATTAAAATAAAAACAATATTTAGTAATGTAATATTAAATAAAACTTAAAAATACCTTCATCTTCGTATATTTGATCAAAATAACCTTCAATTGGTTGATTAATTTCACTAGTCCCCTCCAATTTAAAACTTGCGACTGTAGAAAAATTAAAAAAACACAATATTAGGTAAGATAATATAAAGATAGATAAAATAATACATTTAAAAAAAAGAATTTACCAACAATATGTTCATTATTTAACCAACTTTGAGCACACATAAGGGCTTTCACAGTGCAATAATGAAGTCGACCATGAAGAGGAGTAGTGACCCGACCACTAGTAATAAATGCAAATTCTAAAGCAACAGTGGATGATGGAATAGGTAACAAGTCTTGTGCAATGTTTTGCAAGATCAGATAATTATGTGCAGACATCTTCCACCATGATAATATATTGAACAACTCATCTTCAGTTTCAGAAACACAATCTGCAAGAAAATATTTATCTAACTCCATCGTATTGCAAGAAATCCTAGCCCTTTTCTCTTGCAAAAAATTTGAAAGATAATCTATCAATAATAAGTCAGAAGAAAAGGTCAAACTTTAAACTGAAGTTTGAGTTGAACTACTTGCATCTCAATCATGAGTTTGATGCATTCTGAGTTGATAATCATTAAACAATTGATACCATAATTGTTTCATAGTATGCAGACGCTGTTGAGCTTCACCATTGTACAATGCATTATAAATATATTCAACCCCTTCCATCTTATATCTTGGGTCCAACACATATAATACTTCAACAATATCTCTAACCTTAGACCAATAAGAATTAAACTTCTCTTCCATCCGCTTTGTTATAGTCCGAATCATTGTATTGGAGTTAAACATCCATAATGATAAAACATGCTTTATGTTGGACATAGTGCTAAAGATACAGTGCGAAGATGGATATTTGGTTCCTGAGAATAATTCAATCCAATTATTGAATAATTTCAAATTCAAACAAAGTTCTCTAGCCAAGTCCCATTGATCCTCTGATGGTACACAATTATACTGAGAATTCCTTCCAACTAGTCTAATAAACAACTGAGCATATGTCATTGCCAGCTCCAACATCTTAAAGGTAGAGTTCCATCTGGTAGGACAATCCAAAACCAACTTCTTTAAATTTGGAATGTATAAAATTTGTGCACCATCTTCAAAAGTTTCAACTCTTTTAAGAGTTGCACTCCTATATAAAGCACTATTCTGAATTCACTCTATTGCTTCCTTTATTATCTCCAACCCATCCTTCACAATCAAGTTAAGAATATGCTCAAAACAATGCATATGAAATAACTTACCTCCAACCAATAAGCTCCCAACCCACATCTTATCCTTTAACTTCTGAATCATAGCATCATTTGTGCTACAATTATCGACTGTGATGGAGGATGTTTTATTATCGATGTTCAAATCCATCAAACAGTCTTTCAACACGTTTTCCAATTTTTTACTTGAATGTGATGTCGGCACAAAAAATATCATGAAAAAGCATACCAACATGAATCATAAATTCATAAAATAAAATAAAAAGTAAATGATAACAATATTAAAGAATATAAATTACCTTACAAGTCTATTGCATAACTTCCATTCATTATCAATATAATGTGTTGTCACTGCCATGTAACCCTTCTTTTGGTTATCGACTGTCCACATGTCCATTTTTATGGCAATTCATACTTGAATACTCGACAATGCTCTTAATGTTTTTCTATTCTTCTCTTTATAAATTTTTAAAATATCATTCTTCAATGTATTTCGACTTGGAACCTTGAAAGTCAATTGGAAGTTTTCAACCATAGACAATGGTTGTTCATCTTCAATAATCATATTACCCATCAAAATTCTTGATCTATGGTTGTCAAAAGTTGTTACTCTTATTTCATTCTTTCCTTTCATAAGGTTAGAGTCAAAAATGTTTGACCTTCTAAAACCATCTTCCTTCTAGTGCATGATTCCACATGTCCCTTTAAATGAGATGTTCCACCTTTTAAACCACTTAAATACAACTTTTGACATATAATTGCACTTTGTTTTTTCAATTCCGTCGGTCGATGTAGTCTTCTTAAAGTGATTCCAAACTTCACTTTTATGTTGACTAACTTGAGTTCTAATTGAACTTTTATTGTCACTTGGTGTCGGAATAGAAGTTTCCAATTTTAACCCAATACTAGATTAGAACTCTTAACTAAAGGAATATGCTCATCCATCTGACAAAAACATATAAATACTTGAGTTTAGAAAATGTTCAAGAAAATCAAAGAATGTCCAAATTTTGAATATTCTAGAGTTTTAAGACTTGCATGTTAGAACAAAAGAACCAAGAAAACAACACTGGTTTTTAAAAGACAACTCTTGTTCAATGCAAATTCATAAATAGCCTCTAATGTGGCTCAAAACATAGCAAAAGTAGGAGCCTAAAACCCAATAACGTGGAAGAAGATATATCTACTCTTAGTTCAAAATTCATCATCCTATTATTTCCAAAAGTTTTCTTATCATTCCTATTTGTAAGCAAAATCGCAGTCGAGCAATGTATAATGAGAACTCTATGTGTGTAATGTTTCTAATATATATATATGCTTAGTGATGTTTTAAATATTATGTAATCTATTTTTTCTTCTCATGCTAGTAATGCAGTCTACAAGTTTCTTGAACAAAAGTATCGAAAACGTCTATCCTGTTTGAAGTAGTCTTACAAAAGATTTCAAGTATGCTACTTTTTGTTTAGTTTCACTTTTCTTTTCCTTTTCAACATCTTATGTAATTTGACACTTTACACCTAAGAGCTAGAGAAATTGAGAAATAGACTAGAAATGGAGTTCAATTACATAGTTTTAACTTGTACGTATATATATATATACCCCTTGGATATCCAAACTTTTCTAAGTACTAGATATATCAATCTTTTATTTCTCAATATGCTAATTTCTTTGATCATTTCATAATAAAATTTCCAAACTTTCACTATATAACGAATATCTATCAAGGAAAAAATTAGCAACTAATTCTACTATCATAATGATTACATATTGTCTTAATTACTCCTACATAAAAATTATATTAGTCAACAATACAAAAAAATGATGACTATATAATTTTTAATTGTTAACTAATATAATTTGTATGCCACGAAATGCATGATATGTGCTTAAACTCCATCATTGATTGACTATATCTAATTACCATGATGGAAGCTTTAACAATCTATCAAATTGACTTCACTTGTATAATTAATCCTAAATTTTTTTATTAACAATAGTTATATCAATCTTTGTTCCTCGAGATGCTAATTGTTTTGATCATTTCATGATAATAGTTTTAAACTATCAAGCATGGCCATATAAAAAAAATTAGAGATTCTCATAATCACTAATATTGCTTAAATTACCTTTTCACACAATAAATTGTTTATTATTAGGTAAAATAAATTTAAATAATATTAATAGTAATGAATCGTATAATTAAATAATAACCTTATAATTCTTCATAGATGATAATTATAAGGAGAATACATGTTACTATATGCATGGTATGTACTTAGTCCATTATTGATTGACTATATAATGGAAGCTTGAATAATTTATCTACTTGATTTCACTAGAAGGATTAGCTACTTTCATTTACATTAAACCAAATTGTAGGTTACCCTTAAAATGTCTTAAGCTAGGGTTGGAACCAGGATCATTACTTTGAAACTTCAGCCTTTTTTTTTTTTGGTAAATTGAAACTTCAGTTTTCCTAATCACTGATTCCACTTGTTCAACCATTCTTCATAAGAACAATAAGATTTATATCCAAATGCTGATATATGCAAGAGTTTTGATCTAAGAATCTTGGAACTGATGTAGCTTAAAAGAAAATAAACAATAAAAAGTAAAAACTAACTATCTTGAAACCGCTCGCTAACTGTAATAACTGTAAGAGCTCGAGCCATTGAACTTACTCTAACTCAAAGATCATGCATGTAGTTGAAGTTCTATGCATATGTTGAAATGAAGAAGACAATGAACATTAATTGCTTCCAATAAATGTTTCAATATAGACAGTTCATATGTTGCATCTAGAAAATAAAAGAACAAATGTGCACAACACCCATCCAGTACATAACTTTAGCAATTTAAGACCATGAAAAGTTTAAACTAACAAGGAACATTACTTCTCGTTTCCCTAATTGATCCAGGCACAGACAATCCTAGATGTATCGGAGTCATTAAAATTGATCCTTATATCAAAATACAATTAAGAGAACAACAGTGTGAAAAGGAAGGATAAAAAACAATAGTTAATATTTGAAACTGAAACTTATATAAAACAACTAATAAAAACAATCTCTGCATCATTTCATCAAACACAATACAAGAACTATACCATATTCTCAATATTAACATACAAAGTTCTCAAATTAGCCATGTTAATTCTCAAAATAACAAAATTGTCTAAAAGAGAATGAGAGATTACCTTATTAAATACGTTAGACCGTTCACTATTGGTTGTTTAAGCGTTGGTGACTTCAACAGCTAGATGTGCACATGACATTGATGACAGAAGAAGAATAATGAAGGAAAAACAAGAAACAAAGAAGAAGGACAAAGAAGTAAAAGCAACTGGGTGAGGGGTCAGAGTTGGGGATGAAGGGAGATGGATGGAGGCAGTGCTGAAGCTGAGGGTGAGGGGCGAGCATCGATTGAGAGTAAGGGAGGAAGCTGGGCAACGTTGCTGGCAGTGGCTTTCATTAATGAGAGGTAAAACAACTTCGTTTTTCTTACAACAAAACAATGTCATTTTGTCTTATCTTTTATTAATTTTATTATAACTTAAAAAATGTCGATTTACTCTTAAAGCAAAACAACGTCTTCTTATCGGTAGAAGAAATATTTTAAACATAAATAAAATGATGTCATTTTGCAACAAGCAAAATGATTTTGTTTTGTTTGGAGCACTGTGCGAGCCATGGGTCGGGCTACTTAACTCAAGCCATAGCCCGGCACGGCCACCTTGGCCCATGACTTGTGGCCCAACCTAATTTTTTCTAAGTCATACCTGGACGGCCTGTGGGCTGGTTTTATCGGTCAACCCTATTAACTCTAAGTCGATCTAAGCCAGCTGGACATTTTTTGTCATCCCTAATTTTCAACAACTCATAAGGGGACTTTTTGAGAATATGTCTTATAAGACACCTGTTAAGTATCTAATAAGCAGTAGATACAACTTCTGCCCAGTAACCATGAGGTAGACTACTTTCACACAGCATTGTCCTCCATCTTTTCTTTCAATATAGTTAAAATGTAATATTTCAACTGTCATGTGTCTCGAACAACCACTATCAACTATCCATTGCTTTTCTCTTATCTCTATTCTAAAGCATGTCTGCAGAATGTATTATCTCATTTTAGGTATCCAAAATTTTCTTGGTCCTTTCATGTTAGTAATTTGACCTTTTGGTCTCAAAACAAACATTTGTGATAATTTTTTGATTCTCCAAAAGTTACAGGAATGAATAATATGACCATGTCTACCGTAGTAAATGCATAAAAAAAAGATGAATAAGAGTTACTATTTATCAGGTTCCTGTTGTTTTGACTATAGCTACTGTTGGATTTAACAAAGAAATTCTTGTATGACCTAATATTATTATTTTTATTATATCCTATTCTAGCCTTATCAAAAATACCTTTACCATCCCAAGTAATGCATCGAGATTATTCCTTCCATTAACAAAATTAGAAAGATCTTTATCAAGAGAAATGATTTTTTTATCAAATTTTTCTTTCTCAAGGTTTAGAGTAGCAACTTTTTATTCTAATTATTTTACCTTAACATAATCATTTTCAAGCAATGCATTCTGTAACTGACTTACCTTTTTCCAATAATTCCTTTTCAGAGAATTTTTTCTTATTGTCATTTTCAAAAGACATAATTTTAGACAACAAATTCTTATTCTCATATTTTAATGATTTAATCTTATTCATTAAGGAAGCATCATTATTTTTGGACTTCTCAACCTTTTTGATATACTTCACTATTAATTTCTTATACTGATCATATAGTTCATGATAAATTCATCAATTTTAATATCAGAGTCAAAATAATATACCTCATTGTCTCCTGATTCACTATAAAACAAACGTTGCTAACTTCTTCAAGCTCTTCTTCCTCAAAGTTTTCAAAATCCTCAATTGATCAAGCTGCAGTCATAGCTTGCTTTCTGGGTTTTTTTTCTTTGTTTTATGCTTTTAAAGAAGAGGATGTTCTGGTCTTGTGTGTCCATGCTTCTTATAGTGATAGCATATGAATTGATTTTTTTTAGTATTGCTATTATTACTTATGCCTTTTGATAGTAGCCTGTTATTTTCAGTTTTCTTGTTTCCTTCTCTTTTCTTCATTAACTTCTTTTTGTATAAATGTGCATATTTTTTTAACTTGAAATTGAACTCATTATCTTCATCTATTTAAAAATCAATATCTCTTTCATCACCGTTTGATGGATTTGATTTATCAACTACTTTTAGTGTCATTCCTCTTTTGTATAAGGATCTTTCGTCTCACCTAAGCTTGACTTTATGGATCATCAAATTTCCTCTTAACTAGTTGAGTGAAATAATGTCGAGATTATTTGCAATTTATAGAGCTGCCACCTTAGGCCTCCATTCCTTTGACAGTGACCATAGAATCTTTATTCCAAGCTCATCATTGGGATATATCTTTCCCAAGTTCTTTAAGTTTGTGATGATGTTATTGAAATGTCTGAAGATATCATCTATATTTTCTCATTGGTTCATGCAAACTGTTTTGTATTGACAAACTAAAAGATTTATTCTATGTTTCTTTACCCCATTCGTTCCTTCAAAAGTAACTTGAAGTTTGTCCCACATTTCCTTTATTGTAGAAAAATAGGGTATCTTTTGATACTCTTCTAGAGATAGTGCATAGATCAGATAATGTCTTGCTTTGGCATTTAGCTGTGTATTTCTTCTATCAACATTAGTCCATAATTTTACACCGTTAGTAGCAGGAGGTGTGGCTCCAAATTTTATAGCTTTCTAGATTTCGATATCTATAAATTAAAGGTAAATAGTCATTCTCTCTTTCTAATAGGAATTGTTGTTTCCATTGAAATAAGGAAGCTTTGAGACGGATTGTCCTTCAAGGCTTCTCAAACCATGATCTTTCATATGTTGTAAAGCACAATAAATGTGAAGATAAAGGATAAGAAACATCACAAACTCTATACACAATATAAGGCATCCACGAGCAATATTTCAAAGAGATGCAAATAGGAACACTATGTCCTATTGGTAAATTAAAAGGGAGTTCGTCACTTATTTATGGCTAAAGATGACATAATTGGAAGGTATGAATAACTTACAACTAAGTGGGACTTTTTAAAGGAGTAATAACTAGTTTCACTTACAAGTAGTTATTAAGGCTGCAGATACCCTTTTCCTTGCCTACATTGGTAATTTTGTAATCACCGAAAGGAATTGTTATGTTAAACACATTAGACCAATTAACCTTCATAGTTTTAGCCCTCAAAGCCAAGGATAACATGTTGGTTGTATCGATGTTCTTTATGTAAACTCAAACAACTAAACTATATCTTATCATATTTAAGCTCCTTGTTACTTCATTAATGTCCCCAGAAGTAAGGGTGAAGAAAGGATTTTAGAATTGAACCAAACATAAACTAAGAATCATCAATCATTATTACTGGAGAGTAGTAATTAATTTCAGTTAAAAACTTACTTAAACCTCAATATCGATTGCACTGGGCCAAATATCTCATCTTGAGCTATTAGCACATCATCCTGTTTAAAGAGAATGTTACTAGTATGTTTTTCTGAAATGGATATGCACTCACTAAATAGCAGTTACTAGGTTTATAGTAATTTAAACCTTCACGTTGGAGAAATGGTAGGCTAAACAAAGAAATTTTGGAACCAATCTATCTCCTCAACATTTAAGCTTAGCATCACTGTCAATGCCAAATCTTATATACCTAAGTATCTCTTCAAATTGTGTCAATCCGACATCGTCAAGAGGTATATAGAGAAATTAGAGGAAAACTTAAAGAAATGATCATTTTTATGAATGTATAAAGTGTTCATATATGGCAGATATGTGCCCAACTTATGTGCATTGTAGCTACCAGAAATATGTACACATTATAACCTAGATACCAATCTTAGATAAGAACCAAGTTGTTCTCATTAATCAAATCAATAACGTGGAAGTGGAAGGAAAGTACATAGGGACCTTATTCAAAACCCTTCTTAAAAGGATCATCAATAACACGTTTTAGAGCACGAGTTGTTGCTTTCACTTTCTCCACAAATTCGTCATACACATGCTCACGTATGAACCATCACAATAACATTGACCCTACAACAGAAAAAAAATACACGTCAAATCAAAGCTTTTACACTAAAAGGAAAACAAATGTTAGACTTATCTTATTGAAAAATAGAGTAAAGTGTTCAACCTCCACAACCTTGTCGACATTAATATCCTAAAAAATTATGAAAGGTGACTTTCCACCTAGCTCTAATGTAACTAGCTTGAGATTGCTCCTTATAGATACAATCTTACTAGTTTAAGTTAAATCTGTGAAAGATAGCGGTAAAAGAGATAGAAGCAAGAGTAATATATTTGATTACTTTAATTTAAGATTTATTAATTTGATGAAATATTGAAAAAATGTGCCACTAAAGGGATAAAAGGATATCAAGTTACCTTGAAAACAATATCATCCTTAATAGTTAGTGGTTCAACAGATAGCATTTGACAAGCTTCTTAAATTTGTCTTTTAAGAAAAGATAATGATATCTCCTTATTTTGGTAAGGATCAACTACCATAACAGATAAAGTTCTTAATACTAGCATTTAAATAACATATATAGCTCGTCCTTTAGAAATGTTGCAAATATAGAGTAGTAGTATAAGAAAGCTTGCCTCCAATATAATAAGGTAATTAGCTCTTGTTTTCAATATAATAGTAAAATTTCCTTTCTTTAGAGACCAAAATCATGTTTTCAAGGTGTAGTGGAAGAAATAACAAAAAAATTGTAAAAAGATGCAAGAGAGGAAGAAAGACAAACAATACTATATAGGAACAGTTAAATTA
>JANSVA010000004.1:19809807-19820132 GCA_025504915.1 Erythroxylum reticulatum | reverse complement strand
ATTTAACCATGTAATCAACTCAATCATTCACGCAATTCGTAAGGGATTTCATGTTTCCAGCTTAAGCATTCACATGACTAGCTAAAAAGGATGGAGGAGTGATTTAAAATGCTTGAATTAGGTGGTAATGTGCTGCCCATCTTTTCCCTACATGTAGTTGGCATTGATGGAGGTGTTTTCCACGATTGGAGGTTTAAACAACATGTATAAATTATTTCCTAATGGCAATAACTTGGAGATCTATGCATGAAGTGACCAGCTGTAATTAATAACATCAATTCTGGTCCAAGGGATGAGTGAAGCTTTGGTGGAATAAAGGTGGAGCAGCTCCTCCATCATCTTGTATAAGATACACATTGTAGTGGGCTGACCTACACGTTGCAAGGTAAATTGCTAACAGTTGTCCACTATATTATCTCTTACCATCTTGTTTAATTAATCCTTTAACTCCTTGCATCATCCATGGCAATTCTTGTCCCCTAAATATAATAAATTGTTCTGATTTTGTCTCACCAAACACATGTCCACACTATCAATTGGTCTCTCATATAATGAATTTTATATCCCTCTACAACATAATATTTTCATGCATTCTTGTTCGAAAATAATGAGAACTTCTTCATGTACGAAACAACTGTCACTTAAAGCTTATTCATATGTACATGTATTCAAGAATACATCATCTTTAGTCCTTCCCAAGTACTTTAGGATATTCTTGATAGCCACTTAGAGACACTCACCAGGATCCAACTGATATCTACTCTTGATACTTAGAGCATACGATATATTGGTTCTTGTACATAATATAACATACGTGATTGATCCTATTGCTGAAGTATACAGGATCATACTCATGTGATTCCTCTCATCTTATGTCTTGGGACACATAGATTTCGAGAGTTTTATCCCATAAGTCATGGGAAGAAAACCTCCCTTAGACTGCTCCAAACTAAACATCTTGATGCGACTCGTCCTAGAAAACCTTCAACAAGATGGAACTATGCTTGGGAATAGATAGAATCAAACACACACGAAAGCATAATAAAAAAATTAAAAAGATAAAAACAGTACACCAAGAGAAAAGGAACTAGAAGAAAGATGTTTAGTGGAAAGAACCCTAAGAGAACCTGTCTCTTAGAACCCCTAGTAAGAATGTTGGTCAATGGAAAGAACCCTAAGAGAACTTATCTCCCAATTGGACTCCATGTGGGCTTTTGGACACTTCATGTTGGGCTTCAAGGAATAAGATAATGCTTCTCAGACCTTTATGAGATAAAATTTGACTTAACAATATAGGCTCTATCTCTTGAAGGTTTTGGATCAAACAATTAAATGCTTGCTTCATGGTTTTGGCCCTAGCTCTTGTCATTGGGCCTCTAACATCTTGTAATGGATCTTTAGGAATATTATACTTGAATGTAGGGTCTTTGATATAGGAATTTTGTTCAACCCCTTGCCTTGCACTTCAAACTTCAAATATGATCCAATTTCAGTTCCTAAACCTCCTTTTGCAAGCTCATGTCCATGCAAGTCATGTCCTAGGCTTCCTTGTGGCGGATCAAACCATGTATGCTTCCTTCTTATCTTTTACATGCCCACAGTTCTCCATCGTTCCCTCCCTCCTTGAAAGGATTCATCCTCGAATCTTCATAAGAAGCATTCAACCTCTGGAATTGATCTTGCATAGCCTTCATAAAGACTCCAAGATCTTGCTCAGGTGATTCATCTTTTTGAGACATGTTTATGAACTACAATATGTTAGTGAACAACAAAAACAATATGGACCTCACCACTCAACCTCACGTGTATTCACTCAACAGATGTCAAATAACTCATGTTTCACAAAAAAATTGACTTTTTTCTATAATGCAAACACTCTTGCCTTTTACCACTCAACTTGCTTTCTATAGTATCCTTATTCGAAACAAGACACAATCAAATAGAAGCAATCAAATCAAGTGGCAAAAAAGACTAGAATCGTAAGATAAAAAATTCTTAAAGAATCCAAAGGAAAAATAGAGTGTGGAAAAATAGTTTAAGGAAGTGATTACCTCAAGGAAAGTCAAACTTAAAGCTAAAGAAAGACGAATGAGGCAAAAAATGAAATAGGAAACTAAAGGCAAAATAGGAAAGTAATTGAAATAAGAAAGTGAAGCAAATAGGAAAGTAAGCAAGTTCTAAGCAATTCAAGATAGGAAAGTACTTGCAATTCTAATTCAAGCAATAGGAAAGATTTTATCTTCATTTGATTGCATTTAGGAAAGTAGAAAACTTAGACTCCACTTCTCAAAAAATTGCAACAAGATGGAACTATGCCCAGGAACAAACAGATACAAACACACACAGAGACACCATAAGAGAACTTGTCTCTTAGAAACCTAGTAAGAATGTAGGCCAATGAAAAGAACTCAAAGAGAACTTGTCTCTTAGAACTCTAATCTTGGGATGCCACAAAGGAAGGCCACTCCTTCAATAAGTCAAGTATTCTTAAAGAATACAAAAAGCGCAAGAAAGCTCTCAATATTATTTCTGAATGAAAAATTCCCTTTCAAAGTACATTGAGGGTACCTATTTATAGGAAAAACCTCCTAACTTAATGTCGTAAAGAAGAAACTAAATACAAGCAAACAAATCAATCTCTAAAAGGAAGCAAAATAAACTTAGAAAGGTGGTGACTAGATGACCTTATGTAAAAAAAATAAAAAAGAAAACTAATTAAAACATGAATAAAACATATTAGACCTTATAGTTCATGTCCTTCTCCTTATTTTTAAGTGGCACATGATTGTCACATAGTATTTTAAGTGAGTTCTCCCAATTGCACTCCATGTGGGCCTTTGGAAACTTTATGTTGGTCTTCAAGGAATAATACAATGCTTCTCGGACCTTTATAAGATGAAATCTGACTCAACAACATGAGGTCAATCTCTTGAAGGTTTTGGATCAAACAATTCAGTGCTTGATTCATGGATTTGGCCCTAGCTCTTGTCAAAGAAATATACTAAGGAAAAGTTGTGACATGCAAAAAGCTAGTGTGGATGCAAAAGTAAAGAAAAATGTGTATACAAATGCAAGGAAACTTTTCTTAAGTTTTATAGCTTTTCTCCTAACCTCCCAACAACATCAAAGAAGCACAAGCATCATAGAGAAAAAGGAACTTGTGACATTCAATCCATAAAATTAATGAACTTACTCTAAATATAAGAACCAAGCAAGATAGCATATAAGACTTAGAGGAAATCTACTCCATGTCAAAATAATAGGTCCTCTCATTGTTATACTCTCCAACATTCAAAGTGTTTAAGGCTCATATGTGTTTAACTCTCATAAATTCAAACAATGCAATGGTCTGCCATATGCTTGCTCTTCAATCTCGAATATACTACTAAGCATATTTTCACAACACAAATCAAAAGCTCTTAATAGGGATGTAACTTGGTTGGTTAGGGGTGAGGTAAAAGAATGATAAAGAAAAAGGTTAAGTATCAAAGAAAGCAGGGCATAAAAATAATTAATGAGATACATGTCGCGCACCATGCATAACATCAAACAATCAAGCACAACTCAAATTTTCATTTGAACTTTCAATTCCAATAATATTGAACAAGAAAATCACGGGGGGAATTCATTTCTTTCATTTTTACTCTCAACCTTCTTCGTTTTTTTGTTTTTTACTTTTTTGTCCAAATACTCCCCCTTAATAATTAAGCACAAAGCAAGCTATATACCTCAGATATCCAAACATGCACAACCTCCTCAAGTTTGAGTCAACAAAAGCATGCTCTACTAACCATAATAAGGGATAGAAAGGTAAATCAAATAAGAATAGGCTAAGTTAAACATGGGTAAAGCAAAGAACATATAATAAGCTCAAGTGGGCTAATTAGTGGTCAACATGCTTGAGGTTGGTTCTTTGTTTTTTGGTTTAAAATCATAGCCTTTATTATGTTTATGTAATGCATGCACAAATGTAGTCTCATGAAGATATGAAGCAAGTTCTAGAGATACAAAAAGAGACATGTTGAAAGTTCAAAAGCTCACATAGGACAATCATCTATTAAGTCAACAAAAGTAGTTTCAAGGTCAGTCCAAATAGCATCATGCTTAGAACTTACATAAAAACACATGCATCAAATTTATGATTAAAAAATCACAGATTAATTCTCATCTATAACATTCATATTCTCATCAATCATTGGGAGGTAAAAGGACAAACCAAACACTTCAGGTGCAAAACATGCAAAAATAGAAAATATTTTTAGATTTTTGAATTATTTTTTTCAATGTGTATAGGTTTTTTTGAATAAATCATGCAAGAGCAAGTGAAAACCTTCAAGTTCAAGAAAAAGCAAAGGTGCGGTACATTAAAACACAAAAATCAAGTAAATATCCGAACTAATAACTAGCTAAACCCTAAAAATTTAATGTAAAAACTAACCCAAATCCTCCCCCCACACTTAAACACAACATTGTCCTCAATGTTTAAATCAAAGCAAGAAGAGAAGACAAAATTCACATAAAAAAGAAATAAATTCTGAGAAGAAGAAGAATATGATGAAAAACATAAAGAGAAAAAAGAAAGAGAAGAGAAATCAAATATGGTTTTTGTATGATGGGTTGCCTCCCATTGAGTGCTTTGGTTTAACATCGTTAGCTCGACATCATGTTAATACTCCTCACTCCCTATAGACAGGCTCGACCAAGTGAATCTCCTCCAAGTTAGATTGGAAACCTTCAAGGAAAGGCTTCAACCTATGGCCATTGACTATGAACCTCTTGCTTGTAGAATTAGGCTCTTTACTAGGAGACAATTGATTTTCCAAGTAGAAGTAAGTCTTTCTTTCCTTGTAGAATTAGGATCTTTACGAGGAGATGATTTCTTTTCCAAGTAGAAGTATATTTTGTCGTTCCTTGTCAAATCAGTATCTTTACAAGGGTAGGACTTTTTTTCCTAAAAATTAGGAATCTTCATTTATGCCAATCTACATGTCCTCTGACCATTTGGATTGTTCCTGGATCTATTTCTTGCAATGAAGAACAAGAATCTTCTGAAATGTATAAATCCTGGTTGAAGTAGGATTCTTTATAGGATTAGGATTTCTGCAACTTTCATCACCTTAGGGTATTTCGACCTCCTCACTCTAGAAATGACATCCAAAAGTCCTACATCTCCCTCCTTAGTATGATTTTCTTCACTTGACACCTAAAACACCTAAAAAGATAAAATCAATGTAAGTCACTTGATTTAAACATCAAATGAGAATAAAAACTAAGTGTAAAAGTATAAAAAGATAAGAAAATATAAGTGCATCACAATTGTTATGTGTTTGTTTGAGCATCATGAACTTCATCAAGTTCAACTTTGCTCCCACTGTCTTCTCTTAGAGTTTCTCTAAAAAGACAACATGCTTTGAGACAAATACCTTTCGCTTTAAAACATTGTAGAACTGGTATCCAATTGTTTCCTTTAGATATCCTACAAACAAATATTTATCGTATTTCACTTTAAAATTGTCTGATTAATTCCACTTCACATAAGTTGGACAACCCTAAACCTTCATATAAGAAAGATAGGTTTTTTGTTAGTCCATATCTAATATGGAGTAATATCACCTACTTTTAAAGGGACTTTGTTTATCATATAAATGGTAGTCTTGAGTTTATAATCTCAAAAGGATTTTGGTAGATATACTAAGCCCATCATTGACCTTAGTATGTCCAACAAGGTTTGGTTACTCCTTTCAGCCACACCATTACGTTGTGTTGTGTAAGTTGGAATCAATTGTGATATAATCCTGTTATCCTTGAGATAAGTTAGAAACTCATTTAAGTATTCACCACCTTGAAATGATTAAAGTGTTTTGATACTTGTACTGAGTTGTTTCTCTACTTCATGTCTAAATTGTTTGAATATTTCAAATGCTTCAAACTTGTGTCCCATTAGATACACATACCCATATCCTGAATAATCATCGATAAAGGTAATGAAGTGTATAAAACCACCTCTAGCGTGAATGGACATCAGAACACATACATCAGAATGTATTAGGTCTGATAACCTATTCGCTCATTCACCCTTTCTTTTAAAAGGTAATTTAGTCATCTTGCATAATAAGCAACATGTTAGAGTAGTGCCTAAAAGTAATCACCTTTAGTGCATTTTGAACAAAGTTGTGTATAGACTTTATTTTCAATAATAAAGAAATCCATATTTCATTAATTTGGTGTTCATTATTTGTGAATTGATATTGATCTATAAGTAAATTAACGAAGTCCATGATATATGACATAGCATGAAGGAAATCATGATGTGATCATACTACTAAGATTCTTGTCATGTGTAATTATGTCAGTATCTAAATCATCCCTAGTGATAGGATTAATGGGATTGGACATCGTTAATCCAGATAGACTAGCACATGTTGAACTCCTTGATTTGATTAAGCAGTGATCTAAAAAATTGTAAACATGAGATGTTTAGAGTTAAAATATGGATGCTTACTAGAGGTAGTTAGTACATTAGATGATCTACCATGAGATCATCATATGGATGTCCTATTCTAATCTCAGTGATAATCTTATCATAGCAATAATGCAAGTATTCTTAAACTTGACCTACTCAAAGATATATTGTATATTGATTTCGTGCTTTGACTTTATTCCTTGTTACCTTGCAGAGGTCGCTCATACGGTGGTGATTAGGTACAATTTGAGATATTGGTGGTAATTGAGTAGCCAATAGAGGATTCAACACTTCTGTGATAGCAGAAGATGATACCCATGACCTCTTGCTGGGGTCATTACTTGGAAATCTCTAGCCAAAGTGTATTCTTGAAGAATGTCTTTATTGACATGTAGATTAATGAGTCCCAGGACGAGAACTGATATCACTTGGACTAGATTTGATTTAGTCAGTCTAGTGAGAGTTGACACTTTGGCCATACTCATAACTAAGTGGGGTATAGCATGGTGAAAGGAGTAATTGCACAGCAAGTGTCTATAGGAGGGTTCGTGAGATGATTCGTAATGAACACGGGTTTATTCGTCAAACCACTTACTTTTCAGTTAATTGGGAGTCATGATGTGTTACTAAATGTTGCTTATGACTTACTTGGATTAAGTGTTAATCTAAGTGGCCAACATAACTGGGAATCTAATAGATCATATGTATAAGAGTGACTCGGAGGATTCATAAAATGGTTTTGGATAGAGATCCATTACATGGAGAGCAATAGAACTAAATGGATCCTAATGAGATCAGTATATCTCGATGAGATCGCTACATCGATACTGCTAAAACAGATCTTCGGTGTTTTTCTGCACCCGGAACCCAGTAGGACCCCCAATGTGACTAGACCAGCTCTTTAAAGTTGCATTTATTGTCTTTAGTTGATAAAAGACAAAAAAAATAAAAGACAAGCAGAAAAGGCAAGTAAGATAAGTGAATCTTGAAAAAGGTGAGAGCTATAGAACAAAGGTGAGAGCTAGCACTCTTGCCTTTATTCTAGCTATTTTTGGATGAAAGAGTTTGATTTGGTTAGTTTCTCCAATATCTGCATAGATACCGTTGGAGACGATTTGCTTTGGTTGTTGTGGTTTGCGACAACCCAATGAGTAGAAGATTGAAGAATGAAGGATACTACATATAAGGTATGTGGTTATTATATAAATGATTGATTTATGTAAACGCCATAAATTCCTATAGATATATATATATATATATATATATATATATGTTATGAACGTGTATGTGAATTGATAATATTCAACTAGGTTTTATGGTATCAAAGCCATTTGTCTCCTATATAAAGGAGAAACCATAACATGTGTGATGCTGCCTATTGGTTGTGACAGTTGTGCATTCTGATTGTGTTGAATTCGAAATCAGTATAGAGATGTTTTTTTCAAAATTTTCTTACCCATATTTTCTCATGAAATTATGTCGAATACATCTATGGAAGGAAAAAATTTATCGATGTGATTTGATAAATGTTTGCTAATTAATTCCCTACTATTCTAGTTCTGTGTTTCTGCACATTACATGAGCAGGCATGATTGCAAATTCGAAAATAAATTCTAGAAACATTTTTTGGGGATTTTCTTTGACCAACATCTTTTTAAGATGTTTATAAATGTCTATGAAGATGGAAAATATTTTCTAGACAATTGAATATTTATTGTGTGATATTTGGAATGTCTATGTTAAGGAACATAGATTCTAGATTGGCTTGGTTGCCAAGGTTGGTTGAGTTTTTCTTGGAAATAAATTCTGAAAAAATTCAAGAAACATTTTGTGAACATGTTATAGCCCCTGGAGGTTTCTCATCATTTATTAAAATTGTTTTAATTATTTTTCAAGAAAAAGATAGAGCTAGACAATTTATAGAAAATTGTTGCACCTATTTATCGAAATATGAGTAGAATAACACACGAACTCTTCAATAGTTAATTATTTGACTTAAGAACCTTTCCATGGATAATTACCATGCAATTCATCGTCTCACCATTCTATACCCCACTTGGTTCATAGTATAGGTTATGTGTCAAGTCCCATTAGACTAATTATGTTACATCTAGTCTAAGTGATGTTAGTTCTTGTCCTGAGATCTTATTAATCTATGTGTCATTGAAGACTCTCTTCATGATACATAACTACTTTGGCTAGAAACTCTTGAGTAATAACCCTAACAAGAGGCCGTAGGTATCATCTCCTTCTATTAGGAGTGGTGAATTCTTTATTGGATACTCAATTACTTTCGAATACCAATAGTTGTACCCAATCACCACCCTATGAGTGACATTGTCTTGAGTCAACAAGAAATGATATCAAAGCATAGGATCAGTATCCAAGATTTCTAAGGATATTTGGACTATTGCTATAATGAAATTAATCATTGACATTTGATAGATCATCTATATGATAATCTCATAGCAGGTCATTCGATGTACTTACTACTCTTAGTAAGAATCCACATGCTAATTCCAAACATCTCATACTTATAGTTCGTAAGATCCACTGCTTGATCAAATCAAGGAGCATACATATACTAGTCTATCCGAATTAATAATGTCCTATCTTATTAATCCTTTGACTGGGGATAATTTTGATACTAACATAATTGTACATGATAGGAATCTCATTATCATGATCTCATCATGATTTCCTTCATGCTGTGTTTAAGATCGACATCAATACATAAATAAATGAACATCAAATTAATAAAAAATTGCCTTTCGTTATTAATCAAAATAAAGATTGTACAAAAGCACTAAGGTGATTGCCTTTAAAGCACTGCTTTAACATTTTATTCCATACATGTTTCTTACAAATCCTGAAGATCTGGTTGTTTTCTTTCATACATGTTTCTTCCAAATATTGGTTGTTTATTCCACACACGTTTCTTGCAAATCTTGAAAATTTGGTTGTTTTCTTCTATACATTTTTTTGCAAATCTTGGTCTTTTACCATACATGTTTCTTACAAATCTTGCAAATCTAGTTGTCTTCTTGTTGCAATCTTTTATCTTATGTACTTTTCAAACTTTGGAAATCTAGTCATCTTATTATTTTTCTAAATTGATTGTTCTTTCTTATTATTTCATATCTATTCCTTCCTACTTCTTTTGATAGCTTTATTTGTGATTTGTTAGGAAAAAATGAAAGAAAAGAAAACAAGTCGAAAAAGAAAAGAAAATAAAAGAAGACAAAAAAAGAAAAGAAGACAAGAAGACAAGAGTAGAGGCTCAGTTTTTGCAAAAGAGGGAAGATTTGTGTTGAGCACAAGAGAAGTGCTTGATTTGCTTATTTCTATATGAAATATGAGATTAGTACTAACTATTATTATTTTCATTCATCTTTGTTTCAAATCCTTTCTTCAACATCTTGTCCGGTTTCATTATTTAAGCTTTTACCTTTTGATATAACTCACCAAGGCAATGGAAATTTGAGGATGCCAATGAATCCAATTACAAGGTCACACTTCAACAAGCTCAAAGCACAATTTTAGACTTATGTACAAGTTTTTATTTCACAAGAATTTCTAAAGTTTTGTTGATCAAGCTTGGGGAAGAGCTTAGGAAACGCCTAAGTGTGTGTGCACATTGGAGGCATCAAACCAAGAGAGCTAACATTTAGCCAATTTTCAAAAGCACAAGTCTAATCAATGGGCTTGGGCTTATTTTATCTTGTAAAGGGTATGTGGACTTCTTTTAGGCTTTTTTATGGGCTGATTTTCATTAAGTGTGCATGTGCTTCATTAAAAAAGTCATGTGCATGTTTTATTTTAAAGAACCAAGCTTGTGGGCCTAGTTTAAAAGCCCAATTTG
>JANSVA010000004.1:19736135-19750994 GCA_025504915.1 Erythroxylum reticulatum | reverse complement strand
GTAACTAGCATTGGCTAGTATAAGTTGATCCTATAAAAAATATTGGTCAACTAACTATTCACAAACTTAATTAGACCAACAATTATATTTAGTTTCACTTTAACTTAATAAATGATTATAATTTTTAGAACTAGTAAAAGTTCCTAAATTATATTATATTCTCTCTGAAGACATACAACCCTTACCCTATTCTTAGATTAATTAACCAAAATTCCTTTCCAATCAAGATAACCTAAGAATGTATTAATTTGTTCTATGAACTCTCTTAATAGGTTTTATCCTAACTTAGGAAGATCTTATGACTTTCTTTCAAATTGCTTAAACTTAGCCCTCTTTATCTACATTGTGATCTAAGCACACATCTTATCTCTCAAATCTTGATTTAATCTTCCACTTTTGCTGCTTCAATTTAATTAGTTATAAAAATATGGATAAATCTCAAGAAAACTACATACTCATTAAATCAAAGAATCAATAAAAATCTAATTACATCTTATCATTCTACCTAAATATATATCCTAATTTAGTTTATAATTAAAAAGACTAACAACTAAGAAGTAAAAAAGAAAATAAGATAAAGAGATTACTATTATTATTGAATTTTAAATCTTTAATGAATTCTTATTAAAATCTTGTATAAATTTCAAGAATATTGTAATTTTAATTAAAAAAAGTGTAGAATAACTTCTTGTCAACTTCTTACTACTTTTCCATTATTTCTTAGCCAAAATGCTCTCTTTCTTATCTACCTTCTTTTCTTTAAATCTAAAACCTAGCTTTTTAATAAGCTACATAAACCTAACAGAAGTCCATGTAATAGGTTATACTACTTATGGTAGCTTTTATAATTTTAAAAAAATAAAATTACCACGTAGGATCAATATGAGGACATGTAGGTGCCATGTATCTTGATCCATGAGGTAACACAAGGATGAGTATGGCTACAAAGGATAAGTAGAATTGGACACTTTGAAATATGACCTTAACACAATGGCGTGTAGGTGCCATATTCAAGGGTCCTTCTCCAATTCTTTCAAGTTTTATTCCAGATCAATTTAACTCTTTCCATATCCAACCTTTCCTTTAAAGAGAGAAATATAACTTGAAATAAAATATTTTTACAATTAGTACCAAATCCTTCAAAACCATTCAAAATACAAGCAATATGTTACAAAAAATCGTATTAAAAGTAATGTATGTCTATAATATATCAATAACAACTAATGCCACCGGTTCAAAAATTCTCCAATCATACACTTTAAATAGGTCTTTAAGGTCATATTAGGAACCTCAACTTGGCCATCTATTTGAGGATGATATGTTGTATACAACACTCCTTATAACTTATAGAATTCTTGCCATAAATTATGTAAGAATATCAGATCCCTATCACTAGTGATGCATTCAATCATCCTATATAGTTTAAATTAATCAATATACACCATTATTATAAACAAATGGTTAAATAATGGTAACCCTTATAAGAAATCCATATAGATATCTATCCAGTATTATTCAAGTCTAGGGAGAGGATATGACAAACCTAAAGGCACTTTAGTTTCATAATTTTTCTTAGCCAAACTTAACAGTTCCTAATATAATTTCTCACATTCTTCAAAAAATCTTTCTAATGAAAGAGAGATTGTATTTTTTTAGGCATAGCTTGAACCTCATAATGACCACCTACTCTTCCTTTAAGAGTTATAACAATTAGTTTGGTTTTGAGTTGTTCATCCTTCCATACCACTAGTCTTCCTTTAAATATAAGGTTAATGTCTTTCTATTGATAAGGACTATCATAGGAATTCTCGTTTTTCAACTGAGTTATCATATCTTGTATTGAGTTACCCCTTATCCAACTTACCTTGATTTCCTTTAATAGTTGAGTTTGAACTTCAGATACAAGCATGGTGGAAAGATCGGGGATATTTATTTTAGAGAGAGTATCTACTACTATGTTCTCCTTACCCTTCATATAAATGATCTAAAACATGTATCCCAAAAATTTAGGAAACCAAGTTTATTGAAATGGAATATGCATCTTTTGTTCTAACAAGAACTTGAGACTATTGTGATGAATGTTGAAAATAAAGAGTCTCTCATTTAAGTAATGGTCCCATTATTTGATAGTCATAACCACCACTGAAAATATTTTTCATATGTTGACATTCTTTGGTGTTTAAAAGCCAAAAGTATGCTAATTAAAGCTATTAAATGTCCCTTTGGTATGATTAATGCTCATAGAACATTGCCTGATCCATCTATTTCAATAATAAAAGTATTGGTCTAGTATGGAAGAACTAAGAAAGAAGCTAAAGTGAAAAATATCTTGAGTGTTTGGAATGCCCTTTTTGCTTCTTCATTACATCTAAAAGCATCTTTCGTAATCAAATTAGTCATAAGCTTGCTTATTATACTAAAATGTTTGGTGAATCTTCTATAGTACCTTACTGGCCTTAAAAGCCTCTTAATTTCTTCACATTCTTAGGAATGACCACTAGAGGACTATCTGTATCTTCTTTAGATCAATTGCAACCTTTTTATTAGGGATAATATATCCTAGGCATTTAATTTAATTTTCCTTAAAGATACATTTATTTTCTTTAGCCAAGAATTGATTTTAAGCTAAGATGTTGAACTTATTCCTTTAGAGTTGTAAGTGATTCTCAAAGTTTGGGCTATAAACCAAAAAGTCATCAAAGAATGCTAGGAGAAATCTCCTTTAGTGAGTTTTAAACATGCCTTTCCTCAAACTTTGAATGGTGGAAAGGTCTATGAGCTTAAATGGCATCACCAAGAACTTGTAATGACCATCATAAATTCTAAAAACTGTCTTTAGGATGTTAATAAAGAACATACAAATTTAGTGGTAACTTAACCTCAAGTTAAGTTTAGAGAACCAAGTAGCCCCTTAAGCTCATCTAAGACCTCCTCAATCACAAGGATAGGAAACTTATCCTTAATTATATTCTTATTTAACTCTTTATAGTCAATACTTAAGCTCCAAAATTTATCCTTTCTAACCAAAGGGGTTATTGGTTTGTTTAATTACTCCTTGCCTTAACAGATCATATACCAACTCTTTGATTATGTATTTTTGTAAGTTCCCATATGGATATGGTCACATATTAATGAGTTTTTTCCTTCCTTAAGCTGAATTATATGGTCCTAGTACATACAGTGGTAAACCTCTTTAGTTCAGCAAAGATAGAAGCATATTCAATTAAAAAACTCTCTAAATCTATCATTTATTTCTCCTTCAGATTGACATTATTAATAGAGAATTCGTAGAATTATTGTTCTAATGAGTGATGGAGCTTTAACATGTATCATTGACTAGTACCTTACAGTTAAGGCAACAATCTCTTTAGCCTCTTAGTCTTGATAAGTTTAGGATGTCTAGGAATTCCCCCTTTCAATAAATACCTATTTTTCCTTTCCAAAGTTGCATAAATGATTTAAGGTAGCTAATTGCTCAATCCCTAGAACTATGTCTTAACTTTTAGTAGTAAAACTAAGGAAATGATCACAAATGAATTGCCTTGTAATTGCCATTCAAACTCCTCATACATTTGATTATATGGTAATTGAGCACCTCATGTTACTGTCACCTTAACATTATCAATTGATGAAAGCTAGTAAGTTCCTCTTTACACTATAATTACATCCACAAAATTATGAGTGCTACCATTATCTATTAAAATATGGATTTTCCTACCTCTATATAAGCTTATAACTCTCATTTGTTTTTATTCTTTCATAAGTACCCACAAAATAGCTTGTTAAGAGATTATAGGATATTTCTCTTTAACTACCTACACTTTTATTCCAATTTTTTATTTGGCTCCTCCACACCGTCATCCTTTATAACAAATAAATTTAATTGCTTCTTTTTAAACTTATGTCCTAAAGTATACATCTTTTCATATTAGAAATATCTCTTCTACCCTTTTCTTTCAAAATATTTTCTATTTAATTGTTGTTTTTGCTTAAGTTTATGGTGAGTATTTATTGCAGCATGATTAAGTAAGGGTAATAAACAAATCTGGTGGTGTGTTTTGTTATAGGTTTCTATAGTGGAGAGTGATGGTGACCCAGGTGAGTTGATTTATGGGGAGGTCTTTAAGTAGGGTAACTTATTGAAGCAATTTCCTCATGTTTCTTAGTCCACATATAGGCCTACTATAGAGTTTTTAAAATCATTATCTTTAACCAGCAATTTTAGTTTTGATTAGCCTTTTCAGAAAAAAAAAACTCAACTAAACATTATTTAGGGAATTGAAAACGAATGGAGTACCTATCAAATGATAAATAGTAGTCCCTCAAATTGCCTATTTGTTAAAGCATTTTAAAGTCTGCTACTAGATTTTCAAAGGCTTTTTCTTAAAACCTCTAGGTAATGGCTACCATGTATTCACTCTATAAAAGTTCTTCTAATTCTAATCAATGCCTAAGGATGAGTTTATGCCATTCTACGACTACCCTTCCATATGGATGATAGTGTAGATAGCATTGTATTTTTGTAGGTAGTTTAGTGTGTGTTTAGTGGTTAATTTGATTGTTTAGTATATGTTTAGGTTAAGAATTGTGTTAGTTCATAAACATTTGTGTTTTAAGTGTTTTTTGGGTGAGAATATGTATTTAAGCTTCAATTATATATGTATGAGGTTCCTTGATGAGTTTATTAGTGTTTTAGGGCATTCAAAGGAGAATTGGAGAAGACTTGGGCAATAACCCAAGGTCACAATCGTTGTAGGAGCTTGAGCACAGGTCTACGATCATAGGGAATTTGCCACAATAGTGACAAA
Organism: Erythroxylum reticulatum; assembly: GCA_025504915.1. Classification (NCBI taxonomy): domain Eukaryota; kingdom Viridiplantae; phylum Streptophyta; class Magnoliopsida; order Malpighiales; family Erythroxylaceae; genus Erythroxylum; species Erythroxylum reticulatum. The sequence goes on along the minus strand of JANSVA010000004.1, from coordinate 19,746,186 downwards.
AAGCAAACAAGCTGGACATAATCGTGGCCTATACCTAGATAAACGCAAAATTGCTTCCAGATTTGAGTTTTTCAGGGACATTTTGGACCTCAGAAAGATACTAAGGTTACTTTAATTAGAAAAGACTAGAAAAGCATAAGGATGTAACCCTAGAAAGGAGCTTTTACAATCACACTCCATTAGGAAACCTTAAAAAGAAAGAGAAAGAAGAGAGAGAGAAGAAGAAGAGGAAGGAGGAAGAAGAAGTAAATCTTGACGCCGCTACTCCCCAGGTCAAGTGGTATCCAAACGTCGCTGCCTTCTTGATTTTTCCAACCTAAGTTTCATCTTCTCTTTATTCCCTTTTTCATTTAAATGTATAAAGTTGAGATGCATTGTATGGAAATGGATTTTGGGTTATTGATAATGTTCTAAACTCTCCTTCGTGATTTTACTTTGAGTTAATGTCGATTTAGTTATTTTCATGTTTATTGGTTTGGGTGTTATGGTTGATTAATGTATTTGCATGTTTAGGTAACAAATCGAGAGGGTGAGCTGAATAAAAATGATTAGGTTAGATTAATGAGAGTTGGGAGATCTAATTGACCAGTTAATCAATCTAATCGGTAATTTCATGGAGAGAGATCATGTGCGAGAACTAATTGTTTATTATAAAGCTTTAGAACTAATTAGAATTATGGGTAATTTGTGAATTGAGAGATTGTAAGTTCTATAATTTGATTAGGGTTTACAATTTAGGATTTAATGGTTATAACTCGAGAGAGAGTAATCAACCTTACGATCATCTAGAACCGACACCCCATAAACACATAAATTGCTAGATTAACATTAATGATAGGTAAAATCCCTTCTCTCATAACTTGATTAACCCTTTTGACGAATTTCTAATTCGACTTTTCGATATGTGTAAGTTTTAATTTATTAACCTCTATAATCTGTAAGTGTACTAGTCATTCACATAGTACCTAAGGTGTCGATCCCACGAGGATGGATAATCTAGTTCTAAAATCTAAGGCAAAGATAAATCGCAAAAATGCAAAATGTAATGAAACTAAAACAACAATCAATTCAAGAATCAATTATGAAAATATTAACAATTTAGCAGTTGCAACACACACTCAAGACTTAACATAAGGAATTACCGATTGAGAGAAAGAGAATTTTACTTATCTTTAATGGTAACCTAATCGATTATGAATTACTAGATTATTCGTTCTAGACGATCTTATGGTTGATTACTCTCCCTCGAGTTATAACCATTAACCCTAATTCATAAACCCTAATCAAATTATGGAAGTTGCAATTTCTCAATTAACAACCTATCCAAAACCCTAATTAGATCTGGAGTTGTCTAATAAATTATTGGAAACCTATGCAAGATCTCTCTTAGCACAATTTACCAATTTGATCTCATTCTATTAATCACCTAACTCCCATTAGCCTAATTTAATTATTTTTCATTCGATTCACCCTCTCAATTTATCACCGTGTTATACAATTGTAGAAATTAAATCACAATAAATCCAAATAACACATAAAGAATCATATATCATTAAATCAAAGATAAAACCTTAAAGGTGAATTCGAAGCAACATCAACATCCAAAAATCCTATCATTAACTATTATTCCAATTCTATACAATAATAAAACTGAAAATAACAAGAAATATGAGATTGAACAGATAATAGGAGGCAGTGAGGTCGGGAAACTACTAATCTGTGAAGTATGTCGGCTTCTTCTCTCTTTATTCTTCTCTTTCTCTATCTCTCGATAATTCTCTTTAGGGTTTCTCTCAAAGTGGTTGATGCAAAAGCTCCCTATTCTTCTTCGTCTTATTCTTTAAATACCTTTTGTATTCTGAGCAGCACTAGGGTTTTTTGGCTCCAAAAGGTATGAAAATTCTCTTGAAACTTGACATTTTTGACTATCTGGGTGTTTGCCTGATGTAGGCCATGATTGTGGACCACATCCGAGCCTTCTGTGGGCTATGTACTAGGCTTTTGTCACGATCGTGGCATATGGGCTGCGATCGTGGGCTAACTCCAATGCTTGTGTCACGATCGTGGGCTATTATTTCGGCCCTAGTGTTTCTAAAACTTATCCATTCTTCGATGTTGACCTTAAAATACTAACAAATACATCTAGGTACCTCAAAAACAAAATAATTGAGCTCAAAGACTTGTACTAACCCATAAAACACTTAAAACATAAATAATTAACAAACTAACATAATTATAACCTAAACGCATATTAAACGATTAGATTAACAATTAAATATATATCAAACTAAGCCCTAAAATATGATGCAATTCATACTTATCAACATCCCCACAGTTAAACATTTGCTTGTCCTCAAGTAAACAAAACAACGAACACGTAAAATCACACAACACATAATGTAGTAATGAGATAATAATTTCAACTTTATGAAATAAATTTAATTTAAAACACAATCATTTAAGTCATATCAAATCATTAACAAAAAAATTCGCATCTAGGGGCTTTGACCTAAATATACATATTAATCTAGATCCAAGTATTAAATTATTTACCCTTTTCAATTGCACACGCACATTGATAATTCTTTGTTCATTCAAATTCTGTAACTACTCCTAAGTATGTTTTCATGAAAAGTCAAACTATTACAAATTCGATATGATTTATTAGAAAACATATCTTTTTAATTAAACAAGGACTTAGTCTTTTATTTGGAGGCAAAAGTTGGTGATGAACATCGATTCGGTTACTCGACTAAGTCATTTTTTATTAAGCTATTTAGTTGAAACTTCATTATAGCCTTTTGATGCAGAGGCACACATTTGTGATGTGTAAACCAGTTACTCATCTACATCATGTTCTCAACTAGCTACTAGCTGTATTCATAACCCAAAGGCCAACAGAATAGTAATTTATTCAAAATTAACATACACAATATTTTTTATTTGCCTACCTTATTGCTTAAGCTACTCATTTTCATGAAAAATACTAGTAGAGCTACTTTAGTCAAAAGACCTCAACTTATGGATGAATGTGACAATTTAAAGGGTGATAAACTCACACTAAATCCTAATTAAGTTGTACATTTAGCTAAAGAACCCAATTAACTAATTTTGTGAGCTAATGATTCTTCACAACCTAACAAATTATGTTCAAAATTAAATCAATTTCAATCCATCTAAGCCATTGACACATTCACATCATTCATAAAATGTAACCTACAAACTATCATACAATATGCAAAAGTCACATTAAAAGCAAAACATATAACCCTCCCCACACTTGAACAACACATTGTCCTCAATGTGAGAAGGGTACAATCAAACACACATGGAAAGAAGAGATGTAAAATTAAAATAAAACAAAAAAGTAAAGACTAAAGTTAAAAAGAAAAGGGTTAGAACAAGGTTTCATGGTGATGGAGGCGGGGATGGTATTGGAGTTGGTAGTTGGATGCCTTGAGCCTCAAAATAATGATAGATACGACATATGTCCCAGCTCTAACGTCAATGAGTTCGAGTCATCTACTTCATTCTTTTAGAGTTCTTTACAAATGTATTTACTGATTACCTTGGTGTTCTCGGAGATTGTATCAAACACTTTCTTCCAGCTCGGTTCTTCTATTTCTTCTTCCTCCTCAGACTCCTTACTGGTCGAATCATCTTCTTTCTATTGCTGAGCATTTGAACTCACTTGACTAGTCCTAATTTTGACGTGTGTCTTGGCATTAATATCCTAAAGTTCCATATTGTAGGACTTAAGGATTTCAGCTCGCCACAGATGATGATGATTCATGAATTCAGGATGGTAAACTAAATCCGTTGCACTCAACTCTATAGTAGTCAACAATAGCCGAAACCAAGTAACCCATCCCTAAGTTATTGCTCCTCTTACATCGAGTAGCAATAATAGCATTAAAGATATGGGTGGTTGTGCAAACTAGGATGCTATGGTTCATGCACCACAATATGAAAAATTTCTTTGTCGAACACTTATTGGTTTATTTTTTTGAAAACAGTTTGACACATGAATTTGTGCAGCAACAAGTGTTCATGGCTCCTGATGATGTTGTGTGTGTTCTTAGCATCGAAACACTCTAACTCAGTTAGTTCAGTCCAGTAAGGGGTGACATAGAAATCATCATGTTGATCAACTCGGGGAAACCACAAACTTTGTCCAGAGTCTCATAATTAAACTTATAAGGTTGTCCCCTAACCTAAACCACAATTTCCTAGGTTTGTTGGATTCGAACTAAAGAGATGTAAAGAATTCTAAGGTAAGTTCTTCATAGATTGGGTATTGAAATTGAATGAACTGTCCCTATTGAATTCTCTCCACTAAATTTTTGACCTTGTCTCGCAATTTTAATCTATCTAAAGTTTCAAAATGAAAATACTTTGGAACCATAATTTACTTATCACGATGAGAATGAAAATGGGTACCTTCTTCATTTGAGAAGATCGGGAAAGGTGCTCCGTAATTAGCTACTCTGTTCCCTTTCCCTCGTCCCGAGACTTAGTTTCGTCCCAATAATTGATCATGCTTTGCTAATTGCTTAATGCGTGATATATTGGCTTGTGAGCAGGTAGAAGACGGAAGAGACTAGAGGTTTAAAATTTGGGTAGAGAGAAGTGAGAGTGTTTGGAGTTTCTAAACTTAAAGAGATAAAGTAAAAAGGAAAGTAAGTGAAAAAGTGAAGTTATAAATGAATATACAGGTGGATAAAGGGTAAAATGGTAAAAATTGAATCTAAAATTCACATGTCCTCTTTTTACCCTGTTGTAGGCCACGATCGTGTCAATTTTTTTACCAATTTTTAATTTTTTTCTTTTCTTTTGTTCTTCTTCACTTTTCCGAAATCACTTCTTAACTCTTTATGGCCCTTTCACCTCTCTTTTTCTTACTTCCTTGATCACCAAATTCATGCCGAGTCCCATGCCTTCCTGATTTTATTAGGAAATGAAATAACCTAACTATAGAATCCAACTATCTAAAAATAAAGGGAAACAACATCAAATTAACAGACCATGGGTTGTCTCCCATGCAATGCTTCCTTTAACATAGATAGCTTAACACTCTTCATGTTCTTAAGGTGTTTCGAATAAATCGTATAATGGTAACGCAGTCATCGATCTTACAATTTACACATGAACTACCATGCCCTGATTCCTCTCTCCTTTTGGTTCTCCTTTCTTCACCTCCTTCTTCGTGATTGTTTCTTTCTAAATGCATTCCCAAGATCCTCAATATCTTCCCATTATCCTCAAGATTCAGTTTCCTTGATATTAGTTGGAGGTAAAGGAGAACAATTATCATTCTTTGACACTTTAAAGTTTTTTTGTTGGCCCTCGAATTCTTTTTCTTATTGATTAAGCATGATTTAAATTAATTATGAGATTTTGATAGATAAATTTTTTGTAGTTAATTATTATGTCAAAGTTAGTATGATTTATAGCATGAGTTAATGGAATTAAAGTGCTAAGGTAATAAGAATGTATAACGACATTTTTGGTAGGCCATTTAAGCATTTAAGATCCTAAGGCATAAATGAAGGGCAAAATGGGCTTTTAGCACTCATTAAGGGTATTTTTAGAAGAATAATTGTGAATGAGGGAGAATGAAGAAGAGAAATACGAAAATAAAGAAGAGAGGAAGAGGTTTCAGTGGTTTGAGAGAAAAGAAGAGAGTTGAGCTAGGGTTTCATCTTTTCTAAGCTTTCTAGAGAGATTTTGAGGTTGTGCAAGAAGGGAAAAAGGTAGAGGAAGATAAGAGCTTCCATTTGAGCCAATAAAATCTTCATTTAGTGAAGATTCAAGGTAAGTTTGATTTTAATCCTTTGGATTTATGGAAGGGTTTTGGTTCATGAAGCTTAGGAAATGAATGGGTTTTAGTATTCTTGAACCAATTTTAGTGAATGTACTTCATCAGTTTTCAATTTGCAACCCTATTCAATTGGGATTTTTACCTATGTAAAGGGAATCAAGAAAGACAAGAGGAGCAAGAGGAGCAAGAGGAGAGGCACATTTGCGCAAGTTATAAGCAAGGAATTCAAGGTGGGTTACATTTTTATAATTGAATAATAAGCCATTAATGTTTCTTTCAAGAAATGGAAATAATAATTTCAACTACTTTTTAAATGCGAATTTATTGTTTTTTAAATGTTTTGAGAAAGTGTTACATATTGTGTATATGAATTTTGTGGATGAATTATGAAATGAAAAATGGAAATGATTTTGAAAGGATATCAAGTTTATGAAATCATGTTTCGAAAATGTGTTAGTTTGGGTAACAAGTTTACAAGATGTGAAATGCATGATTATGTGATTTTGTGGTGGTCCCCTAAATATGTTAAGTGCATTTTGACCAAAGGATTCTCCCGCCTTCCCACTAGTGGCATGGAGCTCCTTCATGGACTCCTATAAGTTCACGGCTACGCAAGACAATTAAGTGGGATTGCAATATTACGTTCTGTTCATGGCTACATAGGACCATTATATAGAAATGTGTAGTACGTTCTGTTTTGGGCCCACCCAAACCATTTGATGTTCTTATATGTTGACAAATTTGTTGAATGTATGATTTATCTTATTTATAAATTGAGAATTGGGGAAATATGTGTTTTATGATTCAATGTAAGTTTTACAATGGAATGAATGTTTCAATAGTTTTTGCTTGTTACCAATTATAAAACCGTTACCCACGAGCTTTAAGCTCACCCCCTTTTCATCCCATCTTCAGGTGATGAGCAAGAGATTGAGTAACTGAGAGGCATGACATCACTCAAAATTTGCATCTTTTTGTATTTTGAAGTAGTTTATGTAAAGCCCAAGGCTTTAGCAACATTTCAAGTTTTTATTTGCTCATGTATATTTTGGTTATTTTGTATTTTGGACTATGAAACCAAGGATGTAATATGGCTTGAAATATCATTAAAGCTTTGTAAAAATCTTATATTTTGAGGTTAATGAAATATATTTCGTTTGCTCATGATTTTCCCATTTTGTACATTGCATCTTCAAGTTTTTAATAGGAAAAAACTTTGTGATCTGACTTCAGGAGAAAATATGGATTAATATAATCTTAATTAGACAAATCTATCTTCTAGAAATTTGTAGCTTATCTTTCTAGCTTTCCAACGGTATATAGTACGTAATTTTTGGACATCGTATTTGAAAGTTATGACCATTTAAAGTTAGTGATATCGCATAGGATGTATATGCAAGACAGCTTCGGTCGCGATCGCATCAAACAACCTCACGATCACACCAAGCGCTCTTGCGATTGCATCTTCCCTCCATGTGATCGTACCATTCTCCTTGCGATCGCACCTACCTTCGTCACGAGCTCACCTTCATCGTTGTGATCGCACCTGAAGGGTTTTCCAGCTTTGAACCTATTTCACTCTTTTGGCCATAACTTTGTCATCCGACCTCCAAATAACCTGATTTTACAACCAATAGATTCCTAACACATTTATCTATCTCTAAATAAAAATTTATAGCCTTTTATATTGATTTGAAAAAATATTGATTGAATCAAAGTAAGGGTGTCGGTTGGAAGAGTATGAATTGGATATTTTACTGAACATATTTTGATATTTTAATGATATCTTGATATGTAGAGATCCTAATGAGTTGGCTCTCATTTCAAAATAAACTAGAGACATAGGGATGCAAATTTTATGAAGGAATATAGTTTTAATTCAGTCTTTAATAATTTCAAAATTGGGATAGAAGTTGAGCACAAAATATTTGTTTTAGTATAAGAACAATTCGAATATGGGGCTCAACACTTATGGTAATCAGAGAATGAAAATGAGCCAATGTTGACTAATAAGAGTTCATTGATACAACCCTACAAGGTAATATGCACACTCACATGTTATGATATTCAGATATTTGGGCTCCGAAAATGGGGTCTAACTTGTTTGATATTTGCTGACCCTTAGAGTTAGTTCACCCCTCATCAACGTTAATTATGGAGCGGAATGGTCATCCAAGGACCATAGGAGTTTCCACATCTTCTTCAATGTTCAATATATAGAACTCTATGGGGAAGGTAAATTACTAATTTATACTTGCATATCCTTAATAATCCCCTTCAGTCGATGAACTGTTATGTTTGCCATCTTTGTGGTTTCTAGCTCTCCTAACCTCAATTTTTGACTAAAGATATAGGGCATCATATTGATACTCATTTCCAAATCTATAAATATCCTATCTATCTAGACTCTATTGATACTAAAAGGAATGCAAAAATCCCCTAAGTTCTCTTTAATCTATGCTATGTTAGGGTGTTCTTCCACTATGTGCTCCTTAACCTTCTTCTTATTTGATTCCTTTAGTGTGAGCTTCATTTTTAGATGTTTTGTTATGTCTTTAACCGTGTTTGATTCAAACTCTTTATAATTCCCCGTCACCTTACTTAAAATTAACTTCCACTAAGCTAAAATAGGATATGAAAATTTAGGTCGAGGTTCCTCAATTTGCTCAATTACGAGCTCACTTGGAAGGAATTCCATAATTATTTGTCCTTCTCTGTAACATCCCGTTCCCAGATTAAGGGTTAGAACCTTAAAATATTGTACATGAAAGATCAATGAGACATTTAAAAAAAATGCATCTTATGCTCATGCATATTGTTAGCATCAATGTATGTGAATATGATTGTTACACACATGAAAATAATTGTACATATATATATGGATAATTTCGGGTATAATCGAATTGTGATATGATACTATAGAGAAATTGTGAATTTGTTATATTGAAAAATTTAATTGGAGAGCGTATTGGTGAATTTTAGGAATAATTCCAGAAATTATTAATTACTATTAAACTAGGAAAAGTGCCACTTGGCAACTAAATTGATGTATGGAAAATAAAAATGAGTGTAATAATATTGAAGAAAAATTTGGGAGTCAACTTCATAATTTTGAGATAATGGTTGTGAAAATTAGGGACAAATTGGAGATAATTGTAATAAAAGGATGAAAGTTTGGGAACTAGTTCAATAAGAACCAGTTAGTTAAGAACTAGCCAAGGTTTTAAAGAAATGGACAAGCGTCCAATTCTTAAACACACATTCTTTTAAACTTAAAAGATCATCTACTGTTTGTTCCTGTTGTAAAAATATCTTCTTCAGGATTTTCCTTCATCTTCTGGAAGCTTCATTCTTTCATAGAAATCTCTCACCCTCACAAAGAAAGTTTTGCTCTCACTTTTCACTCACAATCTCTTTTTGATATCTTCTTCACTATAACTGAAATGCCTAATCCTACAACTATTGACTATTGATGGTCAGGTATTATAGGAAAGCTATGGTTTACGTGATCTTGAAGGTTTTAGAGCTTTAGACAAGTAAGCATTTTAATGGGTTTTCATTACTACATAAGATGAAGCATGTATCATGTTAGTTACACGTTGAAGTTATAAAATGAAAATTTATATGTGCTGAAAACGTGACTAAAAAACCAGAGTATACAACATGTGTTAATTTTTTAGACTTGATGACAAAAAAATGTTCTGAGATGGTGTTAAAATGATTTTTGGAGTTGAAAGATCTTAGAAAACATGTATAACTAGGTGTAGAAACTTTTTGAAGAAAATAGAAATGAGGACTTTGTTTTCACTGTGCATATATATATACGCATATAAGTGAATATTTTGAGAGTTATTAAAGATGAACAAGAATAATATTAGAGTGGATAATAGTTATATGATGATGTCTAGAGATGAGAAAAATGAAAGTTTAACATAAAATTAGAGAATGTATAAATAGGTTGAAATGTAGAGAATAGTGAAATGCAGAATATGAGGAAGATGAATAATTGATATTTGGATTTTGATGATTTTGAGAAATTCGAATAAAATTTCATATTTATGGGTACTGTGAATTATGGTGAATTATTTGAATGAAAATGTATTGGAAAAACTAGAAATGAAAATTTAAGTGTTGGATTTGGTGAAGGAAAACGTTAGAGAAGTTGGCTGAAAATGAATCCAAGAAAAGAGAAAGGAGAGGTAAAAGTTTGATCTGAAACTTCCTTGATTA
>JANSVA010000004.1:19717903-19736035 GCA_025504915.1 Erythroxylum reticulatum | reverse complement strand
CTCTTTTGTTTCATTAATAATAAATATTTTCATTACAAAACTGTAACTGGAAGAAAATTAAGTTACATGTAAATATATTTGATTTCCAAGGAACTATATTTACATAACTCCAACAACTAAAGGTGTTTAGTTATACATAATAGAAAATGAAATCAATGATAATTTGGAAGAAAAATGAATAGAAAATAAAGAGTTCATAATTTTAACTCTTTATTCTTTTCTATCAAATGTTTTTGCAAGTTTGAGGTTTGATGTTGTAATTTATTAGACCTTTTGATTATTTCTTTGCGTTCTCCATGTCTCTAGATCAATATCGAACCTTTTAAACGTTCTTCATGTTTGGAATCACCTCTAAAAGTTTGCTCCATCATTGGCATCCTCTCACGTCTTTTTATAGTAAATTTTAGAGTTTCTAGGAGATACATAGTTTGACACAAATTTGTGTACTAGACTACGTATACTTTAAAATCTCCAAAATTTATAATTCTGCATGTGTTGAGAGACGTACATAGGCATAACACCACCGTATATCTGTACTTTGCTTCAAATCTTTGTTTTATGTCATATTTTCATCTGAATTCTTCTCCTTTTGGTCCATGAAAGCAACTATTACCTATAAATGCGTTTGGACTAAATTAAGTACCAAAAATATAATAAAATTACAAAATATCAAGCAAAATACATAAAAAATGGGTGTATAAATATTATCAAATATGTATTTATCAAACATCTATACACTTAAGTGGTTGCTTTTCCTCAAGCAAACCATAATCAAAATTATAAAATTTATAACATCAATCCTTTATTAATTTTAACCTGTTTATCCATACTGTAAATTATCATATCATATTCATCAAATTGTTATACAAGTAACATCAATCCTTCAATAATTTTAACTTGTATATCCGTACTGTAAATTATCATATCATATTCATCAAATTAATATACAGGTGGAGTCAAGTCATCCTAAATCTAACTTCCTAAGTCAATATTAATAATAATCATATCAATAATCTCATTAAAATCAAAAGCAAAATCCTTTATGCCCTTACCAATATTTAACTCAATGCAATCAAGTGTTTACGGTGAACTCTTAAATCAATGAATAGTAGAACTCTTACCATAGGCTTGAAATATAATCACATCTCCACCACTTATGTAAACTAGAAACAAAAATTAGGAGGTCTTTATAAGGGTTTTAATAAGTCTTAGGTAAGGTATGATTGGGATAATAAAAGTGTTGATTTAATGGAAATTTACAAAAGAAACATTACAGGAAACTTGTTCATAATATACATATGTCCATTCATTATAAAACCAATGGTACTAGATTTTTTTTCTTTTCTATGCTCTATTTTTAATTAATCATATTTTTAAGCATTCATCATGTATCACTATTGAAGAGATATTGGACTTTTCAATATTTCAAGTTTCAAACTACCAAATAATGTAAATAACCTTCATGATTCAAAATAATAAAAAGGATTCAAACAAAAATAGGCTAAAGGTTAATATATTGGGACTAATCGATGAAAAAGGCTAAGGATCAGCTTGGTTTTTCCTAAAGGATAAAATATGGGTAAGGGAATTATCAAAGAAATAGGCTAAAACAAGTTGTTGAATCTAAGTGCCTTCATCACTTTAATGTTCCTAATTTAACAAATGTGACCTCAATGTGTATAATAAATTCAAGTTCTAGAATCATTTAAATATGCATGATAATAAACATGAAAGAAAAAAAGAGATTACAAGTTTTAAATTTTTTGCTCTTAGGCTCAAAATATGACAAAAAGATTTATTTGTGTAAATAGTATGTAATTTCATTCAACTTGATTATCTAAATGAATTAAAACATTAGTATGTAATTTCATTCAACTTGATTATTTCAATGATTAATAAAAATATGAGTTATAAAGCAAATTTTGTTCTAACTCTTATCCTTTTTGCTTATTAATTCAAATGAATATTCAATCATAAAATAAAGTATTGATGTATAAATTTCAAATAATTTTGGATATCAGTCAATAAAATTTAATAATCAAGATTATAATAAGCTTAAGATTCACGAAAATCTTTAATCCCTTCCCCACACTTAAAGTTTTACATTGTCCTCAATGTACACAATATAAGCATATATAATGAGTGAGAAGGTTAAGTGGTACTTTCTTGAGTAAGACCATTTTCTGATTTTGATCCATCCAATATTAGATTACATCCTTGCAAAACATAAACAAAAAGGGATAAAAATGATAAAAGAAAATAAAAATAACGTACAAAATTAAGAAAAAGAAAGATCATTAACTATAAATTTAGAGAAAAGAAAATAATAAATACACAATTAATAAAGAAAAAGAAAGACAAAAAAATAATCCTCTCCCTTTTGATTGATCTAGGCTGCTTTAACAAAGGAGGGTCCTCGGGTAGTTGATTCTATATTAATGGAGGGGCTATTGAGGAAGTGCCCTCACCAGATGTTAGAGGTTGGAAATTGATGCCTAAACGGTTTGCCATTAATAACGTCAATTTTCCCATCCATCTGATTATAGGCTCGGGTCTTCTTAATTGCTTAACTGTAGTCTCAAATCGTCCTACCCACTCAATAAGCTTCACCTACTTTCATCAGATAGTCTTTTGAGTTCCCAAAAGTTGGCCCACCCATCTCTCTAATAGTGCTATCATTACCTGAGTTGGTTTTGCATCCTAGCTTTGGGACCTCTCAGAATATCTAACTTTGGGGCTTCATATATCATCTCAGGTGATGGTGAATGTGGTTCTAGGGGGTGCTTTTCTACTTGTTATTTTGCTTTATCTCCACCCTTCGCTCCTAGCTCATTGAGTTTCTCGATAAATTTATATTTGTAATCTGTAGTTCCTCGATGTCTGCTGATCATGCGCATGTTCTACATTACTACTAAATTAAGTGCTACCATGGTTCTCATCTATCGCATCAATGGTAGTTTGATCGGGTCTTTTAGATGTGTGTAAGTTTTAATGGATTAATGTCGATAATCTGCAATCGCACGGGTCATTCATGTAGTACCTAAGGTGTCGATCCTATGAGGAACGATAATTTAATCCTAAAATCTAAGGCCAACATAAATTGCAGAAATTTAAAATGTAACGAAGCTAAAACAAGAATTCAATTCAATCAATTCAATCAATTAAATAATTAATCATGAAAATATTAACAGTTTAGAAATTGCAACACTCACTCAATACTTAACCTAAGGAATTACCAATTGAGAGAAAGTGAATTTTACATATCTTTAATGCTAACCTAATCGATTATGAAATACTGGATTATTGACTCTAGATGATCCTAGGGTTGATCACTCTCTCTCGAGTTATAACCATTAACCCTAATTTATAAACCTTAATTAGATTATGAAAGTTGCAAATTCTTAATTAACAGCCTATCCAAAACCCTAATTAGATCTGAATTTGTCTAATAAACTATCAGAAACCTATATAAGGTCTCTCTTCACACAATTTACCGATTTGATTTAATTCTCGTTCTATTAAATCACCTAACTCTCAATATCCCAATTTAATTATTTTTCATTTGATTCACCCTCTCAGTTTATCACCGAAATATGCAATTGTAGAAGTTAAATCACAATAAATCCAAATAACACATAAAGAATTAGATTTCATTAAATCAAAGATAAAATCCCGAAGGTGAGTTTGGAAGCAACACTAACATCTAAAAATCTTATCATCAACTATTATTCAAATTCTATACAATAATAAAACCAAAAATAGTAGGAAATACGAAATTGAACGGATGACAGGAGACAGTAACGTCGAGAAAATCTTGATCCGGGAAGTATATGTAGTCGGCTTCTTCTCCTCTTCTCTCTTCCTTCTTCTCTTTCTTTATCTCTCGATAATTCTCTCTAGGGTTTCTCTAAAAGTGGTTGATGCAAAAGCTCCCTCTTGCTCTTTGTGTTATTCTTTAATTATCTTTTGTGTTCTAAGCAGCCCTACGATTTTTTGGGATCCAAATGGTCTAAAAAATCTCTCGAAACTTGATATTTTTCAATGCCTATGTGTCTGCCTGATGCCGATCATGATTGCTGCCTTGCATGCTATGATCATAGGCCACATCTGAGCCTTCTGTCACGATTATGACAAGCAAGCCACCATCATAGGCCATGTCTTAGGCTTCTGTTATGATCATGGCATATGGGCCACAATCGTGGGTTAACTCCTGTGATTCTATCATGATTGTGGCCTAGTGGACCACGATTGTGGACCGTTGTTTTAGCCTGAATGTCTCTGAAACTTCTCCGTTCTTCGATGTTGACCCTAAAATACTAGCAAATACATCAAGGTACCTAAAAAATCATAATAATTAAGCTCAAAGACTTGTATTAACCCATAAGACACTTAAAATATAAATAATTAACAAAGTAACACAAATTTAACCTAAACACATACTAAACGATTGAATATAAAATAAATACATATCAAAGTAAGCCCTAAAATACGATGCAATTCATACTTATGAACATCTTCAGACTTAAACGTTTGCTTGTCCTCAAGCTAACAAACACATAAAATCACATAACACACAATGCAGTAGTGAGACAATGACTTTAACTTCATGAAATAAATTTAATTTAAAACACATTCATTCAAGTCATATCAAATCATTAACAAATAAAATCCATATCTATGGGCTTTGAACTAAATATACATATTAATCCAGATCCAAGTGTTAAATTATTTACCTTTTTCAAATGCACACACACATTAATAATTCTTTGGTAATTTAAACTCTATAACTACTCCTAAGTATGTTTTCATGAAAAGTAATGCTAAGAAAACACTTTTTTTATAATTAAACAAGGACCTAGTCTTTTACTTGGAGGAAAAAATTAGTGATGAATGTTGATTAAATCATTTTTATTAAGCTGTTTAGTTGAAATGTCATTATAGCCTTTTGACGCGAAGGTATACATTTGTGATGCGTGTCTATTCAGTTACTCAGCTATATGATGTTCTCAACTGGCTACTAGCTCTATTCATAACTCGAAGGCTAGTGGAATAGTAATTTATTTAAAATTAACAAACACAATTTTTTATTTACCTACCTTGTTACTTAAGCTACTCGTTTTCATAAAGAAATACTAGTAGAGCTACTTTAGTCGAAAGACCTCAAATTATGAATGAATGTGACAATTTAAAGGGTAATAAAATCACACTAAATCCTAATTAAGCTGCATATTTAGCCAAAGAACCCAATTCACTAGTTTTGCGAGCTAATGGTTTTTCATAACCTAATAGACTATGTTTAAAATTAAATCAATTTCAATCCATCTAAGCCATTGACACATTTACACGATTAAAAAATGCAACCTACAAACTATTATACAATACGTAAAACTCATATTCAAAGAAAAACATATAAACCTCCCTAAACTTAAACAACATATTGTCCTCAATGTGAGAAGTGGAAAAATAAAAACACCTGGAAAGAAGAGATGTAAAATTAAAATCAAACAAAAAGTAAGTAAAGACTAAAGTTAAAAAGAAAAGGGTTAGAACAAGGCCATATGGGTGATGGAGGCGAGGATGGTATTGGAGGTGGTAGTTGGACACCTTGAGCCTCGAAATAATAAAGGATACGATGTATGTCCTGGCTTTGACGTTGTTGAGTTTGGACCATCTCCTTCATTCTTCTAGAGTTCTCCGCAAGTTTATCTATGATTACCTTAGTGTTTGTGGAGATTGTATCAAGCACTTTCTTCTAGCTCAGTTCTTCTATTTCTTCTTCCTCCTTAGATTCCTCACTGGTCAAATCCTTTTTTTGGTCATTGCTGAGCACTTGAACTTGCTTGACTAGTCCTAATCTTGACTTGTGTCTTGGCACTAATATCCTGCAGTTCTATATTATGGGACTTTGGGATTTCAGCTCTCCACAGATGATGATGGTTCATAAATTTAGGACAGTAGGCTGTGAGTCCATTGCACTCAACTCTATAGTAGATGGCTATGGCCAAAACCAAGTAACCTATTCTTAAGTTATTGCTCCTCTTATGTCAAGTAAAAATAATTTCATTAAAGATATGGGTGGGTGTGCAAACTAGGATGCTATGGTCTATGCACAACAATATGAAAAGTTCTTTTGTCGAACACTTATTGGTTTTCGTTTTATCGAAAACAGTTTGACATGAATTTGTGCAACAACAAGTGTTCGTGGCTTTTAATGATGTTGTTGTGTGTGTTCTTAGCATCAAAATGCTCTAATTCAATTAGTTTAGTCCAGTAGGGGTGACATAGAAATCATCGTGCCAATTCACTACGGATGACTTGGAGAAACCACAAATTTTAGATAGAGTTTCATAATTATAAGGTTTTCCCCTCAACCTAAACCATAATTCCCTAGGATTGTTGGATTCTAACTCAAGAGATGTAAAGAATTCTAAGGTAAGTTCTTCGTAGATTGGGTATTGAAGTTGAATGAAATGTCCCTATTGAATTCTCTCCACTAAATTTTCGGTCTTGTCTCGCAATTCTAAACTATCTAAAGTTTCAAAATGAAAATACTTTGCAACCATAATTTGCTTATTACGAAGAGAATGAATTCCTCATCTAAGAAGATTGGGAAAGATGCTCTATAATCAGCTGCCCTATTCCTTTTCCCTCATCCTGAGAATTGGTTTTGTCCTAATGATTTATCCCACTTTCCTGATTGCTTATTGAGCGACTTACTAGCTTGTGAGTAGGTAAAAGTTGGCAGAGACTAAAGGTTTGAAATTTTGGGTAGAGAGAAATGAGAGTGTTTGGAGGTTCTAAACTTAGAGAGATAAAGTAAAAATGAAAGTGAGTGAAAAAGAAAAGTTAGAAATGAATATATAAGTAGATGGAGGGTAAAATGGTAAAAAATGAATATGAAATCCGTGTGTCCCCTTTTTTCTTTGCTGCAGGCCATGATCGTGGCCTCTTGTAATTTTTTTACCAAAATTTAAATTTGCTCTTCTTTTATCCTTCTTCACTTTTCCATGATCAATTCTTAACTCTTTATGGCCCTTTCACCTCTCTTTGCTTACTTCCTCGATCATCAAATTCCTGTCGAAGTCCTATGCATTCCTGATTTTATTTGAAAATGAAATAACCTAAATATGGAATTCAACTATCTAAAAATTAAAGGAAATAACATCAAATTAATAGTCCATAGGTTGCTTCCTATGCAACGCTTCTTTTTAACATTGGTAGCTCGATGCTTTTCTTCTACTCAAGGTGGTTTGAATGAATTGTGCAATGGTAGCGCAGTCATTGATCTTACAATTTGCATATAAGCTACCATACCCTAAATTCCACTCTCCCTCTGCTTCTTGTTCCTTTGCCTTCTTCTTCACGATTGTTTCTTTCTAGATGCATTCCCAAGATCCTCAATATCTTCCTATTGTCCTCAAGGTTTGGTTTCCTTGAGATTAGTTGGAGGTAAGAGAGGATTGTTGTCTTTCTTTGACACTTTGAAGGTTATTTGATGCTTGCAGACCTCAGTGTTGGTTCACCCCATCAACATCAATTATGAAGTAGGCAACAACTAAGAATGGTCATCCAAGGACCATAGCGGTTTCCGCATCTTCTCTAATATCCAATATATAGAAGTCTGTAGGGAAAGTAAATTTATCAATTTGTACTTGCACGTCCTTAATAATCCCCTTCGGTCGATGAATTGTTTTGTTCATTGTCTTCACTTGTATCTTTGTGGGTTATAACTCTCCTAACTATAATTTTTTACTAAAAGGTATAGGACATCATATTGATACTCGCTTCCAAATTTGTGAATGCTCTGTCTATCTCAACTCTATTGATACTATAAGGAATGTAAAAATCCCCTAGGTCCCCTTTTTTCTATGTTATATTAGGGTTTTCTTCTGCTATATGCCCCTTAACCTTCTTCTTGTTTGATTCCTTTAGTGTGAGCTTTGTTTGTAAATGTTTCGTTATGTCTTCAACCTTATTTAATTTAACCTCTTTAGAATTCCTTATTGTGCTACTTGAAATTGACTTCCACTGAGCTAGAATATGGTATAAAAATTTAGGTCGAGGTTCCTCGATTTGTTCAATTATGAGCTCACTTGGAAGGAATTCCATAATTATTTGTCCTTCTCCTTTAGCTCCAACTTCCTTCACATGTTTGAGCTTCTTTTCCTGGGTCTGAGTGATGGCCATGATCCAGTCCTTTGGATTAGACTCGGTATTTCTTGGAAGGGTTCCTGCATTCTAAATAGAAATTGCCTCCGCTAGTTGACCTACTTAGACCTCCAGATTGTGTCTTGAAGAGGCATGATTCTTAGTGACTTACTCAAATTTGGTTTCAAGCCTCCTATATGCATCCTCCATGCCTCCAATTTTATCTAAAATCTTATCAACTTGGATTCTATTGAACTCTATTTATCTTGCTCGAAGCCTAGTTGTCTTTGAGGTCTGAACTGTCCTCTAGCATTGTTTGTCCACGAGAAGTTAGGGTGATTCATCCACCTAGGGTTGTAAGTGTTGGAGTAAGGATTGTTTCCTTCTTGTCCATATTGAGCTCCCATATAATTCACTTGCTCTGGATCACTTTTCATCATCAAGAAACAGTTCACCGTATCATAGCCTATTTGTCTACAGAGTTCACAATTTAATTATATAACTTTTACCGAAGCTGAGGAAGATGCCTTCATATTGTTGAGATGTCGAGTTAAGTTGTCAATTTTAGCTTGCATCTTTGTCATTTGATCGACAACCACAATTCCTTTTTATTCTCAAAAAGTAGTGGTTTGTCTACTCCGCTTGTTTGTCTATAGGCAGCTATTACTCGCCATCTCCTCTATTAGCTCTTCTGCTTTAACTATTGTCTTTCTAATAAATGATCCTCCTGAAGCTGCGTCAATTGTGCCTCTTGTATATGGGGTTACTCTGTTATAAAATATCTGCAACAAGAATTCCTTGGGTAAGTTATGGTGTGGCCATTTTCGTTGCAAATCTTTGTATCTTTCCCACACTTCATAGATTGATTCCCCATCAGTTTACTAGAAATTAGTAATTTCCTTGATGATCTTCGTGGTCTTAGCAAGGGGAAAATACTTATATAAAATGGCACGAACTAGCTGATCCCAATTTTTGACATTGTTTGGGGTGAGGAAATGATACCAAACCTTTGCTATATCTCTAAAGGTAAAAGGGAAAAGCTTAATTTTGATTGCAACTTTTGACATCTAATAGTACAGAAAGGTATTATAGATTTCAAGGAAGTTCACTATATATGCGTTAGGATCTTCATTCGTTAGTCTATAAAGCTATACATTTTGTTGAAGCATGTTTAGGAGGGTTGATTTAATCTCAAAATATGTTGCTTGTACGGTGGCCTAGCTACTCCTTAGTTAGCTACATTGAGCCCTGGTCTTATAAAGTCCTTAAAGGTCCATTGTTGATGTCTTTGGTTTGCTCCGTGGTCCAATCTTACAAAAATTCCTCATCCATTGTTGCTTTCACGATTTCCTCTTCTTCTTCCCGCCAACCTTTCCTAATGGATTGTTCTAATCGAGTTATGTCTAAATTTGAGGTTTCAGCTGCATGACTTGATCTTCTCGTGACTCTTATATTCATGCAAAAGAATGATTTCATAAATAGTAAGAAAGAAAGAAAGCAAAGAAAAACTAACTAAATTCCTTAAATTAAAGAATTAACCTAATTCCCTCCCCGACAACGACGCCAAAAACTTGATCGGGCTTTTTTGATGTATGTAAAATTTAATTGATTAACCTCGATAATCCGCAAGTGCACAGGCCGTTTCCATAGTACCTAAGGTGTTGATCCCACAAGGAGGGATAATCTAATCCTAAAATCTAAGGCCAAAATAAATCACATAAATTCAAAATGTAACGAAATTAAAACAAGAATTCAATTCAATCAATTAAATCAATTCAAGAATCAATAATGAAAATATTAACAATTTAGCATTTGTAACATACACTCAAGACTCAACCTAAGGAATTACCTATTGAGAGAAAGGGAGTTTTACTTATCTTTAATGCTAACCTAATCGATTATGAATTATTGGATTATTGGTTATAGATGATCATAGGGTTGATTACTCTCTCTCGAGTTATAACTATTAACCTTAATTCATAAACCCTGATTAGATTATGGAAGTTGTAAATTCTCAATAAACATCCTATCCAAAACCCTAATTGAAGTAATCTAATAAGTTATCGAAAACCTATGCAAAATCCCTCTTCACACAATTTACCGATTTGATTTAATTCTTATTCTATTAAATCACCTAAATCTGGTTAGCCCAATTTAATTATTTTTCATTCGGTTCACCCTCTCAATTTGTCTTCGAATTATGCAATTGCATAAATTAAATCAAAATAAATCCAAATAACACATAAAAAATCAGATTTCATTAAATCAAAGATAAAACCCCGAAGGTGAGCTTAGAAGACACATTAATATTCAAAAATCCTATCATCATCTATTATTCCAATTTTATACATTAATAAAACTAAAAATAGCAGGAAATACAAAATTGAATGGATGATGTGAGGTAGCAACATTGGGAAACTCCTGATCTAGGAAGTACATTGAGTCGGCTTCTTCACCTCTTCTCTGTTCCTTCTTGTCTTTCTCTATCTCTCGATAATTCTCTCTAAGGTTTCTCAGAAATTGGGTAATGCAAAAGCTCCCTCTTCCTCTTTGCCTTATTCTTTAAACACCTTTTATGTTTTGAGCTATAGTAGGGTTTAAGGTTTTTTGGGCTACAAAAGGTATGAAAAATCCCTTAAAACTTGACATTTTTGAGTGTTTTCATGTTTGCCCAACGTAGGCCATGATCGTGGGCCACATCTGAGCCTTTTGTTATGATCGTGGCTTGTTGTGCCACGATCGTGGGTCGTTGTTTATGCTCAAATGTCTCGAAACCTTCTCCGTTCTCTGACGTTGACCTTGAAACACTAACAAACACATCAAGGTACCTTAAAAACATAATAATTAACCTCAAAGACTTGTACTAACCCATAAAACACTTTAAATATAAATAATTAATAAACTAACACAATTCTAACCTAAACACATGCTAAACGATTGAATTAACAATTAAATACATATCAAACTAAGCTCTAAAACACGATGCAATTCACACTTTTCATAATTGAGCAAGTAAACCCACTAGTTGTTACAGTGTGGTCATATAAGGTCTAACATATATTGTGCCGACCTTTCTACCTTTGCTCTAATATCTAATGAATTAGAAAAGTGCATATCCTAGCAAATTGGCGTCCTCTCACTCATACTCATAAGTAGTACACATCTATGTTTCCAACGACTCCCCAACTATCACCCTAACCACTCAGCATGTGAATTAGAAGGCCATAAATGTATATGGGCGAGGGATGTTGCAATGTAGATGCTTTAGACTTGCTTAGGTCATAATCGTCTTCTGTGTTGATCCTACTCTAGGAGTGTCGAGAAGACAATCCATATGAAATTGTTTTATTGACTATTGGACCATGAAAATTCCTATCTTATGTTAATAACTCTCTTGAGAATACTAAATATTGATCATAGGTTTATTAACTAAAATTCTTTATATTAAAGTTTCTAGGATTGCTTTACAGATTTGTGCATTTCGTAATTAGGTTTAGCCCTAATCTAATGGATTTATGTTGGCCTATCTTTATATTTATAATCAGCTCCTTTTAATTGTTGTATATCTATCTATACAAAAGATTTCTCAATCTCTATGTTTTAAAATCAAATTATGTACTAATATTTCGAATATATTAGAACATATATAAAACACATAATTAAATCACCGTAGATTAATTAAAACAATTGCATTAAATAAAAGAATCAAAACATATTGTAATATAAACTAGGGTTCATCACACCTAGACACTAAAATGTGTTTAGTTACTTATGATGGAAAATAAAATCAAAGATAAAATAGAAGAAAAATCAATAGAAAACAAAGAGTTCATAATTCTAACTCTCCCTTCTTGTCTATTGAATGTTTTTGCATACACATGCACAAACATGACTTTGTATCTCTAGTTTGTTTCAAATCTTTATTTTATGCTGTGTTTTCATCCAAATTCTTCTCCTTTTGATCTATGAAAGCAATTATTACCTATAAATGCACTTGGAGCAAATTAAGTACCAAGTATATAATAAAATTACCAAATATCAAGGAAAATACATGAAAAATGAGTGTATATATAAAGTCAAACATGCATCTATCACATATCATTTATGTGTGACTTTACATTCGCATGGTGTTAATTATTGATTGTGATCGCATTGTGAACAATTTTGTTGCATGATGTTGCATTATGTGAATATGTCAATGACATAGATTGGACAAAATTAGTTTACCTTTGAATATGATCATTTAAATTGTAAAGGCACATTATCTTGTGAAGTTTTTGTTTTAAGTGTCTTTAGGATGAATATGCATACTAATTAGGATATGAAACCTATTCTTTCACTTTATGAAATTTGTTTGGATACACTTATAACTTCATTCATTTAAATTGGTATGCATCATTAGAAATCTTTTATAAGAGTGACTGACTAAGAAGAAATAAGGTTTACTAAGAAATTAAAAAATTGCATGCTAAATAAAATTCCTATTTCGCTGGCCCTTTTTAAGGAAATTAGGTTAAGAATAGAGTTAGTAGCCAGTTGAGAGTTGTGATATAGTTGAGTAATTAGGGGCATTCATGATAAAATGTTTATCTGCACATCAAAAGGCTAGAATGACAATCCAACCAAGTAAATAAGAAAAGTTACCTAGTTGAGTAAACAGGGGACATTCATAGAAACGTGTTTAACTTTGCATCAAAAGACTAAGTGATTGTTAAAGAAAATATAAAAAATGGTGCTTGCAGTAAAATTTAACCTATTGATCTTTTGAAATAACATGAATTTTTATGAAAGGATACTTAGTGATAGGTTACCTCTTTAATTGATTAACAATAATGACTAGATGCTTACAAGTGTCCTAAGTGTATGAATAAAGTGTCAATTGATACATGTTACATAATACCTAATTCAATAAGCACAAAATAATGTAAACAATCCTTAAAGAGGGAAAGAAATAATGATACACAATGACGATATACTTAAATGCGCTCCTCATCGTCAATTTCACCTCCAAACTAGATTAAAGAAGCTTAGCCCAACATAGATCCTAAAAAGGTAAGTTTTTTGCCCTTTCTTATGCCTCAAAGATTTTTCCCCCTTAGTAGCCACCCAAAATGTGTATTTATAGCAATAACTAGGTTTCTGGGTATATACATGTTTGGGTGCACGACCATGAATCCAACCTTGCATACCAGAAAATTATAAAATTTGTGACAATACATAACTGGATACACGACCATGTATCCAATCGTGTAAGTCCAAAAAATGATCTTCCAAATGTATATATGTCCATTTATCTCCAGGTTTTGTTGAATTGTTGTTCTTCTTGTAATTTCTTATCCAATCCTTACTCTAATCCATCTCTTTCTTGTTCCACAAGGATAATTGAGTTTAAACATCAATAGGTTAGCTCAAGGAGTATGCTCTTAACTCATTTTAGTTCTTATGCTTCTAAATTGTACCTAAAATTATATATGAACTAAAATGAATGTCTTAAGCATTAATCACTAAGTGTCATGGAGTAAATGTATTAAAAACTAAGCTCACATCAATGAGTCATTCTGGTACAATATACATCGAAGAAGGGTGGAATGGCCATAATGGAGAGTGAAAGTAGAGAGTTGATTTTAACAAGAATCATCACAGGATGGAGAGTTTGCATTAACTATCACAAACTCAATAAAGTAATTAAAAATGATCACTTTCCTCTCCCATTCGTAGATCAAATTATAAAGAGAGTGGTTGGTCACTTATTTTACTGCTTCCTAGATGGTTACTTGGGATACAATCAGATATTCATCTATCCAGAGGACCAATAAAAAGCCACATTTAAGTGTCCTTATGAAACATTTGCATATAGAAGGATGGGTTTCAAGTTATGCAATGCTCCAGCTACATTTCAAAGGTGCATGATGTTTGTCTTTATTGATATGATCAAGGATATTATAGAAGTATTTATGGATAATTTTTCAATCTTTAGAGACTCTTTTGAGTAGTTCCTAACTAATTTGGACAAAGTACTCCAAAGATGTGAAGAATTACATCTAGTTCTGAGCTAGGATAAGTGCCACTTTGATCACGATTTTTTGATATAAGTAAGTTTTAATATTTAACCTCCATATTCTGCAAGCATATGGGTTGTTCGCATAGTACCTAGGGTGTCAATCCCACGAGGAGGGTTAATCTAATCCTAGAATCTAAGGTCAGAAACTATTAAACATAAATTTAATAGACAATGAATTTAAACACGAGAACTAAATAAATTAAAGTAACCAAATCAAATAACAAAACAATAATTGACAATTAACATTTAATGAAAACAATCAATTAACAACGATAATCAATTTCAAATTAAAAATAAATAACAAATAATGGAAATTGATTGATTTGTTGAACGATGATAACACACCCTAGAAATCGGCCTAGTGAGTTAACCAAATGAGAGAAAGGGAAAATTATCCATCTTTAATGCTAGCCTAACCAATTATGATTTATCAAATTAATAGTTCTAGATGATCCTAGGGTCAATTACTCTCTCTCAAGTTATAATTGAACCCTAAAGCATAAACCCTATTCAGATTATGGAAGTTTTGATCTCTCAATTAATAACCTATCCAAAACTTAATCAGTTCTTAAGTTCTCTAATAAACAATTGGAAAACTATACGTGATCTCTCTATGCAAGATTTTCCAACCTAGTTTAATTCTAAATCTATTAAATTACCTAACCTTCGTTATCCTAATTTAATTGTTTTTTTCTCGATTCACCCTCTTGGTTTATTATCGAGATATGAAGTATAGAATTAAACCATAATTAATTCAATAAACACATAAAACAATTAGATTTTATTAAATCAAAAATAATATTCCAAAGGTGAGTATAAAACATTAATAAACAATTAATTCAATTCTATTATCAAACTATATATCTCAGTTCTATAATCAAATAAAACTAAAATACATAGGAAATATAACTCGAATGGATGATGGTAGGTCGCAACTTCGGAAAGCTTCTTATTACGGGAAGCATGTCAAGTCTGCATCGTCTTCCTCTTCACTCTTCCTTCTTCTATTTCTCGATCTCTCAAAGTTCTCTCCTTTAGGGTTCATTATGGTGGTTGATCAAAGGCTCCTCTTTTTCTCCTCTTTATGTTATTTTTATACTTCTTTATGTTTTGGGTAACTTTAGGATTTTTTCGAGGTTCGAAAAGTCTAAAAAATCCCTTAAAACATGAAGTTCATGAGCATTTATATGTCTACGTGATGCACAAATGCAGGCCAGGACCAAGACCCTTCAGGCCATGATCATGCACTATCAAGCAACAATTGTGGACCATTATTTGGGCCCGAATGTTTTCTAGAACTCCTTCGTTCTTCTATATTGACCTTGAAACACTAGCAATCACATCAAGGTACCTTATAAATATAATATTTAAGCTAAAAAACTTATATTAACCCATAAAACACTTAAAACACAAATAATTAACAAACTAACATAGTTCTAACCTAAACATATATTAAACAATCGAATATACAACTAAACACATATCAAACTATACCCTAAATTACGATACATTTCACACCTATCAACATCCCCACACTTAAACATTTTTTTGTCCTTAATCAAACAAAACGACAAACAACACAAATCACAAAACACACAATGTAACAAATGCGACAATGACTTCAACTTCATGAAATAATTTAACTCTAAAAACAATCATTCAAGATGTTCCAAATTATTAACATGTAAAATCCATGTCTAAGCACCTTTGACTTAATATATAAACTAATTAAACTTTTAATGTCGAGTCTATTCACCCCTATCACTTGCACACACACATTGATAATCATTCATTCAAAACAAAAGTGTAGCTATTCCTCAGTAAGTTTTCATGAAAAATCAAGCTACTAATAAATTTGGTAGGTTTTTATTTGAAAATATTCTTTTTTTTAATTTTTCTTTAAGGAAATGAACCTAGTCTTTTACGCGAAGGCAAACATTTGTGAAGAATATCGATTCAGTTACTCAACTAAGTCATGTTGTTATTAAACTGTTTGGTTGGAATGTCAATATAGCTTTTTTACATGAAGGCACACATTTGTGATACGTGTCAATCTGGTTACTCAGCTACATCACATTCGCAACTGGCTGCTAGCTTTATTCATAACCTGAAGGCCAATATAATAGTTGTTTTAGTTAAAAATTTATGCAATTTTTTTCACATAAAATTTTGCCTACCTTATTGCTTTAGCTAATCATTCTCATGAAAATGTATTAATAATGCCACTTAATTGATTGGCCTAAAATTATAAATGAGTATGGTAAATTCCTATGGTAAATGGACTAGTATCGTATCCTAATTAACCAACATATTTAGCCCTAAGTAACTTAGGTCATTAATTTCACAAGCTAAAAAATCTTTGCAACCTAAAATACTATGTTTAAGGCTAAATCTATGTCGTTAAGTCTTAGCCATTGACCTATTCACACAATTCACATTATGCAACCTAAACAAACTATTATACAATATGCAAAATTCACACTCAAGGTAAAAACACACAACCCTCCCCACACTTGAATAATATATTGTCCTCAATGTTAGAAGGGTACATAAACAAACCAGGGGAAATAAAACACAATATACAGAAAACATAAGAAGAAAATACTAATAAAAATGAAAAGAAAAGGTTCAGAACATAAAACTATCATGTTGACTGAGCTGTTGATGGTGATGGAGTCAGAGATCACTTGTTCTTGATACCTATGATTGCTGCCCTATATTCTAATTGCTTCAAAAAGAGTAAGAGAATTAGCACTCCAAAACATTCCATATTATTAAGAACTTATTTTGAAACTTAAAACAAATCTAACTACACAATAATTCAAACCTAACTACTAAACGTGCTAATTTATGGTCATTAGCTTGACCTTTATCCTTTAAAACTTAGTCAGGATCAATTATGAGCGACTTGCTTCTACCTTTCTCGTTCAACATTAGTTTTGTAGCCTGTAAGTAAGCTACAAATTGCAAAATGATTAGAAGGACAATATTAATAAAGTTAAGAAAATCAATTAAGCTCAGTAATGCCCTTTTTTTTCTAATAAACTGTCCATAAAATAGGGAAAAAGAAAACTCCCTGAATCTTCCATCGAATCTAACAGTTTTTCTTATAAGAAGGTGAGTTTCTCTCTTTCTTTGGTAATCACCTTCATCTCCTTCGCTTCTTCCACTTCATAAATAGAGACTTTCATAGCTTCTTAAAACTCAATGTTTGTTGTCATCTGTTCTTTGTCCTCATGTTCTTTAGAAGATTCGAACACATCAATTATCCTGAATGAGCTACTATTTCAGATTCATTAATGCATCATTCATGTTGAAGGTAATTTGGTCATCATTAATCCAAAAGATAAGGTTCTTTTCGTGGTCATATACCAAATAATTTTTGATGTTCACACATGGTTTATTAAGAACTGGTGAATAATAGGTACAGTTGGCAATCTTTTCTTCATTATTTTTCTTTGTCTCTTGGTCTTCAATAAGGTAAGGTTCAGTTTGATTTTCCATTGGGCCTTCTAGCTCTCCCCTATTCTTAGGTGTGAAAGCCTCATATTGCTCTCTCTAATGTATTTCCATATTATTTAGAGAGTCTTCCACACTTATCTTACAAAATTCACGGGAAAGTTGTCTCACTCAAATCTCTAGGTTATGAATAGATGAGGCATGATTTTCTGATACTTGATCAGCTCTTCCAATCTTTTTTGGTTCTCTTCCATATCAATTAGCTTATCCATAATTTTGTCCAATTTGGAATCTCATAAATTGGACTTATCTTGCTGAAATTCAGATAGGTCTTAATGTTCAATGTGAGTACTTACATTATTAGGCCAATAGAAATCTAGGTGGTTCTGCCACCTCGGAGTGTACATGTTCTAACAAATATTGTTATTTCCCTAACCATACTATGCCTCATTATAGTTCATAAA
>JANSVA010000004.1:19690966-19702245 GCA_025504915.1 Erythroxylum reticulatum | reverse complement strand
TCTTAACAAATTCTATACATTTTATTATTATCAAAACATAAGTGGGATTTAATTTGTCAACCACCATTGGTCCAACAATAGTAACCTGTTAGAAGCATACACCTCATGAGGAGTAAGACACATTCTATATAATCTATATGACAAAAAGGCATTACCAATATATTTTGCATTAAAGGATAACTGTACAACAGAAGCATAAATGACAAAACTATAACCTTCTTTATCCAAAACTAATATAAAGATCAAGTTCTGCCTAAAAGACTGTATGTAAAATGTGCCACGTAAAACAAGTGCAAACCTTGTATCAAGGTTCAAGCATATATCCCCTACAAACATTTCACTAACTTCTTCATTATTGGCAACCATTAGTTCTTCCTCCTCTTTATTTGACTTTCTCCTACGTACGAACCCCTGCATGATTACACTTGATGTGGCTATAACTTCACTATCTAGCCATCAAGAACATCAGCTATAGCAAGATTACTCTCATAGATCATACAAGCCAAGGAATTACTTGACAGTTCATGTTTTTCTTTCCAGGATTTATATTTATGGCAATCATACTTTTGTGTCCCTTCTTCTTGTAGAAGAAGCATCTTATACTTTAAAAATCTACATGACATTTGGAAATACTAGATTGACCAATATTCACATGAGGATAAAATTTAGATTTCATACCTTTAAACCTCTAAGGCTTTACCTTTTCTTTTCCTTTTGTTGCTAGTAGAGTTGTATCAACAGTGTTTTTTATATTCTCCTTTTCAATAACACATCTTGAAATCAGAGCATTAATGTCCCAAGCCTTATCCTATGAATTGTACGTAGTAACCAGGATACCAAACTCTAGAGGAAGTGTATTCAGAGATTAATGTACAATGCAAGCATTATGATAATGTACTCCCTTACTCCTCCTTCTCTATTGTACCTTATGGAGAATAAATCTTTCATTAGGGTACTTATTTCTACATTTGAAGATACCATGTAACTTTGGGAGACATTGTTTAGAAAGTCTTTAGATATGTTTGTTTCTGGTAGTCCACTTAGTAGAAGGTCTGAGATTGCTCTTAATGGTCAAATAACATATCCTATTTAATTTTTCCCAGGCTGTAAATGATGTTTTCTTAACCTCCAAACTAAGAGATGTAGGTGCAAATTGCTTATCTCTAACCATGGCTATATTAGTGCCTTCCATCTCTAACACAAACTCTACATCTTATTTCCATTTCTTAAAATTGAAACCAGTTAGGGTTTTAATAGTGATACTATTATTGATTATAAAAATGGTAACTGCAAAATTGACAATGTAATATTTAACACAAATGTAGGACAACAGTGATACTCAAAGTCACAAATAGTATTTATACTAAGAATCTTATCACATATATCATGAAACACTTATGGGTTGAATAAATAATAAATGTAGATAAGACCTGTACACAAAAGTGATAAGGGTATACACCATTAACTCTTATGACTCTACCATTTGTGGGTGAATAGATTACTCAAGTAATGACTTCCTTCATCTAATGCCTTTATACACATCTCAAAATCTCATATAAGTCCAACAATTATAGGTAGACTAATCCATATGTAAGACCAGAGACATCCTCAAATATGCAAGCAAAACAATTTAACTATTGGTGACTACATTTTCATTAGTATCCAAACGGATCCACAAACACAAAAGATACAATTGTATGTTATCCTCACATTTTATATAGGCATATTATATATGACAATGTATCGTTAATAAATGCAAATCCTTATGCACGTTCTCATTATCACATATCAGTGCTGAAAATATCATCAATAAACTTTATTTAAAAAGTGATAAGAAGAAAAATCTCAATCAGATTGACAATCATGCAATGCTAAATAATAACTGCACCATGTGAGATACCAAAACCATATGTACCTCTTGTATTTTTAAGTTTGTAACATGAAAATTCACTTTTAAATTGCTTTAGTAATCTTTATTTGCATTTTCTAGAGTTCGTCTTTATTTATTACATTTAGTATCAAGTCTAGAAAAAAGTAAAAATAGCCTAGCTAGATGCGCCTATAGATGCATCAAAAGTGTGTGCTTCACATGCCTATGCGCAACCATGTGCCCCGTAACTTTATGGCACATGAGATTTACGTGCAGATGTACCTACCTCCTCTGGTGCATGTATTGAATGTGGTAGACATATGTCCTCACCCGTGCATACCCCTCGTTGGACAACTATCTAGCACATGTGCCACATGCGTCAAATGCCCAATGCCTCAGAAGCCTTGGAGTTGTTAGGGCACACCCCAATGATCTCCTTCTTCCTTCGTTCCTGCTGCCAAAAAATGGCAATTTTTTGTGATTTTCTAACTGTTTTCCTAGCCCCTGAAGCTTGCTTTCGACATGTTTCTCAATGCTACACTCAATTCACCTCACTCATGCATCAATTCACAATTAAAAACACGAAAATGGGTTGATGTCTTTGATATCCTTATGGAAAAAATCTAGAAAATCTTTCTTTACATTCATTAGATTACGTAACTGCTCTGATACCATGTGCAGTGCGTAACACAAGCCTTAGTTACATGCCTAGGATTAATGTGAAAGGGAAGAAATGAAGGAAACACAAAAAATACCTTATTTCACTTCCATAACTTCAACTTAGCTTTTTAAAGTCGAAACAAACGTGTTTTCACAACAATCTTTATGAAAGTTGATCATTGGGATGTCGTTAATATCTTTCTACAACTTTCTTAATACATGAACCTCTTAGCAGGTCAAAGAATCCAAATATTCACTATTTTCTTAAGCAATTGCAAGAGACCGTAACCTTATATATATAGTTTCTATATCAGGCTTCTCTATTATAGGCCCAATGCAAGTCAGATTTACATTGATTAAGGCCTACTTTCTTAGCTGAACTTCAACCTATTAAATCATATTCTTTATCCAGCTACTTTATTATCTTTATCTGAATTAAATTCGATTCGATTAATTGTAAATTTATTAAAATCATAAAAGTGTAATCAATTTTTGTTCAATATTAGGAAAATTTCTAACGTAATCTACCTTCAATGACGTCGACCTACATGTCAACTATTTCTCATTGTTTATCAGGAAAAGGTGTGAACCCGTAGCTATGATTGACATTTTTGGCACCTTTTTAAGTGGGTATTTGTAAATGAAGCCAGCAATGGCGTTGCTTGAGAGCTTTTAAGGTTTTAGTTTTGTGGTGGAGCATATTTATACTTCCCATCAAGGAATCAATTGATGAGTAATAACCATCCAAACAAGTATTGACAGTAAATATCTTATGCAATTTTGCAGAGCATTGGAGGATATGGATTCCTCGCTGCGGCATGCACCGACGAAAGATCAGGAAGCTTCAATTGAGTCGATGAAAGCAAAAATAGGTGTGGCTCTCAATGTACTGGACGGGTAATATGTGTATATTTTAATCCTTAAGGCTAAACAATTATAAACTATTAGTTACTTCTCTGCTAAGCTTATGCCATTTACAGTCTCCTGTAAGCTATCCCTTCGGATGTTTTAAACAAAGGGAAGGCTGTAGCTGATGCCTGTAGAGCTCCAATAGAAAAGAAAGTGCCCGAATTTACAGACCCGGAACTGAAGCAACTGGGATCAGTCCTATGATACTCCTGGACTTGCGTTACGAGGCTGCCCATTATAGCAATCGTCAAAACATTAACTTGTATCCAAGTCCACTTTGTTACTGTTCATGTTATCCAATCACAAACATCTGTAAGAAGTTTAAAATGTTTCCTGTGCAGCTCCCTAGGAATGTTAATTTTGATCTAGCCTAATTTTGGTTTGAGTTAACTGAACTATAGGTCAAAATTGTTCGACTAAAAACGATATCATTTTATTAAAAATGGTATCATTTCATAATATTTTAAAATAATAAAATGAATCAGGCTGGGCCGAGCCTCCCATGGCCCATCCAGCCCACAGACCACCCTACTCAAGGTCAAGCTAAACTTGGCCAATAGCAACCCAAGCCTTATTTAAAATTTTCATATTGAAACTGATACGGCAATTATAGAAAATAAAGAAATTTTATTGTAAGGTTGTCCCCATAACATGAATTACGTTGAAGACATGGGCATTTACAAGACTTACAAAATCATGCGTCAACAACGTGTACTACTCCTATACGCATTTCCGACAAGCCTCTGATGATTATGATGCTGACAAGCTGCTAGATACCCGTTTTCAGCTCGGGCATGCAGTTCGTAATCTCTCCACGCTTCTCCTATAAGTGTGGTCCAGGAAATCATAGTAGAAGAAAACGACATTTCAGTTAGCAGACTGTTATTTTAACATACACTACAAAAAAAGTTGATATTTGACTTCAAAAAAACAAGAAGCTAAATGTCTAAAAACAATGTCGCTTATAATTTTTAGTTACGTTTTTATTCCGTGTCACAAAATTCTCGTAGTTGAAAACTATAACTGATGTTTTTGAAAATCGTAACTAATAGTTTTGACTACTTTTTTTCATTGCTAAATACTTTTAACTAGATTTCCTAAAACATATCAAGATATTTTTAGCTACTTTTCTTGAAACTTTGTCAAACTTTTTTTAGCTACAGTTTTTTAATAGCTACATTTTTGTTTCTAACCATGTTTCTAAAAACATACTCAAATGTTTTTAGCTACATTATATAAAATTTAGCCAAATATTATATAACATTGTGATATATTATATTACATTTTTAATCCATATTGTTGAACAATATATTTTGTATGTAGTGTGGCAATATATTTTATTGTGAATTTATTATACAAATAAATTATATAAAAATATTATTAATTCAAAATTTCGAGCATTGGATATAAAAAGTAAAATTATATAAATATTATTAAATTATACCAACAAAGAGAATATTCTTGATATATAATTCACTATAAGAAAAGCAAGAATTAGCGACGGAAAATATACCGTTGCAAATTACTAACAAAAAATCAATTTCCATTGGTAAAATTGACAGAAAAATTTTTGTTTAGCGACGGTACTAATATCCGTTGCTAAATATGAAGGGAAATCATAACGGTAAATTTTGTGATAGACTTTAGCAATGACTATTGCCGACGGAAAATATGTCGTTGCAAATTACTGACAAAAAATTCATTTCTGTTGGTAAAATTAACTCGAAAATTTTCGTTTAGTGACGGTATTAATATCCATCGCTAAATATGGAGGGAAATCATCCTGGTAAATTTTGCGATAGACTTTAGTGACGGTATAAGATATCTGTCAGTAAAAAGGCGGGAATTATTGACGGAATAAAAAAATTTTGAGTTTACCTACAGAAATTTCTGTTTGTAAATTTCGTCAATAAATTCTTTCTGAATTTAAACTCACCTGACATCTCTCCCTCCCCACCTGCATCTTCTTCTTCCTTCTTCTTGTGACTCATCTTCGGTTTTCTTCTCTCTGGTTTCTCTGTTGTGGAATCCTTTTCTAACTCGTCAGTGTTATCTTCTCCGGCTATTGTCATGGTGTCCTTCGGTGGAGGTCTTTTTACAACTACTGTCATGTGTTTTTTCGCATATTGGAAGAAAGTTAATTTGGGTATTTGATTACTTTCGTTTATTTGTATATTTTGTGATTGGAAAACAAATTTAAGGTATAAATGTTAGTGATAAAAGGGATAACACGTGATTTTAGTTGTGATGTTGGAATAAATTTCTGATGCATGTAAGATGTTTAATGAAATGTCTATTCTTTAAAAAAATGATTTCAGTTCTTTTTTAGTATGAATTTCATAATTTCAATTTTTTTACTTGAAATATGATATAACTTACATTGATATTGTTGTAATGCATTATGCTTAGATTATACTATAATATGATATGTTTAGATTATAGTACAATATGATATGCTTAGAGGTAGGTAAATTTTTAAAAACAGTTTTTAGCAAATTTACCGACGGAAAAAAAGTTCGTCCGTAAAATATGTTGGATTTACTAACGGAATAATTTTCATCGTTAAATTTATCGACGATTAAATTTTCGTCGGTAAATTTACCTACAACCGTATCTCCGACGCCATTTTCCATCAGTAAATTCCGTCGCTAAATAAGTTTACCGACAGAATGTGTACAAATTCCGTCGGTAATTTCTGTCGCTAAACTCTATTTTTCTTGCAAGATATTACTGACTTAACAATAATTATAGACATAAAATTTAATAAAAATACTAGTTTATAAATTATAAATTCTCATATTACAAAAATATTGGAGCATAACTCAAACGACTACTAATGTTGTCCATCTCGATGAACCTACAATAATCCAAAAAGCTTAGTTAAAATACACTAAAAATATTGTGAGTATGGAAACAATAAGTGTTTAGTTCTAATTATAGCAAACATCACATAACTTTACCATTCAAGACATAATCGCTCAACAGTTGCACCTTTATCAATTTTGTAATATGAGAAAAAAAGTATTAAATTTAAATATATATATATATATATTGATAGAAAAAAGTATAGGAGATAGAATTAATACCCTTTGCTTTCCTCTTCATTTTTATCATAATCTGGCTAAGTAACCTTCTAAATAACATATCATGTTTTGCTAATTTTGCTCCCATTTTTTGTCCCCTGATTACTTCAGCTTGTAATGCAACTTTAAGCTCGTTGTTTTTTCTTCAAGTTATTAACTGATTGTTTTATATGATGATGTTGAAACATTTGTCTTAGGGTCAGAGCTAAGACCTTTGACATAGCTAGAATATTTAACAAGTACAGTATCACAAATGTCTTCTGCACTGAGCTCATTCCCTTCTGAAATAGATTTCTCTAATAACTCATGCATCTTATTCTAACATTAAAAATATGAAACCAATATTCAATCCAACTAATATACTTACTACTACATTAATAAAAGAACTAAAATATTAAGCAAATTTTTATACTTACATAGTTGTTTTCTGCTTCTTCTAGCACCCACCCTTTACCTTCCATACAGTGAGTAACTTTATATAATGTGATCCTATCACATTCTTGTCCATGTAGTTCTTTCTCACTCGTTTTCATGAAAGAAAAATAAAAGGCACAATAAATAATTTAGTGTTTATTGTTATAAGTATAACTTGCGAACAAAGATCTTACATATATTTTAGACCTTTGCCTTCTCATAATTTTAGACCTTGATTATGAGGTGTTTTCATTTTTGCTTTATTGACCTTTGCCTTCTTACAATTTTCCTAAATAAAGAAAAAATATTTAGTAGTTGTTAAGTCATCTAATAAGATTAATGGAAGCAAACGTGAAAGCAAAGAAAACAAATCCAAACTTTTGGGTTAACCCAATAATTACACAAACTATTCCAATTTCCATTAGACATTTGTTCAAGAACACGTCTTTGTGCTTTCGCATCAAAGGAAAAAGATTTATAATACTCGTGCAATTTGAAACGGTGATTATTGGTCCTTTATTTCAATAATGAAGTAATACAGTTTGAAACATCTGGGTTCTCAAAATCCACAATATTCAATTTCAACTGTGAATAATAAGTAAAAGGTAGTTAATCTTAAAATCATTGAAATGTTGTATATAGTTAAATATTTTCAAAAATTACCGTAACTTTATCCAAAACATTTTCAAGCAAGTTGTCTTTATTCAAGTCTTTAACATGTTTTAGACAAGGTAATCATGTGGTCGCGATAATCCCTAATTCATTTGACAATTTTTCAAATTGGACCTTGTCTATAGGATGACTTTATTGAGTATGAATCTGTATTGATAACTTGCCATTCATCGCAACATTCATTCGTTGCAATTCACAACCTCTAGTTTTACTTCTACATCTTTTTCTAATACGAGCATTGGAAACTGAAAATAGATTAATAATGATAAGAAAATATTAGAATATATAAATATATACTTGAGCTTAAGTTTATTTGAAGGTGTTAAAGATTAACAAACCTA
Organism: Erythroxylum reticulatum; assembly: GCA_025504915.1. Taxonomy (NCBI): domain Eukaryota; kingdom Viridiplantae; phylum Streptophyta; class Magnoliopsida; order Malpighiales; family Erythroxylaceae; genus Erythroxylum; species Erythroxylum reticulatum. Next base: position 19,694,296 of record JANSVA010000004.1, on the reverse strand, counting down.
TACTAGTTGCTTCATTGTTTTTTAGGCATAATGAAGTTGTGTAAGACTAATTTCAATGGTTCCTAAGGAAGAATGTTATTATTAGCTAGGAATTGAATTGATGGCTGATAAGTGTGAATTGCATCGTGTTTTAGGGCTTAGTTTGATATGTGTATGGTAAACGTTTTCTTGTCCTCAAGTAAACAAAAATAATCAAACAAATCAAAGAAACATAAAACACGCATATGCAATAATGAGACAATGGCTTCAAACTTAGAGAAAAAAATTAACTATAAACACAATCCTTCAAATTGTTCTAACTTATTAATAAGCAAAATCCTCTAAACACCTTGCACTAAATATACAAACTAATCAAAATTTTAATGTTGAGTCTATTCATTTCTATCACTTGCACACACAGAATGATAATCAGTCAGTCAAAACAAACGTGTAGCTATTCCTCAGTAAGTTTTCATGAAAAATCAAGCTACTAATATGTTTGGTAGGTTTTTATTTGAAAACATTCTTTTTGTTGATTTTTATTTAAGGACATGAACCTAGTATTTTTACATAGAGGTAAACATTTATAATGAATGTCGATCCGATTGCTCAACTAAGTCATGTTGTTATTAAACTGCTTAGTTGGAATGCTATTATAGCCTTTTTATGCGAAGGCACACATTTGTGATGTGTGTAGATTCGGTTACTTATCTATATCACATTCTTAACTAGCTATTAGCTATATGTATAACCTAAAGTCCAGTAGAATAGTTATTTTAGTTACACAAAATTTTGCCCACCTTATTGCTTTAGCTAATCATTCTCATGAAAATGTACTAATAATGCCACTTATTTGATTGGCCTAAAATTATAAATGAGTATGACAAATTCCTAGGGTGAGTAGACTATCATCATATCCTAATTAGCGACCATATTTAACCATAAGTAACTTAGGTTACTAATTTCACAAGCTAATAAATCTTCACAACCTAAAAGGATATGTTTAAGGTTAAATATATCCCGTTAAGTCCTAGCTATTGACGCATTTACACATTTCACATCATATAACCTAAACAAACTATTATACAATATGTAGAATTCACATTTAAGGTAAAAACACACAACCTTCCCCATACTGAATAACATATCGTCCTTAATGTAAGAAGGATATATAAACACTAGGGGGAAATAAAACACAATATACAAAAAGGATAAAAAGAAAATACTCAAAAAATGAAAAGAGAAGGGTTAGAACATGAACACATCAGGTTGAATAAGATGGGGATGGTGTCAAATATGGAAACCCAATGCACTTGACACTGACTTGAGCTCCCTTTCTTATAATTGTTTCAAAGAGAATAAAAGAGCTAGAAATCCAACCATTCCACGTCATTACAAGCTTATTTTAGAATTTAAAACAAACATAACTACATAAGAATTTAAATATAACCTAAACATACTAATTTATGGTCATTAGCTTGACCTTGTATCGTTGGAAGCTCAACCAAGATCAATTATGAGTGGCTTACTTCCACCCTTTTTGTTCAACATTAATTTTGTAACCTATGAGTAAGCTAAAAATTGCAAAATGATTATAAGGACAATATTTATAAAATTATGAAAAACCAAGTAAGCTCAGTAATGTCCTTCTTTCGAGTGAACTATTAACAAAACAGGGAATAACAAAACTTCTTGAATCTTTCATGGAATCCAGTAGTTTGCCCGGTAAGAGGGTTAGTTGTTCTCTTTTTGGTTTTTCTTCATTCTCCTTCATCTCCTCTTCTTCTTTAGCTTTTTAAATGGAGACTTCCATAGCTTCTTCAATCTTGATGCCCATTGTCAACTATTCTTTGTCCATTGTCAAAGATTCGAGCACATCAATTTTCCTAAATGAGTCAACCTCCTCCAGATTCTTTAATACATCATCCATGTTGAGTGTCACTTGGTTATCAATAATCCGAATGATGAGGTTCTCTTTATGGATATCTACCCTAATTTTTTCGATGTTAAAATATGGTATACAAAGATCTAATGAATAATAAGGAGAGTTGTCATTCCTTTCTTCATCCTCTTTCCTCGTCTCTTGGTTTTCTACAAGATATGGTTCAGCTTGGTCTTTCTGTGGTTCTTCCCTATTTATAAGTGTGATAGGCTTGTTGGATTGGAAAAATAAAGCATGCATGATTTGGATAAAATGGTAGATTTCAAAAATTTTTAGAAATCAAAATTGCAACGGAAGCAATATAACCAAATCAACATGCATAGCCATACATGATACGGTATAAGGAAAAACATTAGCATAAGAAACAAGGTGGTAGAAATTATTACTGAATCCTTTGCTACAAATTTAACTCCTCGTTATGTTATCCTATCCTTGGGAATGTATCCTTTCCTAGGTGATGCATCCTCTTCTCGATATTGTATCCTCGGCTAATCCGATTTACTACTTGTTCTTCTTGGACAACTTAGTTAACAAGTTCCTTTGGTGGAAAAGGAGAAGAAAACTTGAAGAAATTTTTCTTTAAAAGAAAGAAACCAAAGACGAGACGCCTCTCATGCAATTTTCGGCTATACCATGCAAAATAAGAGAGAGAGAGTTAAAAATGCAAAAACACCTTCTCACTTTTACTCAATTTCAGTTAACATCAAAAGAAAGAAGAGATTTGCATCAAATGCATCACTTCATTCTTTAATCAATCATAAAGAAACCAAAGTCAATAAATGAGACTCTTCCCATTTGTCTTTAAGATGGTTATATGAAAAGACCATTAACCTAAAAGTACATATCAATTTCAGTTTTGTCATGAAAGAAGGAAGATGGTCCATTAAATGTACCCCTTTCTTCTTTAATCCAATGAATGTTAATAGGTTACATGTTATCATTAAAAGACCACCATTAAATCATTTAATGATAAGGTTATTACTCCATTTAATGATGATAAAGCATGTTAAAAACCATTGTAAATGTAGCAAGCTGCACATTTAGCTCATTAAAACCAAAATTCTACCTCCATTTATCTTTAATAACTTTGTTTTAATTTAATTAATCAAATTAAACCAAAGCCTAGCCTATTTTTAAATGTTCATATAGGCTTATAATTAACAAGTAATTAAAGTAAACCCAACATTCAATCATGGGCTTTAAAACCTATAGTTGTATTTCTTCTTTGCTTGATAACCTTCCTAGAAGCCAAATAAGGAATCTAATTGAACTTATATAATTCCAGCTCCAATAAGCTCAGAATAATTTAATCTCATTATAATTAATTCCAGATTATTAACTAAATGTCATTTCACTAAAGACAATTAGTTGAACTCTTGAATTACTAAATATTATGAGAACACATGTTT
>JANSVA010000004.1:19636985-19649484 GCA_025504915.1 Erythroxylum reticulatum | reverse complement strand
TTGGACATCTGCTCGATCATCTGGTCAGATTTTTCTTCATTATTATTATTATTATTATTATTATTATTATTATTATTTAATATTTGTATTCTTATTTGTCTTATTATTATTTTGTCTTCTAAATTTGTATCACATATTTGAAGTTTGTTTTAGTGAGTGTATGAGAAATAACTTTTCTATTTTATAAGTATAAAATTACGTATTATCATAATTTCTCAAAATTAAAATTCAAGTGGATGTATCGATTATTACGATGATGATGTTTAGTTACCGGTTGGGCGTATGTAGTAAACGCGGTGGCTTAAATCCTCTGGCGGCCACAGTCACCCTAGTAGGTCAGGCCCAGCTGTTCTCGACTTAAAGCTTTTATTACACTTCAACCGCAACTCTGCCCCCTCTTATCTTCCTCCCTATCTTCTGTAGAGCTAGAGGTTTAATTTTTACCTGTAGGTTTAATTTTTACCTGTGATCGCGGGATATGCACGTCGGCCTGGACAGCTATCGATCTATACATATAAATAAAGTCTCTAAAATTTTGATAAGGGTTATAATTAATGAAAATTGGTGTTTAGGACAAATATTAAAAGAAATAGAATATAAAATTTTACTAATCAATAAATGACTTAACAAAATCTTTGTATATATTTATCTTGAATATAAATAAATACAAATATTATATTTTTCTAATACATTAATTGTTATCAATTAATTGAACTATTAATTTTTAAAATTAAAAATCACATAAAATCATGAATATTATAATTATCTCTATTGTTATTATCATAAATTATAAGAAAATTACTTATCCATTGAAACTATTATAATTTAACTTAAGTTTAAATTCTAATAAATGATATATCTTAATTATTTTAAAACACAATATATATTATCTCATATATGTTTTCCGAAAAGGTAAAAGTGAATTATATCAATAAAAAATATTGAAGTCCAACACATAGATAAACATGCAAAAACGATAGAGAAGGGTTTTTAGAGGCATCAGATCGTCTGTGCCACTAATTCTGTACCTATTCTGTTCCATAACAAAAACGTCGATGTTTTAATTAAAACCAACGTTGGGTCTTAGCTTCACGCTTACCTAATCCAAGCCTTTTCTTTTGGTTTTGCTTCCCACTTTACTTCTTCGATCTTGCTCTCAACTTTGTAATTTGTCATTTTCTATACAAACAAAACAGAGACACCAAACAGAGCAGTGTTGCTTTCCATTTAGATGCATTTGGTTACTGACTCTCAATTCTCTTATCGATTGCGTTGCTTATCACTACCGAAACGAGTGATCTCATTCTTCTCTCTTTGTTCTATTACAACCGCTTTTCTTCTTCACATCCCTTTTGCCCCGTTATCCAACACTTCTTTTACCAACAAAACACACAAATAAAGACACTCTTTCCCTCCATAGGTAAGATTATCAGATACTACACTGATAATTGCAATACCTAATATTTGGTTAATCGTGCTTTTTTTCTCTCTCTCTCTGCGTATGTGTGTGTCGGTACAGATTCACAAATTTGTGGTGTTAATTTCTTCTTTACCATGATATGAAACAGGTTATAGAGCTGCTTTCACTTGGTGAATTCATGTGTCATCATTGTTATCGCCAGAAACTAAAAAGAGACAACTCAGTTTTTGTTTTTCCTTTTGTTGAGACAACCTATTTAGATCTCTTGTTCTTTTGGTTTCCCAGGAAATAGTGAAGTTATTCTGATTAGTCATACAGTGTTCTTGGATTATGAGAAATGGAACTTACTTCATATTCTTGTCTAGAAGTAGAAGTTTGTGTTGTCATTTTCTTTACTATTTAGTTTCTATTAGCAACGAAATAAGCACTAGAATAGATTTTATCAAGTGTCCTCATTTTTCACATGGAATTCATGGTTACATATCGTTCTTTCTTTGTTTTCCACTAATGAGGATGATAATAGCAGAATAACTTAAATCGATTTTCTAGTAGATAAGGTACAGTTATTGGACATATTAGAAGAGTACTTTTTAGTGAGAGCATTTGCGAACATAGAGAAAATAAATATGGGATAACCATATTTCAGTCGCATAAAATTTAAGGATGTTCTTAATTTTCCCAAAGTTATCCTATTCTATTTGAATTGAATATACACTAATTTATGTCCAAAATTCGTAGGAACTGCTTTGGGTCTCGTCATAAAATTCTTGCCAATTAATTTTCATTTCTTCAAAAAATATCAATTTACTGTTATCATTGAGTTTCCTGGAAGCTCTCTATATAGTATGCCACATTGTTACATTCATCTAATTATAGATGATACATGAAATGGAATGCCACACTAAATAATTAGTTTTGTTTAGGAGACAGCTTTCCTTTGTGTCTTAATGCCATTTATTGACCTTGTTGGGTAGATTGAGTGTATCCATGTGCTATGAGGTTCAACATCTAAAAGAAAAGTGGTATAAAATCAATTAGGTCTTCCATAGTTTTGATTAGTCTTATTAAGAGGGCTGAAATATTTTGTTATTACGTAACTATGTTTTGATGTTATTGAGAAAAGTTTTTTTTTTATCTTCCTTAGGTCATGTCTACTAGTTTTGCTTGATTGGCTAATTTCTTGGACTTTCTACAACTAGTAGCCTATTCTGATGCATATTTGTTCCTGGAAAGTTGTCCCTGGTTGGATTGCCATAATAGCATGATTCATCTTTTTAAAACTGACTCTTGCAAGATTCATCTTGTAAAAAATGACTTTGGTTGAGGTTTTACCTCATTGGGAGCAGGGTAAGCTTGCAATTGCAAATTGATATTTCTCTCAATGGTCTCCTAATGCCTTTATCTACTGCTGAAATATGTATTGTTTGCTTGGATGTGTAATCATAATATGTACATAAGTTTGACTATTGAACGGAGATTTCTTTACCAGGCAATTAATCTTAGCTTAGAGAATTGCCAGCTTCAGTCAACTCCTTAAGCTAAGCCTTCCAATGATGCATAGTCCAGGATTGATGAAAGTCTGAAATATGAAAGTCTACATGGAACCTAATTAGTTGTCCCATTTACTAGTTCGAGTTGCTGTTGAAAGCTTTTCCTTAGTTCTTCTTGCAAAGCCTTTATTGCGTCCTTGCTATTTGTTGCTCCTATTGTAGCTTCTGAAGATGAAATATGGATTGTTTTTCATGATTCATGATAATTATGGAGTTGGTAACTAACAAGTTTACCAAATATTTTTTTAAATGCAATGACGGTCATTTTTGTGAAACTTCAGGGAGGGTTAACACCTATAAGGCCTCCCAAGTTTAAGTATGTACAACTTCGGAGAGGGTTAACACCTATAAGGCCTCCCAAGTTTAAATATGTACTCTCTTTTGGTTTAAGGCTCTTATATATGTAAATGGTCCATTCATGTATTTTTGTGTACATTTGGAAGTGTATATGGAAGATTTGGAATGGCTTGTATATGGTTTAGGTCCATCCATTTTTATTTTTTCATTTGTTTTTTAGGTTTTTACTTCAAGATCAAAACTAATAATTCAATGGCGGGTGTATCTTCATCTTGTCATCAGTTAAATTTCTTTCTTATACTCTTATTATAATGTAATTTTTATATATGTTGTTAATTATGTATTGATTATAAATGATGAATCCTTATGTTTAAAAAAATTGTGTGAAAATGCAAAAATATTAGCAAAACTGAAAATGTAAATGAAGCTGTGAGAAACTCATGGTGGAACGGACAAAAAGAAACCTGGTTGTATATAAATATGTATTCATGGGTTTCAATCTTGAAATAACATTCTTGAAAACAAATCAACACTAGTCAACTTTGAGAATAAATCACAGTCTATAAGTATAATTGTCACAAAAGATCTTTGGATTCATAAGCTAAATAATTATAATACAAGTATTGGCCTTAATACCAGCTTTCCTTTAATATGCACCAAAGAGATCAAAGAGAAGCAAGAAGTTGAACATCTTGAAAAATGACCACCTTCATCATAGAAAGCCTAAAAGGTTACATCTCCTGAATATTTAGTGCAACTCTGCATGATTGTTGAGAATTTTCCACATTCTACAAATTTAACTTTCCAATTAATTTTCCACAGTAATTCTGTTAGTTTTAGGTCTCTCATTGTAACTCAGCACCGTCAATGTGAAGCTTGAGACCATGTTTCTTAGCTGATTCCCCAACTCTATTAGTATATTCTACTGACAGGCATCTACCACCACAGTTGTAACAAATAACCACCCATAAGACATCCAGAAGAATCTTGAGAATAGATTAAATAAGTTGCAATAGAAGATAATACATGAGAATTTTATAGCACAAATAGTAATCACGAGTCACTGACATTCACAAACATGGACTCCTCAAATGTTAGACTAGTGCCAAATAATTGGGTTCTAAAAGTGGAATTATCTCATATTGAATGAAAGCACGAGAAAGAAATAGTTTATATATGAAAGAGAACCATAACTACGTTGCTTTAAAGTTTTGGATTGAAATAGTCCTTTTATATGCAGTCACTTAAAACTGGTTGTTGTTCTCCCTTTTAATGTTGTCAGCCACTTGGAGGATCCAGCAACTGGTGTAAGAGCTAGGTGTGATGAAACCCAAATGATTTGTTGAGGTAAAGTACAATTAGTACAATTTAGTTAAGACTCATTTTTAAGGAGGACAATGTTAAGAGTTTATAAATGAGAGATGTCTCAAATCAAATGAGTACATGAGGACTTAGTAGTATTATACAAGAGAGTACACATAATCCAATATATCAAAGGTTTTTGTTGAGCCATGATGTTCTTTCTTGTATATAAATTCACTTAAAGCTAGTCATTTTGTAGGACAATAGTGTTTGTGGCCCCTCAGTCATCCAACACAAGAAATTCTAGAAAATTGTAGCTTATACTAATTTCAAAAAAAGTAGTAAAAGTTATGACCATGTAAAAGACACACATGATGCCACTTACTTGTATGAACACCAAAAGCTAGTTTTGAGACTGAATCATTTACTATCAATTACAGGTAAATGGAGTGAATAACTATGATGAGTCAACCTAATTAAATCTCATCCCGCCTATAAAGAGTGACTATCAAACCAAATAATTACTCATTTTAAAGCATGTCAAAGATGTAGCAATCATTCAGAATGAAGATAAAAGAAAAGTACATGCAACAGATTGAGTTCTTGGGGAAACATCAAAGAAGCAAGTAAAGGTTCTGTGGTTCCCTTTTGGTCCTATAGCCTACTCGCTTTTGTCCATCTTTCTAGTCCAATCCTGAGATAAAGTAATTAAACTTTATTCTTGTTTATACAACGTAATACATTTATTGCAGTAGATATTTGCAAAATGTGTATCGTAAATTTACAATTAAAGGACCAATTAAAACATAATACAGAAAAGTTACTGGATAAATGAGTAGGGGTTTGTAAATATGGAGGTTCTATTTGCAAGTGTCAAATTCCTTGAAGAAACCAGCATGGTTAAACGAACAGTACATTTAGATTTTAAAATGCCTCGTTAACTAAGATGAGGAAAGTAAAATATTAGCCCACATTCAAATGAAGGGCAACCATTTACATTACAAAGCAATATACTTACTAAAATACAAATTCAGGTGCCCCAAAGCAACAAGAATTGCATATAATATAACCAGCTTTGTCAAGCAAAGGGAATCTGACATTTATCAGTAGATTTAACTTAGAAAAAGAGCTTACAAACATGAAATTATTAAAATTTTGAAGTTAGAATCATGTCAGCATCCAGTTTAGAACTAAACAAATCTCATCAAACCATAATAGAACTTATTTGCCTTGTGAGTTCTCCAAACAAATAAGCCTAGAGTTGGATACACAAGGGTCCCTACAGGATCTCTAATTGCAACTTCAATTAAGTTGATGTCCATTGTCCCTTCCTTGTTATTCGTCACAGTCCTTGCATGCACACCTACAATGGTTGAAATACGTCCATTCTCATAGATGTGGATGTGAGAATTATCTCTAAGAATGACTTCGCTTCCCCTTATATCATAGTGTGTAAGCGCACTAATAAGGTTACCTATGGTGCTTGATGGAACAAAGAGAGCTGGCTCCTTTCCTATGATCTGAGCCATTTGAAATTCCAAACGGAAGGCAGTTAGGTCATCACCTAAAACAACATCATCCACCTCCGCATTTGCCATAACAGCTCTTATTGCTTCATTTGGTTTAGTGACAATGTCAGACCTCAAATCTACCAATCTTGTTACCATTTTTGCTAAAAATATTTCTATAGAATTAGAGTTAAATACTCCACTTATTGGATACCATCATCATCATCGTAGATCCATTTCCAAAAGTGTAAAATAGGACTTCAAAGAAATAAGTATGAAGCTATGTTCTTTAAAACCATTTCAACGATGAGACCGATCAAAATGGTCTGCAACTAATCACGTAAATGTAATAAACATTAGATAATAGAGGAGCTAGAAATTTTTTTATGGATTGAAGGACATAATCTTCAAAATACCCATAAACTAGTAAAATTAAAAGGAACTCCAAAACCTACATATATGAATTGGAATCACAATAGAACTTGATTTCAGTTTCCTAAATTTCAGATTAGAAAACCTACTATTCACCCGATAACCATCACACATTCTCTTAAAGCTATGAACATCACAATCATTACCTTAGGCATCAATAATCTAATTCATCCACAAAACTAAACACCACATACTAACATCAGAAAGCTAGACATGGATTGAAATATAAGCCGTATCACCACCAAAGCCTAAGCGTTCAAGAAATGTTTACCTTCTTAATAAGGACCCAATCACCAACACCAATATTAGGGCTCATGGAAGAAGATGTGATGTATCGAATCTCAAAAAAAGTAGACCATAAAAGCCCCAGAATAAAAAGTTTCATAAACCCATCAAAGCCAGGCCATCGGAGAAACCCCCAGCTCTGACACGACATCCATTGTACGGAAATGAAAGTCATAAGGAACTGAAGTAGCGTCGAAGGTCTTAGGCAACTCATTTACTGGTCTAAGTTGAGAAGGTAAGTCTTCAGGACACCAACTTTATAAAAGAAAACCTTAAGGGCAGACTTAAAAGGAGGAGCTTCAGACGTGAAGCCAGTGTATTGAGGAGAAGGAATTACCTCAAAGCACATGCGAGGGATAGAGGGAAGCAAGAGAAGTCTAATGGTAGTATATACATTGACCGAATAGTCTCTTTCTTATTGAGTAAGTTTCCTCTAAACTACCCATCTCCAATCAACAAAATCCCAGATCTCCTAACCCTCAAAAGTCTTCAAAGCTCTGGTTTGCTTAAAGCGCAAATCAAGCCTTAAGATCCTATAGTACGGAGACAAAGTAACCTAAATTGCCAAATCATAATGCCATCATTCAAACGAATTGGATCACAATGACATCATGAACTTGCTGTAGAGGCTTTAAGAGATCTTGCTCTTATTGGCAGATAGTTGCAAACCGTATGTGAGTAGTTGATGGAGAGAAAGAGTGTCTTTGTTTGTGTGTTTTGTTGGTAAAGAAAGTGTTGGATAATGGGGCAAAAGGGATGTGAAGAAGAGGGCTAAAAGGATGGAAAGAGTGAGAGCAAGATCGAATAAGTAAAGCGGGAAGTAAAATCAAAAGAATAAGGCTTGGCTCAGGTGAGGGTGCAGCCGAGATGGAGCGTTAGTTTTAATTAAGACGTCGACGTTTTTGTTGTGGAATAGAATAGGTATAAAATTAGTGGCACAGACGATCTGATGCCATTTTTAGACCATTACAAGCTTGAATAATGAAGTCCACCGACTTGCTACTATAGTTCTGTCTCGCATCTTGAGCCAGTACCATAGTAATTGTTATTTCACCAATCTAGGTATAGCCTTTACTCATTGTTTCAAAGTGAGCTTAAAAAATGTTCCTTATTTCTTAATGGCAAGTTGAAAGTCTACAATTTGAGATAGTTAGAGTGCTGCATTGTACAATTGGTGAATGAAATACATCTTATTCTGTCATATCAAATCCCTCTTCATCGAGTCCAACTGTGTAAATAGCTCCGAAAACTATCTCCAATCAAATGCAATAAACCATGTAACTTAAAGATATTCTAAAAATCAACTAAGCCCTTGGTCTTGTAGCTCTATAACGGCTAGTCCTTTCCATGATGACACACTAGTTCTCTCGAAGAGAAGCTAGATTATAGAGGTGGTGTTGTGAAATCCTAAAGTTAAAGAATCTAAAATTCTTTAAACACATATTTTGGATAGAACATAAACAAGACGAGATCTCCAACCTTAATGAACCTCAATCAATTATATGAAAAAAAACATATATAATAAGGTTGATTTGAAAACAAGAATAGAAATTCGTCACAAGTGTTTACCTTAATAAGAACTATATTCTTGATGCAATAAAAGAAGACAAGAAATTCTCCTTTATAGAATTTGTTATTTAACCAATCAATCCTAAACAATATTTATTATGATATATTTATATCTTTTGAAAAAAAACCCTAACTATGTAAAAGACCTTTAACCATGGGTCTTTCATCAAAACAATTAAAGCCCAAACTAATATTTCTAAAATACAACCCATTAAACTTAAAAGTTTTAAACAAGCCCAAGACACAAGTAGTGTGCTATTGAAAGTTATGATTCTAACGTAAAATAACTAATTAAATAAGAAACAAAGTCTTCTTGCTCATTTCACCAAATTTGATTATTTATTTTGTCATTATCCCTTATTGTATCTTGAGATTCCATGCCATCTACAATTCGGCCCATACAGGATTGATGCACTTCTTTGAATTTCTTAACTATTGATCTTGTTATTGGTCCCTCTGACATTACTAGCTCATCTTTGGCGCTATTTTGCTTACAAAGTCCAACAATTGTGCTCGCATTATCCCCTCCCTCTTTAAAAGGATTTGTCCTCAAATCTAAATCAAATTACAAAGGAGATAACTCAGAAACATTAAAAGTAGCACTAACATTATATGCACCTGGCAAGTCTATCTTGTATGCATTATCATTGATGCGTTCCAACACTTGGAATGGTCTATCATTCCTTGCATCAATTTTGACTTCTTTTGCTATGGCAACCTTTCTTTTCACATATGCAACCAAACCCAATCACCTGGTTCGAAGAGACTTTCTACCTCTATTTGCTTTTTGTGCATATATGGGATTCTTTTTCTCAATTTGTGCATATGCTTTTCTTGTGTATTGTTTTAACCAAGTCAACCTTCTTTTTTCCATCTAAACTAGCAATCCCAATCAAAGATAAAGGCATCAAATCTAACATAGTTAATAGATTAAAACCATACACAATTTCAACTGGAGAATAACCTGTAAAAGAATGTATAGAACGATTATATGCAAACTCAATGAATGGAAAACAATCTCCCTAAGTTTTCAAGTTCTTCCGAACAATTGCACACAATATGGTTCCTAAAGTCCTATTAACTACCTTAGTTTATCCATCAGTTTGTGGATGACATGAAGTAGAAAATAAAATCTTAGTAACTAACTTTTCCTACAAAACTCTCCAAAAGTGACTTAGGAATTTAATATCCCTATGTGAAACAATGGTCCTTGACACATCATGAAGCCAAACCACTTTCTTAAAGAAAAGATCAGCAACATTTGTTGCACCTTCTATTTTTTGGCAAGTAATGAAATGAGCCATTTTACTAAATCTGTCCACAACAACAAATATGTTATCTCTACCTTTCCTAGTCCTAGGTAAACTCAATATAAAGTCTATAGATATATCAGTCCAAGGTTCACTAGATATAGGTAAACGTGTATATAGACCATAAGTCATAGACCTAGACTTAGTTTGTTTACATGCAATACACGTGGCAAAAACCCTTTCCACATATTTTCTCATATTTGGCCAATAAAAATGTTCACCAAGCATATCTAAGGTCTTTTGCACACCAAAATGCCCTATTAACTATCCATTATGTGATTCTCTAATAAGCATCTCTCTAATAGAACATGCAACAATGCAAAGTTGTTTACCCCTAAAAAGATATCCTTCATGCCAATAGAACTTATCAAATGTAGCTTGTTCATAAGCTTGATATACATTAGTAAAATCAACATCATCCACATACAACTCTTTCAAATGCTCAAATCCAAGTAACCTAGAAGTAAGCATAGACATCAAAACGTATTTTCTTGATGATGCATCAGCCACAATATTTTCCTTACCTTGCTTATATTTAATCATATATGGAAATGTTTCAAGATACTCCACCCAACTTGTATGCCTTTTGCTCAATTTCCCTTGTCCCTTCAAGTACTTGAGAGATTGATGATCACTATGTATCATAAACTCTTTAGGTAGTAAATAATGTTCCCAAACTTCTAGAGCTCTCACTAAGGCCTAAAGCTCCTTATCATAAGTGGAGTAGTTTAAAACTTATCCGCTTAACTTCTCACTAAAATATGCTATGGGATGATTCTCCTGCATTAAAACAACCCCTATACCAATCCCATAAGCATCACATTCAATTTTAACAGTCATGGAAAAATCAAGTAAACGTAAAACAGGTGCAGTATATAACTTTTCATTTGAAGTATTCAATGCATTTTCTTGTTCTTTCTCCCATCTAAAACCAACATTCTTTTTAATGATTTCATTCAATGGAGCGGCAATAATAGAAAAATCTTTAACAAATCACTATAAAAACCTACTAAACCATGGAAACTCCTAACGTTACTAACTGATTTAGGTGTCAGCCATTCTTGAATAACTTTCACTTTTTAGAGTCATCCTCAACTCTTTTAAAACTTACCACAAATCCTAAGAAGACAAATTTATCTATGCAAAATGAACACTTCTTAAGGTTTGCATATAGCTTCTCTTTCTTAAGCACATCTAAAATAGTTTTAACATACATGACATGTTTGTTTAAGTTCTTACTATAGATTAAGATATCATCAAAGTAAACAACCACAAATCTATCAAGGCATTCACGCAAAACATGACTCATTAAATGCATGAAAGTACTAGGTACACTGGATAAGCCAAAAGGCATAACCAACCACTCATACAATCCATATTTGGTCTTAAATGCAGTTTTCCATTCATCACCTTCTTTCATCCTAATATGATGATATTTACTTTTTAAATCAATTTAGTGAATATGCAAGCACCATGCAACTCATCTAGCATATCATCTAATCTATAAATAGGATGACAATCCTTTACAATGATCTTATTAACCGCACTATAGTCCACACACATCCTCTAAGTTCCATCTTTCTTTAGCACTAAAAGAACTGGCATAGCACAAGGAATCATGCTCTCCCTCACATACCACTTCTTAAGCAATCCATCCACTTGCCTTTGTAATTCCTTCGTCTCCTCTGGATTGCTTTGATGAAGCTGGACGATTAGGAATTTGAGCTCCTGGTACCAAGTCAATTTGGTGCTCAATCCCTCTCAAAGGTAGTAACCTATAGGGTACCTCTTCAGGAAAAACATCATTATAATCCTACAACAAGGTCACAAAAACACTAGGCAAACTTAAGTCATGGTCAATGTTAGTAAACAAAGTTTCCTTAAACCAAATCAAGATTAAAGTTCTCTTGCCTAAGTATGCACTCTTTAACTCTCTCTCTTTTACATAAAAACATGATTGTGTCTGAACTTTTTCACTTCTCTCAATTTTTCTTTGCTTATTTTTAACGCTTTTTTTTTCTTTTCACTCACTAACTTCTTCTCTCCTACACATCCCCCTTTCTTTTCCTCACTTGTGCAATTGGGCCTTTAATTTTATTCTTTCCTCTCATGGCCTCTTTTCTCTCTTCTTTCTTTTTGACCTCACTACTAAATCCCTGCTTGATGATTGTTGAATTTTCAATTATTCAAGGTATGCTCCTTTAGGTGATAAAAGAGTAAAGGTAACTTTCCACCCATTATACGTAAAAGAATACCTATTTATGTACCCATCATGCATAACACTCCTATCAAATTGCCATGGCCTACCTAATAGTATATGATGAGCTAGCACAGGCACGACATCGCACACAACTTTATCCGCATATCTACTAATAGAGAATGCAAAAACTACTTGCTTAGTAACTTTAACTTCACCACTTTCATTCAACCATTGTAGTCTATATGGATTAGGATTTTTATCACATTTCAGCCCCAACTTCTCTATCAAGAAGTACTAGCCACATTAGTATAATTACCCCATATATAATTATGTTGCAAGTTTTCCCACCTACTAAGCATCTCGTGTGAAATATGTTCTCCCTTTGTTCTAACCTATCTTCCTTCACATTCAAGTTCAATGCATGTCTAGAAACTAATGATTCACCCTCCACAACATACTCAACATTCTCATCAAAATCAGAAAAATTTTCTAAAGGTGGCATCCTTAAATCACTACCATCAAACTCATTACCATCATCAAAATTATAAACAATTTCATCACCCTTAATAGACATAGTCTTCTTATTAAGACAATTAGATGCATAATGACCATGCCCTTGACATTTA
>JANSVA010000004.1:19606435-19636885 GCA_025504915.1 Erythroxylum reticulatum | reverse complement strand
AAGTTCCAGCTACAATCTACATCAATTATAACCTATTCTCTTCTACTTATCTTTATTTTCCTTCCCACACTACGTCATGATGATTTTAATGCGTTCATTGAATCGTTAATTACAAACCTATTGCTAGAATTTCGATATAATTCGTAATTGTTATGGTGAAATTCATGTGTAGCGACTGATGATTCGTAATCATTAGGGATAACATGACCTAGGTTAAATGATACATCATATATGGTTGTTGCCTTGATTAATTGATTTTTCTAATTCGTAATGCTACTGCCTAATTAAATCTTCAGATCGTATCCTAGGTTGTTCAATGGTTAGGTTTAATTAACGATCGTATCTTGATTAAACAAAACCTAAGGAAAAAATCGGGTTAATTATTAACCCACGATTAATAGTTGCTAGTAGAGGTTAAAGAACAACAAATTAATAAAAATATGCTTAATTAGAGTGTAGTTCGAGATTAGACCAAAGAACTGGGTCCCTACTGAATTCCCCACTTTTATCTTTTTTTTCATGTTTTTTATTTTGTTTTTATTAGTTAGTTATATTTTATTTTCTTCTTTCAAAAATAAAACCCCCCGTTAAACGTAAACATTAGTTAATTTCATTTCATAAACTTTATACACACTCTCTGTGGGAACGACCTAGACTCACCACTACTATAGTAGTAGGTCTAGTTATGTCATTTTGACTAGCGAAACGATACGTGGTCAAATTTTGGAGCTGTTGCTGGGGAGTGCGATATTTTAGTTTTTGTTTGTGATTTAATTGGTGCTTTGTATATATTTGTTCCTGATTAATTTCTTTTCTGTTATTTGGTGATCTTTTCATTTTTTATTTTGTGTTTGAAAAAAATTTCGATATAGGCGGAAGTAATTTCTTTTATAACTCATATTCTCAATCCTATAACAATGTTTGGACTGATCAACCTAACTTTTGTTATGGATGGGATAATCACTAGAATTACTTTCATGATCGTTTACATGATGCACAATAATTCTCGTACAGACCAGAAGCTTCCTATCACAATTCCGGTCCATCTCTAGAAGAGTTGATTTTGAAATTACAGGAGAATACTCTACAATTCTTGAAGGATGGAGGGTAATTTTCAAAAAACACATAGTCTAATGTCTAAGATTAAAAGAGCCAGCATGATTCAGTTGCATTTTTAGAAGAATTTGTTAATAATATTGCTACTAACAATTTACAATTTCTGTAAGATATGCAGCAATTACAACAAAATATGCAGCAGGAATTGCAAGAATTCTGACAAGAGACAAAAGCAAGCCAACAGAGGATAGAACGCCTAATGGGTCAGATGCCAATAAGTCTTAGTCACCTAGAATCGCAAAGCGAAGAGGAGCAGCCATATTAACCTGAGGTGTACCCAATGGACGTTTGTATGGAAACATTGCAAAGTGACGAGGAGCTTGAGAATTTTGAGGTCAACCCTCAATAAATTGTTTGTGTCAAAGAAGTAGAGAAGGAGCTCAAAGCTGAAAAGGACTCATCTTTTAGCTCGGAGGTAAGAACTGAGTCCATGATTATTCTTAAAACTAACTCTTTACGTTTACATAATAGATTAGGGGAGTTAAATGATGAAGAAAAAGGTGAAAAGACGTTCGAAATATTTCTTGAGCGTATAGACTCAGTTGGGATTGAGAATCTAAAGATAGGGAAGAGGCTGAATGAGGATGATGATCAATTAAGGCCCTATCTGGAACTATCTCGCGTGGAAGTAGCGCTAACTGTAATACCCGAAGATCACAATTTTATCATGTGATGAGAAGAAGGAGTCGAGCCAGCGACCCTAAACAAAGATGCTTCTTGGGAGGCAACCTAAAGGAAGTAAATTTCTTTTCCTTTACATTTCTTCATTACTTTTTATACGCATGTGTGTTTTTAAATTTGTTTGTTTTACTTGTTTTTAAGTTTTCAATCAAAATGAGAGAAAGCATAAAACAAACGAAACAAACATTTTCTCGTTTTCTATTGCTTCTAGGATTATATAATCATGATTAGAGTGTGGATTGACTAAAGAATTTTATAGCAACTTTAGCATGTACTTTTTCTTTTGTGATTGGTCGATATGCATTATCTTTAAAAGAGTAGTGACTAATGGTAGACAAAGCCAGTAAGATTTTGAGCCTTATTTGATTAACATATCTATATCAGTCTCATTGCCTTTTGATAATGTGTGACCTTCATGATATGTACATCCCGATTTTGCATTGAATTTCTATTCGAGACCACATTTTTATCACATGCATTAATATGGATATGTTTAGGCATTCTTTGTTTTTCATAAACTACATTGGCCAAATAACCTATCCTATTGACATGATTTTTCCCTTGATATAACCCTTTGAGCTTTAACCTTTCTTTTTGTATAAACCACCTTTTGTGCTTTTAAACTTAACCAAATTTCCTACCCAAGTCATATAGCTAGTGGAACATTTGTGATTATTGAGTTTGTGGATGTACAAAATTCTAAGCGTGGGGGTGTACATATGTGAGGGTTGGTTATAATGTTGGGTTATTATTTTATGTCTTATCGTTGAAATTCCCATGTTGATGTAGTTTATTTTAATTTTTACAAGGAAAAGAAAGAAAGAAAAAAAGAATGAAAAAAAGAGAAAAAAGCGAAAAGAAAAGAAGAAAGAGAAAAAAAAGAATGAATTTTTTTTTAAAAAATAAATGTATCAAAGAAGAATTGCATATATGTTGAAAAGTTGTTTATGGTTTATGCATCTATCTAGAGTTGTATTGGATGTGTTATTTGAGTATGTTGAATATAAGGTAGAGTTTAGCTTGGAAGGTTCACTTTTGCGATTTCATTGGCATAAATTACATGAGTGATTCCTTCGGATTGATATATGCTTCATGTAGTTTGTGTGTGAGAGCTGAATGGGGTTGTAAAATGTAAATGATGCATTCGTCATAACTGACGGTACCCAGTTTTTTATGAGTGTTGCTTTGTTTTACTAGCTTTGATAACATTCATGCTACTTGACCCAAATATATCTCACCTTATCTTTACCCATATTACAACCTTGAAAAATCCTTTGATTCATGATTTTGCATTTGAACATTAGTGGTGGTGAAATAAAATGACATGCAAAGTTATAGATTGTCATGATCATTAGTGGTAATGAGTGTACCCGTGGATATATTTTAGTTAAAAAAGATTTCCGAGTCTATCATTAGATTGCTCAGTTTTTGAAGATGATGAATGTTAATTAATCATGAGTAAAAGCTTGGAATGTTGATTTCTTGCTATGATTTTTAAAAGTTATTCATCTTTGTTTATGATTATATATTCTTTGAACATTTGGGAATTGAGTCAATGTTTTAGGGTCTTTGAGCTTAATTTTAATATTTTGCCCGAGGAAGATCAAAAGCTAAGTATGGGGGAGTATGTCATATCTTTTTGACTTATTTGGGTGATAATTCCTCCAACCTATTATTTTTCCTTAGAAATCGACTATTAATAAGTCGATTATTGTATGATTACAAGTTTCAAACCTTTTCTTATATGCATTTGTGGTTATTGTCATTTGTTATAGCGTACCAGGATAGATATAAAGGATCTCGCATAGAGAGATCCTTGTCGTTCTCATATGTCCTTTAAACATTTTCTTCTTATATTTAGCCTAAACTTTTAAATAAGGAGTAATTCCCTCTTAGTGATTTAGCATAAGCATTTCGGTACTTAGCGTAAATATTTTCTTATAATAATTAATTTAATTTATTTATTTGCTTGTGTTCTTTCTTTTGTGTGTATTTATTTACTTAATTTACTTAATTTGTCTTTTACTCTTTACCTTGCTATATTTTTATCGTATTATTTGTTTTATTACATATCTTTTTATGACATATTTATTTTATTTTTTATCTTTTAAATCTATTTTTAACTAGTGTTATTTTATTATTTTAATATGAATATGCATATGTATATTTTTTATGTGGGTCTATCAGAAATAACTTTTCAACCTGTTAGGAGTAAGGTTGTATACTACCAGACTTATCCAGACCTTGCTTATCAGCGGGACTTTTATTGGATTATTATTGTTGGAAGTGTTGTCATTCGTTTGTAGTGTGTTTAATATATTATATTTAGACATTCCACCTATATTTTATTCATAGATAAAGGTACTATTATATTTTGTTTAACGTAAAATATTAGGCTCATTATTATTTTTAATATGAGGGAAAATAGGTTTTACTATAATAAGTTGTAGTTGTGAATTTTTAATAAAAATTGTTAATTATTGGAGAAATGGGCTGAAAACTATCTTATTTTGTTAAGCATAATAAGGGTTTGTGAATTTACTTCTTGGGAATTACTAGTTTTTATTCTAACTTGGCTTCTACTTGTTTTGCTTTTATGTATGTTGAAGCATTCGGGCCAATGATGAGGAAGAATTTGGGGAACAAAAGATAATATTTTTATTTATTCTTTTTAATTTATTTGTATTGCTAGGAGAAATTCATCAATATCTTTTCCCCTAAACTAGTTAAAGTTACCACCACACACTTCAGAAGGTTTAAATACAGAAGTTTTAATAGAATCCTTCTTTGTAATAGTAGTAGGATTTAAGGTTTTCATATCCTTAATAGATGACGTCGTATAGTTTGTAACTAGTATTTATGTAATTATTTTAACACATGATATTTTAAATATCTTTTTAATTCATGTTTTTTGTAATCTTTCTAGGATAACCTATGACAATATTTAGTTTCTAATTAATCTTCTTTTTGTTTTTGCAAAAATGGATGGCTTCTTTATAGTATCTTTTCCTTTGAAGTAAAATTTCAAGCTTTTATTTTGTTATTATTATAAAAGGTTTTTAAAGGATATTGTATTTTGTTTTCCTAAGAAAAAATTTCAAGCCAATCAAAGAAAAAAATTTACTATTTATTATTCACGTTTTGTTTACTAAAGAGAGATTTTTTTAAAAAGTTAATAAATAATTTTATTAAAAAACTCCAAGTGTATCAATGATTACAACTCAGAAGATATAGAAAGATAAGAGGAATGAGGCTAGGAGCAGCTAGTACAGAGGATACGGAATAAGACTATCCGCGTGTTGACAACTCTAGTTCTTATAATTCTTGTGAGATTTCTAGTAGTTGCAGCAACTCTAGGTTGTGGTTTCAACGTTGGCTACTTCATTTCCAAACAATCTTTTGTTCCTTTCTTGCCATATACAATAGACGAAAATGCTTTAAATGCCAATCTAATCGTTCCCTGATCCCCTTTAGTATGGCATTGTAGTATAGAGGCGTAGTAAATTATGCTCGTCCATTTGAAGCAGCTGTAACGTAGAAAAAAGATTAAGAATATGATTCCGTAAGAGTGAGGAGAATTTGTAACTGAAATACAAATGGTCCAAGTCTAAAGAACACAGTTTATGTTCTGCAATAGGGAACTTCAATGTATCCTTAGTGCCAAGTTTCTTATTAACTGTAAGCCGTTACGTAAACGAAATGGATGAAACGATATAAGTCCCGTACCAGTTTGCTTGAATGGTTTAGGGCCCTAAATGGAGTTCCTTTCAGAAGAATTTGTGAACTTCACCAATTTATCTTAGACCCATTGAATAGTACCATATCTAGAGGAATTTCGGGAGTAATGTGGTATATTTTCCATGATTTCCTTGAAGCCTCTACAGAGTAAGCTAGTCAAGACCAAACATTATCCTTGATTAGTACTTGCACATTGATATCTGCAGGAATAATTGCTTTAAATGTTTGGAAACTCCTTAGTATGTATGTATGATTGAACTAGAACTGTGTTTCTCTTAATTTTAAAACCCTAGATATTTTTAAAAAAGCTGCTGCTAGGAAACATGCAATAATATTGGCTACTAGAAAAAAAGGAGCTTTTATTTGGGCTTGAAGAGCTCTAAAAAGTTAAATCTGAATATCAATTGATACAGGAGTAGCCCTATAGAAGAGTCGTAAATCATCTGCAAAAGAGAGAGGTGAGTGATACCTAGCTTGTTACACTCGTAATGAAATTGGGTGAAGCTAGAGGTGATTGGTGTACAGTATTTTATGAACTTTGTAACTAAGTTGGAGAATGTTTTTTATCGTAATCAGTATCAGAGGTTAAACAATTAGGTAAATCTGTCTGAAATATTTATTATTGATGGTATTCTAGGGATTCTTCCAACTAGTTTTTTTTGCCTAAAAAGAACTTATCCTAGGACCACTCACCGTTAAAGACAAAATGGAGAAACCTATCCTTAATACCAAAATAGAATTGGCCAAAAGAATGCAACATACTACAAATATTGTAAAATGAGTTATATTGCTATGCATTGTGAAGTTAAGAAAAAAGTTTTAACATATCACGAACATAAATAAATTTCAAAATATTTACCAATATTAAATATTTAATTCTAAATAGTAACATTAATTTAACAACTAAAAAATATATTATCGAATTTGATTTAATAAATATAATAAATGATTATTACTATTTTTTTAAGTAATTTATGTTGATAAAAGTCATACAATTAATTAATCCATATTTCTACCTAATTATTATCAGTAATAAAATTATAACTACATTAATATTAATAATTAAACATTTTTGTTCTTCATTTGAAAAGAAAGCTCAAAAATTAAGATCAAGAAACAAAATAAAAAAGTTACAACAACAAACAGAATTGGCTCCTAAATTATTAGGAAAATATGAATTGTGAATCGTGTTGACGAGACAATGTGTTCGCGAGGTTACACACCACTCTTGTTGATGGATGGAGGCCAAGATAATCTCCTATGCCATGAGCCATCAATTTGATTAGAGTCAGCGGCTTCCCCATTCTCTTGATCCGCTTCTTCCCGCTCAACTTCTTGTCTCTTTAGGCTTTTGACTGCCAAGTCGTCAAAGCTCGATTTCGTTCTCCATGGAGGAGTAACATAATCTGAATCCTCCCTTATTCGTTGGGAGGCATCTCTCAATGGTGTTGAAGGAAAAGAGGAAGCTGAATTATCAACTCTCAAATTCTGTAGCGTAGCAAATGAATCTCTCATGGCAGACATGGCTTCGAAGAATCGAGTGCAAGATGCTAAAGCAACAGGAATAGGACGCAACATTTCCTGCATCAACAAAAACAAAACTAGATTACCTCGTGAAACAACCTTTGCACCAAGTGTGCCATCTGTTTTATTCATCAAGGATAAGCTCGGTTTGTTGAAATTACACAAAGTTAAAACCAACTGTGCACCTCATGCTTTTCTGAACAGGTAAATCTCTCCAAAAAAATCGTAGAGTCATCATGAAATCAATTTTGGATAAAGGGCATCGAATATCGCATTCCAGACAATTATTATCCACTGGCATTACATGAAATTTTCAGATGTTATTAGAGAGCTCTACAAAGTGATTGGTTACTTCTTTTGTTCAACAGATTTGAAACTCCTAAACATCGAATTTTAGTAAGGAGCTATAGATAAAAAGTACACTGGTTAAAAGATGTCACATAGAATGGTGGAATTAGTGGCGAACTTTTAAAGAAGTAACATAACTGAAATTGGAGCGCTAAAATGATTGAATACACAAAATTAAGAACCACGGAGAAGCTAAAAGACGACTGTTATCTCATAAACTTACTCCCCACACTGAAGGAGACTCCTTAAAATTCTGACTCCACCGGAAATCTGCTACAGATGCAGTCAAGGCACCATAATCACTAGCAGCCTTCATTAGTAATTCTGAAAATTGCTTCTGCAAGTAGCCCAAAATATAGAACAAACATTTTTTTTTTCAACCTTTTCAAATGGGAATGGAAGGGAATTAAGAAATAATGAACCCTGAAAAGCATATACGTAAAATGTCAAGTTTAGCATGATCAACGCTGTGAGTTATCGATTTATTATGAAGTTAAAGCAGGTGACTTTAAATTGAATACCGAATAAATTCAATTCTCTCGTCAAAGCTTACAGTGCTATAGACAATGGCCAAACTTTTGATAGATGAGTTATTCATTCTCAATGTTGTAGCAAGATATAGCAAACCCATAGCTCCACCGATTCTTGACTCCACATGTTCTCGTGGGAAAACATGACTATGTTAGAATTTATATATTCTTTTAGGATTTGGATATCTCATAATCATGGGATCTAATTATTATATTTAGTTAGCTAGCATATTTCATGATCATGGGATCTCATTATTTTTATTTTCTTTTTAAGTTGATAGGGTAACATGTATATAATTGATTTATACACATGTAAACAACCAACGCAGAAAATATTCTTTCAAATTTCAAATTTTGTCATGGTATCACAGCTATAAGGTTTTTGAATTTCTAGGAAAAATTAATCTGTGTCTAGCCTACTTTGTCGATATTCAAGTGATTCTGATCAGCCTTTATTACCAATGAGTTTCTTTTAAGCAATCAGCCATGATTACCCAGAGATCCTCTTCTTTTTTCATGGAGATGTCACAGGTAGTAGAGACAACCACTACAACACAATCGGAGAAGACTTTTCAATATCAACATCATAGTGAATTGCAGAACATTCAAGTTGCACAGAAATTGAACAGAGAATTATTTTAAACGGTCTCAACTCATTCACACCATACTAAAAGGAAAAGAGAAGAACAACCATCTGAAAGGCAAAGGGCTAGGACCGAGGCATGGGATGAAGAAGATTCCATGATTATGGGGTGACTATGGAACTTTTTTTTTTTAATTAAAGATTTCATTGATTAGAGATAATTACAGCTAGCATATAAAAGGTCAAGGATTATCCAAAAAGTCTAGATTACAAAGAGTAGTGGTTCCTAGTAATTGTCTACATCTTGTTATCTAAGGGGTCTTTTGAGACCACATAAACCAGTATTACTCCACTCCCCATCGTCCCTTCATACTACTTGAGAGATTTGCAGCTATTTCTCTTGCTAACATGGCCAATCTGCAATGAAGGAAAATGTCCTGAAAAGCAATTTCAATGCTTCGGCTTTTTTGTCTAAAAATTCTACAATTTCGCTCTTTCCAGATGTAGTACACCAAAGTTGTCCAACTTAATTGCTTTAAGATCAGCTGCATTGTGCACTCTAAGGTTCCCTAACCAAGTAATGCAACTATGGAACTTTATGAACACCGGGATTAGTGACACAAGTATGTTGTTGGCTACTGCCCAGGGTATTTGGGATGCACTGCATCAGACATTTCAATGCTAGAGATGCAATCTAAGTATACGAGTCGAGTACGACAGTTATTAAATATGC
This sequence comes from Erythroxylum reticulatum, assembly GCA_025504915.1. Taxonomy (NCBI): domain Eukaryota; kingdom Viridiplantae; phylum Streptophyta; class Magnoliopsida; order Malpighiales; family Erythroxylaceae; genus Erythroxylum; species Erythroxylum reticulatum. The sequence continues at coordinate 19,627,632 of JANSVA010000004.1, read as the reverse complement.
CAATCAGTTGAAATCCTTATGGCAGGAGCTCACAACAGGGTTTTAAAAGATAAATGTCTTAAAGATGCCACTGTTTTAAAAGGATTTATTGAGCAAGATAGAATTTATGATTTGTTTTTGGTTGGACTTGATCAAGAATTTTACCACATTGGAATCCAGATTCTTGGGAACCATGAAGTTGCATATTTTACTGAGGTTGAGTCCTAATTCATGCACAATAAAGTAGAAGAAATCTGATGCCTGAACCACAAATCACAGACAGCTTGGTTATAATGGCTAAACATGACTGTAACTCAGTCATTAATTCTGAAAAAACAAAACCATGATAGCCTGTGGAGTACCTGCTATAATAAGGCATGTCATTTTCCTGAGAAGTGTTGAAAACATCATGGAAAACCTCCAAGCTGAGAGTGGGAACAAAGAGGAGATCAACCAAGAAAAGATGGTCAAGGCCATGCTGCTTAAGTCTAACAAAATGAACACCTCAAGAGTTAGGTGGTCTCAACCAAGAAGATCAGCAGTAACTTTTGGCAGGAATTGTTTCGTTTGCAGCACACGAAACTCAACTGGAGCATGACTTACCACCCCCAAAGTGATGGCCAAAGTGAAGTAGTCACTGTTGTTTGGAAACTTATTTACGCTGCTTTATTTCCCAAAAGTCAAAGTTAGTAGCTTGGGCTAAATATTGGTATAACACATCTTTCCATACCACCACAAAAATCACACCTTTCTAGATTGTTTATGGGAGAGATCCACTGCTGTTAGTAAAGTATGAGCAGTCGATGGCCACCACTAATTCAGAGCTGGATCAGTTATTATTTCAGAGGGATGAAGCACTTGATGAGCAAAGAGAGCAAGCTTGTACTTGCACATAATCGCATGAAACTGTTGGCGAACTGGGGACACCGTGAATTGGAGTTTGTCGTGGGAGACATGGTCTACCTCATACTCCGATCATAACGACAGAAACCCATGGCACGGAAAGTTTATGAGAAACTGGCTCCACGATATTTTGGACTGTTTGCGGTGGTTGACAGAGTCGGTCAGGTGGCATATCATTTGGACTTGCCTCCAACAGCAGCCATTCATCCTGTTTTCCACATTTTGCAGTGGAAAAAGGCTGTTGGGGATTCTATTACAAGCCAATCTCTTCTTTCCACTTTTGATGCTAGCATGGAATGGTTGATTGAACTTGAACAGGTTCTGTAGATGAGAGGAGAAAGGGAGACATAGCTGTTAATCAGATGGAAATATCTGTCAGAATTTGAAGCAACATGGGAACCTTTGTCAAAGATAAAAGCACAGTTTCCAGATGTCCACCTTGAAGACAAGGTGCTTGTCAAAGGAGGCAGAAATAATAGGCCCCTGATCAGGTTCGTATGTAGTGAAAGGGATAAGAGGGCCCAAGAGGACTTAGCCCAACTGAAGGGGAATTAGAGACAGCTGCAGGAGTGGTTTCTATTATGGTTGTTATGATGTGTCAGCTTTTATTCTGTTATTTTGTCTATTGTGCGTGTGAGTGGATGAGTGGATGAGCTAGCAGTTAGTTTGAGGTGTAGGCTGCTAGAATAAACAAGCAGCGTCTGTGTCTGCTGGGGAGGGCGGGGTCATTGTAAGGAATTTTCTCCATTTGGAGTAGGAAAGGGGCAACTTCTAAAGCTGTAGGGTTCTATCAAAGAGGAACAATTGTGGTTGGGAGAAAAGAAGATATGGATCTCAGGTATAGAGACTATAAAAGAAAATGGAGAATCTTTAGTTTTAGATGACCCACTGAATGAGGAAAATAAAATTGAATATGATGGTGAGAGACATGAGAGACCAGCTCTGTTTTTTTTTAGATGGCCTATTTTGGAAGAAAGGAAGATATCATGGTTACATCTCCTGAGTCCAATACCTCTTTTGATGATACTACCATGTCATCGGACGAATCTTTCAAAATTGACACTTAGACATATGCCTATTCTCCTAAATTTCCTAAAATTTCTAATTTGAGTCCTGATATTGATCATAATAGGAGAGATCCTCTTCATGAGAGGAAAGCACCTGAAAGCTTTGGTTTTTCAAAAGCCTCCAATGTTTTTTTTGCAAATTAATAGATTTCATTATAAGAAAATATATACAATCTAGAGGACAAAACTAGTATAATCCATAGAATCTAGATTATAGAGATTTATGGTTCCTAGTAATCATCTACATCTTGAGATCGAGGGAACTTGCGAGACCACTTAGTCCAGTATTACTCCAATCCCCATCTGCTCTTCATGTTAATTGTCAGATTTGCAGCTATTTCCCTGGCTAACATGGCCAATTTGCAATGTAGGAAGATGTCCTAAAAAACCACATCACTGCTTCTACTTGTTTAAATACTCTACAATTGCGTTCTTTCCCTGCCCAACTTAACCTAATAGCTTTGAGATCTGCCGCATTATGCACTCTAGTTTTCCCCAGCCAAGCAATAGTTTCACTCTAAGAATCTATTGGTTAGGCCACGTTGAGTATAATTTGCAACCAATCCCAGACTTATCTGGTATATCTACATATAATCATGAGGTGTTCCAAACTTTTCAATTTCGCATTACATAACTCATAATTCAGATTGCTAATGGAGAACCTGATCTTATCCCTTATAAGCAACCCTCTATTATTCCCATCCATGAGATGAATGAGTGAGCTGGGTTAAGATCACTATCTCATTCTAATGTTGCCCACTTCGGCCTTGTGCTTTGTGTAGCCTATAACAATGTTTTACAGGCTTTTGTGTTGAACTTCTTTGAGTTATCTGCTAGCCACTGAATTTCATCCTGCTCTCCTTCCTAACAACGAGGCAACTCTTCCATGTGAAACTGACACTCATACTATTGTGGAAGGGCCATATCCACTGATTATTTCGAATAAGCATACTTACTTTGGAAGTTGGATTCACCACCAATTTCAAGCCATGTACCTCCTCCACTTTATATAGAGGACCTTTACAGTGCCAATTATCATACCAAAAAGACATGCTTTCTCCATTTCCAATCCTATGGAACACCTAGCTCTGCATCCATTGGCTGGTTTCTAGAATTTCTTTGAGAGTACTTGACATATTCTGCCTTAACTGTAGGATCCAGATACTCTAGTGCTTAATGAATACATTGTGTATCCATTTCACCCATAAATCCTCCTTTTCGTAACATAACCACCACAAATTCCACGCCCTACTCACCCTATGGTTCATCCTTGCAAAATGGATGCCCAATCCCCCATGTTGCTTAGGTCTACAACTTTTGTCCCAACTAACCTTCACTTTGCTTCTGCCTTGGTTTGAGTTGTTCCATAAGAAATCCCCAAGCCTCCTGTCAATTTCCTTAAGGATACTTTTGGGAATGGATAAATGGTTGATCCAATAAGATTGCTTAGTATTGTCTGAATTAGTTGTAGCCTACCTCCATAACTAAGGAACCGGTTGCTCCATTGATTGATTCTGCCGTGAATTAAGTCCTACAGAGGTTTACACTCCCTAGCATTGATTCTTTTTTCAGAAATTGGTACCCACAGATATTTGAAGGGTAGTTGCCCTTGTGTTAATCCCATCTCGATAGTTGTAGATGCTACCTCTATACTTGAGTTGCAAGGTAAATAAACAGTTCTTCAGACAGTTGCATCTTAACCCTGAAATCTCTTGGAATTCTTTCATTGTCTGCATGAGTATGTCAATTGAGTTTTTCTCAACCTTGCAAAACAATAAGAGATCATCTGCAAACGCTAGGTGTGTGAGCTTCAAACCTTTACATCTGCCATAGAGCTAGATTATGGAAGTCCTAAGAAGAGTTGACAAAACCTCCATACATAAGACAAACAAGTAAGGGGATAATGGATCCCCTTGCCTTAAGCCCCTCCTTGCTTTAATCAGGTTTGTAGGTTCCCCATCCACCAAGATAGCCATAGAAGCAGTAGTTACACATTTCTCAACCCATTTTCTAAACAGAGGAGGATAGCCGACTACCTTCAATATAGTAAAAAGAAAGTTCCAGTTGATCAAGTCATAGACCTTCGCAAAGTCCTTCTTTATGGTGCAATTCCTCATTCTTCTCTTAGAGTGATAGCCCTCTAATAGCTCCTGGCATAATATGACATTTGTTCTCACTGATCTCTCCTAAATAAAAGCATTATGTTCTGGGCTAATTATCTTCCCCAGGCTCACTCTCAGCCTATTAGGCAGGATCTTCACGATGGTTTTATAAAGAAAATTACAACAAGCTATGGGCCTGAATTGTTCCATCTTCCTTGCATTACTTTGTTTGGGAATAAGGCAGATAAATGTTTTGTTCCATTCCTTAAGGATTGTTCCTCTCTTATAGAACTCATCTACTGTTGCTACCACTTCTTCTCCTGTAATATTCCGGTGTTTTTGAAAGAATCTCCCATTATAACCATCCGATCTTGGGGCTTTGTCTGGCGTCATTGAAAAAATAGCATTCATGATTTCCTCCCTTGTTATTTCTCTTACAAACAACACCTTGTCGTCTTCATCAAGTTGTTTAAGCCCTACTAGCACCTCTGCGGGTATATTTCTTACTGGCATTACAGTCCCAAATTGCCAAGTAAAGGACTCTAAGGCAATCCTCTTCTTCCTTTCAATATCCTCATGAATCTGGCCCGTGTCATCTTCTAGCAATCAGATAGAATTCTTATTCCTCATAGCTGAAAAGCCTCCAATGTTGTTTATCCGATGTCAAACTTCACATCGTATCATCGTTTGTCTAAGGCTAACTTGGCATTTGCTTTTCAGTTGTCTTCTATATCTATTCCTAGTCATTTTCATGAAGTCTTTCAAGATCCTAAATGGAAAGAAGCAATGGTTGATGACAAGTTGGCTCTCCAAAATAATTATACTTAGGAAATGGTCTAAGTTACCAATAAGAACAAAGACCATGGGGCATAAATTGGTATTTGCTGTCAAATATAAGTCAGATGTGATAGTTGAAAGATACAAGGTTAGTTTGGTCATAAAAGGATATAACCAAACATATATTATTGACTATTAGGAGACTTTTACCCTAACGCCCAAGATGAATATTATTTATGACTCAAATAGTATTCATGGTGACACAAGTTTGGACACCTTACAGTTAATCTTGACTAGCCTCTAGGATAGTTTAATGTAAAGCATGCTTTCCTTCACAGTGATTTGATAAAGGAATTGTTTATGGATCCTCCGCTTGGGTTTACATTTTGAAGAAGGAAAAATATGTAAACTAAAAAAGGTATTCTATAGTTTAAAGCAATCACTAAAGACATGGTTTGGGAGATTGAGTCATGCAATGAAAGAGTATGGATTCAAGCAAGCTTTGGTAGATCATACCTTGCATAAGAAATCATACCTTGCGTAATCTATATGATTATGTCCATAAAATCTGGTACTAATTATGTTCATAAAATTATGATAAAAGTATCCCATAAAACATGGGATCCAACAAATTTGTACAAATTTTTATTATTATTTTGTACTAGGATTAGTATGTATAAAGCTAATGTTTGTCTACTAGTCAAACATGAATAAAATTGGTCCTTCAAATATTGTGATTTTTGTCATGGTATTAGAGTTGTAGGTTTTTTTAGAACTAAAACCTTCAGTTGTTTAGCCATTCTTTTCCTTGTACTCTATTTTTTGTTATCAAAATAGTGTCTCTTCGTCAACCTTCATTGCTAATTATTTGAACTTCCCGTGAAACTTTTGTACTTGCAGATGTCAGAAGTTTCAGAGACAACAGCTACATCCCAATTAGAGGAGGTTGTTCTGTCCCAACAACCTTGAGAACTCTAAAGTATACATGATTCATTTAGATTAGATGGAAAAAATTACCTAAAATGGTCCCAACTTGTTCGTACAATGCTTAAAGGAAAAGGGAAGATTAGTCATATCATAGGTACTAGACCTAAGCCAAAAGATTCTCAATTTGAAGCATGGGATCAAGAAGATCTCATCCTTGCATGGTTGTGAAATTCTATGATTCCTAAAATTAGAGATACATGCATGCATATGAATACTGCCAAGGATATTTGGGATATAATTCAACAAACATATTCTAAAGTTAGGGATGCAACCCATGGATATGAAGTTAAAGTGAAAAAAAATGGCTACAAAACAAGGAAACAATATAGTCACTGAATATGCAAACCAATTAAAATCCTTGTGGCAAAAACTTGATTACTACAAAGTGGTAAAAACAAAATGTCCTAAAGATGCAACAGTTGTAAAAGACTTCATTGAGCAAGATAGAGTCCATGATTTTCTTGTAGGACTCACACTCGAATTTGATCAAGTACAGATCCAAATTCTTGGCAGAACTAGAGCTACCATGTTTTCAAAAGGTTACGAAACTAATCCAAAGTGAGGAAAGTATAAGAACATTCATGCTTAAACCACAAGTTACAGATAGCTCAGCCATGGTGGCTAATGACAACAATAAATCAGTCACAAACACAAAAAGAGCATCCTCTTTTGAGACTTAAAAACTAGTCAACAAAAGGCTCAAAACTTTAACAATTTGTGTTGCACTTATTGTAAGAAGGCATGCCATACACATGAAAAATGTTAGAAGCTTCATGAAAAGCCTTCAAGTAAAGAATGGGAATATAAATGATAGCAGTCAAGGAGCAATGCCCAAGTCTATGTTGTTGCAGCACAGAACAATGAATCAGCACCACAAGAGCCAAGCAGTCTCAACCAAGAAGAGATTAGGTGAGATCACTTATTAGCAACCCTAAACACCCATCAGGTACCTGTTCTTTGGCATATTCATATGAGTTTTCATTCTCTATTGAATTAAATGTTTCAGGCATAACCTTTGCCAACTCTTGGGTCATGAACTCTGAAATTACTGACCATATGACTCATTCACCAAAGCTTTTTCCACTTGTTCCCCATGACCTAGTAGTAGCAAAATAGCTACAGTTAATGGCTCTCTGACAACTATAGCAGACGTGGGAGATGTTAAAATAAGTCCTTCACTAACGTTAAGAAATGTCCTTCATGTCTCTTAATTATCCACAAACCTTAGCTCTATAAGAAAACTAACTTAAAATTTATGTTGCAATGTGGTTTTTTTCATCAAAGTTGTTGTGTGTTTCTGGACAAGGATTTTGGGAAAATGAATGGACATGCTAAACAATGGAACAGCCTCTACTACCTTGAAGCACCAAGTCCCTCTACTACCTTGAAGCACCGAGTCAGTCATAACATTTTCAAGTCTAGATTATCTCATTTCTTTATTTTAGGACTTATTTCATCCAATAAAGAAAAAATTTGGCTTCATCATCATCAACTTGGACATCCAACTTTTAGGGTTATTAAAATTCTATTTCATTCTCTAATTAAATGTTTAGATGTTGAAAATTTTTATTGTGAAGTGTGTGAACTTGCTAAACACAAGTATATACCATTTCAAATTAGTGATAAAAGAAGCTTTACTCCTTTTTATCTTATTTACAGTGATATTTGGGGTCCTTCTCCTATTCCTAATGTCTTCTCATTCATTAATCATTATACTCGTGTCACATGGCTTTTCCTTCTCAAACACAAATCTAAAGTTAGTATTGTTCTTCCAAATGTTTGTTCCATAGTTAAAAACCAATTTGGAGTCCACATAAAAAGGTTTCAGTCAGATAATGCCAAGGATTATTTTAATCAAACCCTAACTCCATATTTTTAAAATGAAGGAATAATCCACGAGTCCTCTTGTGTCAATAACCCACAACAAAATGTAAGAAAAAACTATCACCTCCTTGAAAAAACCGGAGCCTTTATTATTTCGAACAATATGCCTAAATCTTTTTGGGGGAAGTCATTCTTATAGCAACTCATCAAATCATTTGCATTCTAGAATCTTAGGATTCAATCGTCCAATGGAAAAACTATCAACCTTCTACTCCCCCACTACACACTAGTAATAATCTTGTTCCTAGAGTATTTGGGTTCATATCATTTGTCCATGTCCACAATCAAAACCGAGGGAAACTAGATCCGAGGGCAATAAGATGTGTATTTATGGGATATTCATCCACTTAAAAAGGGTACAAGTGCTACCACCCTCCTTCAAAGAAGTTCTATGTCTTACATTTTAAGAATAGAAGTCTTACTTCAAAAATCTTTCTCTTCAAGGGGACAGTTCAACATTGGAATATAAGGATAAAGACTTATTACTCGACTTGTCACTATTCATGCAAGAAAATGATACGCCTAAACCTACACCACCTTAATTTGCAGCACCTAAACTTGCAGTTGAAGAAGTGAGACAACCTGAACTTGCACCTGTAATTGAAAATCATCAAGAAAAAATAGATTCTAGACTTGAAAATTTGAGATTTGGCAAAGGACAGGTGTTTCAAGGAAGAAAAAGGTTGATCCAAAATCTATGCAAGTTCAACAGTCCAACCCAAGTCCTGAGAATGAAGTAACAATTTTTAATCCTTTATTACATAATGAAACTAAATTTCAAGTGAGTGATGATAACTATGATTTCCTACTACTATTAGAAAAGGAACGAGAGAGTGCAAAAAAAAAAAAAACCTCTTGCACATTTTTTGACTTTAAAAATTTGATCATCATCCCATAAAGCCTTTCTTATTGGTCTAAACACCTTTACCATCCCTACCCCCTTATCTAAGGCTTTTTCAAATAAGAAATGGAAACAAGCTACGAAATGGAAACAAGCTACGAATGAAGAGATAAAGGCATTGAAAAACTTGGGAGTTGGTGAAGTTGTCAATTGGGAAGAAATCGATGGGATGTTAATGGATGTATACAATTAAATATAGAGTAGATGAATCACCAAAATTTGCAAATTTCACCAAGTTAGGGTTCCTTCAACCAAAATTTGGGGATTTTTGAAGCGACTGGGAGTGTTGAAATTGAAGCAATATAAGTAAAAGACCAAATCTCAGCAGGATTTCTACTAGGATGATGTTGTTTTTTGTTGTTGTTGTTGTTGTTGTTGCTGTTGTATAAGTAAAAGACTAGCCTCAAATAGAGGGAAGAAAAAGGTAAGAAGAGGGAGAGTTTTGCAACATCAATCACAACAACCCTCTCAAAGTGAACATCTTATACCATGTTTCACTAATGAGGCTCATATTGAAAAGTAGGTAATCCTTCGAACTAGACTGTTTGAACCTCATAGAAATGTTGATATGCATGCCTTGGTAGAATAGTTTATCAGAGGACGTGGAATCAATGATTGAAAGTGCAAGGTAGATAAAATTTTTCAGTATAATTGAAAATGCTAATAGGGAACTCACCCTTGAAAAGTTGTCTACATTCAAGTTTAACACAAATGTAGCTTGGGATGACCCAAATGAGATAACATCCCATATGGGACTATGAGCTTTTCAATGTCCATCATCCAATTTGGGGTGCATTGTTTTATGCACATAATTTCATAGAAAAACTAGCCTTATCAAACATCTTTCATTAAGTTTAATAAGCACATAATTTGGCCTGTCATTTTTTGCATATCATATAATGCTTACAAGTATGATCCTACTAGAACAAAAAGGAGCCATATTACGTCACCTTTAGCCCATTATTTACATCAAGAGACAGCTCAAACTATTTCTTGTAGGAGGGAGAGTACAAGGGTGGTAATCCTACGACATTTGCACTATTTGTGATGCAATATGGATGGTCATCACTACAACGTTGGTCAACAGTTTGCAAATTATTTAAAGCATGTGGCAACAAGGAAGAAAGGAGCACTATGTGGTTTGCACATCCCCCACCTAGCCAAGAACCTATAGGTATTTCCCAACCTGCTTGAGATGATTGCATGTTCAATGCCTTGAACTTGAAATAATAAGATACATAAGTTCAGTGAAGAAGGTCGGGACAAGAGTTCTTTTGGTTGGTCGATGAGTTAGGGGGTGATATGTTGAGGGTGAAGGTTGAGGAGGTAGATAGGAGAGAAGAGCAGCCACCACCAATTGCTAAGCCACAAGAGGAAAAGAGGTCTCTGACAATGTACAGCTAATCCTCAATAATCAATGTGGGAGAGTACATAGAGAATGGGTGCTAGTTTGGAGATGTTGCAAGCACATCAAAAACTCCAATTCTTGCAAGGCCAACAACTGGATTGGATGGAAGGGGCCATGAACACTTACTTTGACCAGTTGGACTTAGAGTGCCACCTAGGCCTTCTTCATCTTCAAGGGAACAAGATGATGGGAATGATCGTGATGACGCGAGAGATCGAAGATGTGTTGTTCATTTTTATGTTATCTTTTCTATTTTATTTTTATTTATTCCCTTCGTACTTCTAACTTATTTTAATTATTAATTATTTCATTTTCTTTTTGTTTGGTATCTTTTGTTTTATTGTGTTTTTGTATCTTTTGTCTTTTACTTTTCTTTTTTTAATTTCCTATGCAATGCTTTCACATTTTCAATATGTCTTGCAAAGTTATAGCAAGCAACACCATCAACAGGCTCAGTTAATTTTTCTCATTCTTTATTTACTTCTTCCACCTCCACCTTTTGCATACTATTTATATATTTTTGTCCTTACTGTTCATCCAATAAGGACAATTTTATAGTTTAAGTGTTGGGGGAGGGGATTATTTTGATTGATTGAATACAAAACATACTAGTAGTGATTCAATCCAATTGCAATTATCTCAGTTACAATTCTGAGAAAAGAAACAATGAAGAATAAAGTAGGTAATTCATTAGAAGTTTAAATTACTTTATGATTCAAATATTTTTGGTTAACAGTTATAATCACTAATGAGCAATGTCATTTAAACTTGAACATGAATTGAGTTTACAGTTTAGCTTAAAAAGCAGTTTATCGATCCATAGTGATTATTAACAATTTTATTATGCTACTTTTGATTCAAGTAATGAGTTCGAAACGAGTAGTGTTAATAGTCATTTAAAAATGTGAACTAACTAACTAAAAATATTTATGAAAAAATGTTTACCATCTTATCAAAAGGTTGAGATGACATTTGCAACAAACATATCATGCTCCAAAAATTTTCAATAATAATTGCGTTGGTATGTGTTTAATATGGCTTGTTAAGTACTTATGGGTCTATGCTTCTTACTCCTTATATGTTCATTTTATATATCAGGTTCAATTGTTTGAATCGAGTTGATATTTGAAAGATTATTGGGTTAAAGTTGAATTATATGTTAGTGTAAGTAACTAGAATCCTATGTAATTGATGCACGATGTGATTAAGTGGATAATTATCTAAATCTTGCCACTTTAATAGAATTGTTGAACTTTCCTAGAATTGAGCTTATTTAGATTGATAGTCATTCAGATTGATTTGCTTAAGTACAAGCAAAATTCAAAATGTAGGGATATTTGATGTAGATGTAATTTACATATATTTTTATTAGTAATTTAACATGTTTTCTATCCAAATTACCTTAGGTTAATTGGTTTTACTTTATATTTTAAGTTATTGTAGAGAATTAGCTTGGAAATGATTTTGGAAGATTGAAGGATTTTATAAGACTAAAACTAAAGAAAACTCCAAGGGAGTGGATAGAAACAGATGACTATAAGATTAAAAATAATCTAGCACACGATTGTGTGCCAAGGCATGTTATGCACTGAAACTTTGGTGAGGAACACAAGACTTCATACACAATCAGGTTGAAGCCTACATTGGATGACGAGAAGCAATAGTGTGAAACACGGTCTAGAACACGAGCGTGTCAGAGCTCATGTTCACTATTTAAAGGACTATGGAGAAACAGTGTGATATGTAGCCTAGGACACAACTATATTCCAGACCATGATCATGATGGAAAGGCCTTTTTAAAGAGATGTGGAAAACCTAAAAAGATTAGTGTTTAGGTCAGCTTTACTTCTTTCCATCTTATACTTAGAGTTAGAACCATTTAGAGAGAAAGAGCCCTAGAATACACATCTTGCAAACCTCATCAACAAGATTAGAGATCGGAATCATTCTAAGAAAGTAGATCAGTTCAAAAGATTAAGATCATCATCAGAAGATACCTTTACAATGAGTTTTATTCTTTTGATTATTTTTGTTATTTCAAGGATGATTCGTGGCTAGATTTTGTTATATCTAGATTAAATAGAACCCTAGTTGATTTTATATTGATTGATTTCAATTTTATAATAAAGAATTATTTGTTTACGAAATATATGTGTTGATCTTAACATTGGTCAAACACAAGCGAAAGCTTAGACTTTATTTTAAATTACGTGTGGACGTTAATGAAATAACCTATGTGTGAATTGACCAAAGCACATATTAAGGATTGAATAGGATACTAGATATAGACCTACATGACCTTCTAGGAATAGGACCCTTTACGGAGCTTCATAGAACTTATTGCATTCTTAGATGTGTTAATCAGATAAATATATCAGTTAATCAATCAAGGGATAGATAATTGTACATTGAAAGGAGATAGTTCATTCCACTAAACTTTGATGATCCAAACAATAGAACTTCTAAACAACATAATCAATAATACATGATGCTAGTGAAATTATAATCTAGATATCATTATTTAATTTCTCGTTGATTACTTGTTTAATTTTTTCTAATGGTATTTCAATCTTGTTGGTTTAATTTAGTTTAAGTTTTAATCTAACAAATCCTTTATTATTGACTAGATAATAGTAGGAGGGTGAGTAGTTACACTTTTCTTGTGGAATTGACCTCTACTTATCTTTATACTATTAAAAAAAGATAAGTCCACTTGTCTATAGTCTTGTACTAGGATAGTGGAGAAAACATTACTATGCACTACCAGATCAATTGTTAATGAAATAAGCAAGAAAATGTCTCCTCTTAGCCCTTATCTTTTATGACACTTCTAAAGTGATTGATTGCAATCAAATTAATGAGTTAGCATTTACTTCCAAGTCAAGTTTTTACTTTGAATCCTGGTTATTCATCCTATTATCTCAATAGGTTTTCTAAAAGGAGTTTCCTACTTTACTAGAAAGCTAATGTATGAAGATGGATGAAGTATATCAACACGTCATATGTAAATTAAGGATGCAGTTTGGCATATATCATTCAACTTCAAACACTTTGTACAGGTACCATTGATTTATCCACAATAATTTGAAGTATGTAGTAGAGAGAAAGGCCAAAAAATAATTTCAATCCAGATTATTGTTAGTTGCACGACTTACCTGATATTCAGCTTCTACTGGAATGCAGTCTAACGAATATGGTTGTTGGAGACGTGCTATTATCCGATCCTGCATGAGAAGATAAAAACAATTAAAATTATGGAAGCAATCAACATCATTTCCACAAACAAGTGTCATAGAGAGGTTAAACTTGATTCATTTCTTCTAAATGAATAGTCTATGAACATGTTAACACTATAAATTTCTTGAAAGGTCAAATTATTTGCCTATTCATCATGAAGCTCAAAATGAAGCAAAAGCATATGAAGAAAATAAATCCATATATTTGATGTCCTAATTGAGACCCAATATTATAGAAGTAAGACAACAATTATGTAAATTATAATGAGCACATAGTCCCTTAATCTTTTGCAGAAACGTTGTTGCAAAAGATTAAAATTTAGAAAAGAAAATAAATAAAATTCACAAGTTTAAAACATGCTTTCTTGAAAACTTACATAAACGTAACGCTACATTACAATCTTCTTGTAACAAAAAGTCCCCCAACCCAACAACATAAAATAAGATAAGGTTGGTCAACCTAGGAGGAAAGACTATATAGCAAATGTTGGCACAAACAAACAAATTGTCATGCACTACACAATGGTAATAAGAATGAAACCAAATTATTCAAACAAATTGTCATGCACTACACAATGGTAATAAGAATGAAACCAAATTATTCAATGCACTCAAATGCCACTTATGAAAACATATTGTCAAAGGAAAACCCAGGAGAGCCTAATAGGTTATAAAGGAAGCAACAAAGAGTGAGCACAAGTCATGTCATTTTTTATTCATGTGCTTTATGGTTGTATCATTCGTGTTTTCAAGAATGAACTAGTATATAGGCCATCAAAGTATTCAGTATGTTGACAACTATTGTATAATAATACATACAACTGAAATCCCAAATAATTTACCTTATTCTGAATAACATCTTTCAAGATAGTTGTAATCCTTGATAAAGTCTCAATCTTCTTTTCCATTTCACTCACATGTGTCAAATGGGAAACATTTTTATCATCCTGTTATACACATGGAGTGACAACAGATTTGATAAAGCAAAATAACAATCCACAAAGTTAAGAGAATTCCGTCAAATGTCGTGCACTTAGACCATGACATGGAGCTCGATATTAAAGGAACAGGATACCGTACCTTTCGACCTTGAAGTTCCACTTGTAGATCAGCAATTTTTCTTTGCACAGCAGTCAATTCTCTTAGAACTCTGATCAAGTCATCGCCTTTTTCACTAGTAGTAGAAGACAGGTTCTGGAGTTCTTCCTACATTTGGGGAAAGTAAAATGAAATCAGTTTCATGACTATAGTCGAACCTGTCACAACGACAATGACCGCAGATCAACACTCTTTCAACAAAGCCGCTAAACAAAGAAAGAAATGGATGACTTTTCAGTGTCAATTAGATAAACTCTCAAGCACGGCCTTCAATTCCGCATCATATATACCCGAGAAAATATATAGTTAATATGTGGGTAGGCTCCCTACATAATTCAGATATCAGAAAGTTGTACTTCTTATCAGTCTAAGATCTATGGTCAGAAATCCATACATTCGTCGAACAGGAAGCAACAGAATTACTTAGAAGAATGTCGAGAATTTACCAAAGATCATCATAAATAATTCGATACCGTTGAAAACCTTAAAACCCAGAAGAAAGACATAACCGTGTGTGTTAGGGAGGAAGAGAGAGACCTGAGCGGGAGGATGGGCAACAGAAAATCCGAGATCGGCGGCAATGGAGAGGGCATCGGACATGCCACCAATGCGTCGGAGAGGTTTCTTACCCACCCAAGTGGAGTCCGTCCCCATCGACATTTGATTTGAACTTGGATCTCAAAGGAAATCACCTGCTGTTGCAGTTGCAGTTGCAGCGGACGGCAACTTGAATTTGCAAATTTTATTTCGTATTTTATTTTTTTCTAGTTTCCTCTTTTTATCGCAATACAGTTTTACGACGGAGTCACCTGATAAATGCAAAAGCAAAGCCATTATGGTTATAGCCGTTAAATTTTTAATGAAAATAATAATTTCATTTGGCCACGCAAGGTGTCACGGAGTGAAATTCGAGTCTAACAACCTCAGCAATTCCAGTCCTGAAATGTAACCATCTCCTCGATTTGCAAAAGGATTTCCCTGTAGAGAAACGAAGACAGCATCGAGGTAGACTATTAAGTGGAGTATAATTATTTGAAATACAAGTAAATGAATCCGGCAATATATTATATGAACAAATGGACTTTTATTGTAAAATATTGAAATACATAACCCATACGCATAAGGAGGATTTATAACATATTTATATCCATCAGGTACTAACTACTGAGAAGATATAAACATCAGCAAGTTACAAGTAGTTTGGATAGTTTACATAAAATTGTACAAATAACTAATGAAATAAAGTATCCGTAGTATTTATGTAACATGCAAGCCACGCAAGACTTAACATTTACATCCAACCCTCCATGTAACACGTCAGGCAATGTTGTATCACTAAGCACCTATCCAATTAGCCAATCAAAACCCAAGGTTGTCCAATAACGCAATTCCCTTTTCTTACACACCTTAAAAAATTCCAACATACATAATATATATTATCGAAGGGATAAAGGGACCTTACAAATCTATCCCACCAAAGGGAGTCGACGTCCTTGTTCAAATTTCATCTAAGTACTTCTTAATCGTGTCTTCAAATTGGCATAGAGAAATGTCCTTCCTTTATGATGCATTCGTTGCACCTTTACCTTTTCATTTCACAATAAATTCAATCTTTTGATTCTTCTTATATTGTCCTAATTGTCTATAATCAAGAATCTTTTCGATCATATTGAACTTGTACATTTAGAGATGCACACCTCTGTTTTCTTCTCTCTGCTTCTTCATCATTATGATAAAACCTGCACAAATAACTCACGTAAGATGAACTTTCAGCCTTTCCAATAAGTTAAGTCAATAATTCGCCTTATAAACTTTCTTGATAACCTTGAATGGACCATCATATTTCAGAATTAGGCCTTTATGTGTTGACTTTCAACTGATTTTCTTCCATATTTGAGGTGTTAACTTCAATAGCATTTTGTTACCCACAACAAAGTCTAAAGGACGTCCATGCTGATTAGCATATTTCTCTATCCTTCACACAACTTTTTGAAGGTTGTTTTCCAATAGTTCTTGTCGATCCTTTACAAATTTATAGGCAGTTAGACACTTGCCACCAAGTTGTTGTTTAGTAATCTCCAAAGAAGTCAAAGGTTGATTCCTAAAGACCAATTTAAAGGGAGTTAGGTTGATGCCCTAAGACCAATTTGAAGAGACTTTTTCTAGTTGTAAAAGATTAATGAAGGTTATAAGCAAATTGTGCACTATCTAGTAGATTCAGTCAATTTTTCTAACTCGCACTCACATAGTGTCACGTCTATGCCAATCAATCACAACCAATACTAAGGCTTTGCCATCTACCTTTGTAAATTCTTGAACAAAGTCCATAGACATCGACATCTATGGGTTTTCCAGAATGGGGAGGGACTGGAGTAGCCCTGCTTCCTTTTGCATCTCCACCTTATCTTATTGATAAACAAAGTATGTTTTACAGTAAGTCTCAACTTCTTGCTCCATTTGTAGCCATATATAAGATTTGGATAGAAGAGCCAACATCCTTTCCCTATTAGGATGTCTTGCCCATGGAAAGTTATGTGATTCCTTCATCAATTCTCTTCATAATGCACTGAAATTAGACACATACAATTTGCCTCCTTTTGCCACAGTAAAGCCATCATCCAACCAATATCGTTTAGTAACCCCATCCTGCACCTTTTGCACTAATTGAAAATACGTGGCGTCAAGTTTCCCACCTTGTCGAATTATGTCCATAAAATCTATCTCAGTTCTGGATAGATTAGATAGTGCAGCCACGATTTCTTTCGAGTTAAGTGCATCTACCACTTGATTACTTCGCCTAGGTTTATGTTCCCAAAAAAATCATATTCCACCAAGAATTCCTACCATCTTGCTTACTTGGCTGACATCTTCTACACCTTAAAGAAGGTATTCGCCATATCATCAGTTTGCACCATGAACTTAGGACCTAGTAGATAAACATGGTATAGCCTTAGGCAATGAATTACCATAATCATTTCCTTCTTATATATTGAATATTTCTATTATGTCTTATTTAATTTCCTACTTTTGAAGGCCACATGATGTCCTTCTTGAACCAACATGCCCCCAATTGCTTTATCAGATACATCAGTGTGAAATTCGAAGGGAAGCTCGAATTTAAGTAATCGCATAATTGGTTCGAAATATTGGGCATCATTTTTGGAACCCAACTCTTGCTCTAATACCATAGCTGTTGGACCCCCCTTCCGGAGCCCAACATCGGAGTCGTGAGAACATAAGCCTAATACCCTGTAGTTTTCGAAGTCCAACAATCCGAAGTCATAAAGCATGAGCGGGTTTCCTTGTAGCGTTATTTCAATGAATCCTCATTGGCCATCATCCCATAAGGGTGATGTGCCTACACTAGTTAAACTCCAAATCACACATTGACTTCTTCAAAACAATTGTAACTCTCATCCTCTTGATTATTTGAAACAAGAACCACCTTATTCGGAGCTTTATAGCTCAAGATATGCCTAAAAAATCCAAGTATGTTTATGCCTTCAATCATATTGTACCACTCTTAGGAGGATTGGCATATTTTCACTAGAGATTTTAGATTAAGGTTTTATTTAAATGATTTCGAAGAGAACTTCTAGATCTACAACTTTCATGAAGACCTCAAAGGCAAATTCTATCATTTAGAGGGTCAAAAAAGTGACCAAACGATAGGATCAGATGAACAGTGCACCAGACGATATGATGTCATCACTAGACGATATGACGTCATCAGACGAAGCGCCCTCACAAGACGAAGTGTCATCACTAGACGAAGCGTCCTCACAAGAAAATACGTCCTCACCAAACGAAGCATCATAAAAGACGAAGCATCTTCATAAGATGACACATCATCACCTGATGAAGCGTCTTCATAAGACGACATGTCCTCACTAGACTAAGCGTCCTCATAAGATAAAACATCCTCACAAGACAACACGTCATCACCAGAAGAAGCATCTTCATAAGACGATACGCCCTCACTAGACGAAGCATCTTCATGAGACGAATCGTTCTCATAAGACGACACATCATCATCAGATGAAGCATCTTCATAAGACGATACGCTCTCACCAAACGAAGCGTCCTTATACGACGACACGTCATCATCAAATGAAGCGTCTTCACAAGACGATACACCCTTACCAGATGAAGCATCTTCATAAGACAACACGTCATCACCAGATGATACGTCTTCACTAGACGATACGTCCTATACTCTTTAACATCTCCACTTATAAGGATCCTAACTTTTTACTCCGATATCCAAAAATTTCATACTTTATAGCGTTGGAAATCTAGAAAGACAAGCTACAACTTTCATGAAGTCAACTTGTCAAATTCAACCTAGATCAATATAGATTTTTACCTAAAGTCAGAACATGAATTTTTCCCTTATGGAAGACTTGAAGTTTTGCACTATGCAAACTTGGAATGTTCTGAGCATAACCATTCAGCTACCAAAATGACTTCATTAAACTTTCAAATCTCAACTCATTTATATCATCACCTTCAACTACATTTGATCAATTATAATTCCTATCTTCCTTTCCTTAGCATCTTGCTTATGCACACATACATATATATATATCAACGATTTATGTTCCAAAATCATCAACTCAAGTTTATTGCTTCTTCATGTACATCTAATTTCAACTCACATCATCTATGCACCAATCACACTTCATTAGTATCAAAAGAATAAAGTTTTTACAACGTTTTAGTGGGCATTTCAAGTCACCTTACACCATAATCCAAAAATACTAACTTTACAGAATCAATAGTTTCTCAAAATGTGACTAAAGCCTTGTTTTACATTATCTAACTTCAAGAGAACAAAAATATGCAAATTGGAGTCATGTCTTCACTCTCGACTTGATCACTTCATATCTTGTTCATCGCCTATAGATGGGGAGGAATGAGGGTGAGCTTAAAGCTCATAGGAAACAGTTTTATAATCGATAACAAGCAAAAACCCTTGAAAAACTCGTGATCATAACGATTTTCATGACAATCCACAGAACATAAATTTCTCAACTTGCGGAAGTCAAACATTCATTAAACTTGACAACACATGTAAACACATAAGCACATTATCATGGTTTGGGCATATCCATAAACATGACAAACTACACAATTCTATATAATGGTCCTGTGAAGTTGTAAACTTGAGGAAGTCCATGAAGGACCACTGGCGAGCAGGCAGGAGAAGTCTTTAACTTGGTTAATGTGCAAGTGACATTCTTGAATGGACTATACCAAACCCACATAACATGTAATTCATGAACTGAAAACGTTTTGCCCATATGGCACATTTTTGGAAACTTGATTTCATAAATTTGTTATTCTTTCAAAAATCATTTCCATTTTTGTTTCAAAGTTCATCTACAAAATTCATACACATAACATATAGTACTTTTTCAAAGAATTTACATAATAATGAATGCACATTTTAAAAGTAGTTGAAAACATTTATTTCTCTTTTCTTGAAAGAAAACATTGATGGTTTATTATTCAGTTATAAAAATGTAATCCATCTTAGTTTCCTTGCCTGAAAACCTGCCCAAGGATGTCTCTTATCTTACTCCTCTTGCCTCTCTTGTCTCCCTTCAAACATTAGCAAAAATCCTCATTCAAAATGAATTCCCATTGGAAAACTCAAGGAAACCTATGCATGAAATTGATCCTAGAGTACTTATACCCATGCGTTTTCTAAGCTCTTTGAACCAAAATTCTTCCAAAAATACAAAAGATTTAACATAAACTTACCTTGAACCTTCACCAAACAATGAGTTTCTTGGCTTTAATGGAAGCTCTAATCTTCCTCTTCCTTTTTCCCTTCTTGAGCACTCTCAAAATCCCTCTTAAAGGCTAAGAAAAATTGAAACCTAGATGACGTCCCTTCTTTTCTCTTCTTTCTCTCTTTTTCGTGCTTCTCTCTTCTCTCTTTTTCTCATTCACATTTCTAGCCTCTTCTAAAATGCCAGAAAACAAATCTCCTTTTCTAAAGCATAAGCCCACAATTCCCTTTTCCCATTTTGCCCGTCCTTCAATGTCTTAAAACTTTATAACTTAATTGATGTTCCAACAATGCCCCTTATGCAATCTTATCATCTTAACACTTTAATTCCCTTAACCTATATCATATTATCTTACTGACATGAACATGCTAATTAATTCCATCATACATTAATCTAGCAAGACCCTAAAATTAATCTAACCATGCTTATTCATTAAGAAAAAAATTTGGGATCCAAAATTTTCTCCCCTTCTTAAAAGAATTTCATCCTCGAAATTCTTACCTTAATTGTTGAAGAGGTGTGGGTACTTCTCCTTCATGGCTTCCAAAGGTTCCCAGGTGGCCTCTTCCACATAATGGTTTCTTCACAGGACTTTGACTAGCTGAACTGTCTTGTTCCTGAGGACCTTCTCCTTGGTGTCCAAGATCTCTGCTAGAATCTCCTCATAAATCAGATCATCTCTCAACTGAACCTCAGCTGTCTGAATGATGTGGGAGGGATCCGATCTATATCTCCTTAACATGGACACATAAAAGACGTAATGTATTTGTGACAATTCTGGTGGCTATGCCAACTTATAGGCTAGCGGTCTGATCTTCTCTACAATCTCATAAGGACCTATATAGCTCAGACTCAACTTGCCCTTCTTGCCAAACATCGTGACTTCTTTCTAAGGAGACGTCTTAAGAAAGACTTTCTCACCAACTTTATACTCCATTTCCTTCTGGTGTGCATTAACATAACTTTTCGTTCTATCCTGTGTTGCCTTAAGTCGTTGCTTAACCAAATTAACCTTGTCGACTGTCATCTGAAGTAACTCCGGCCCTATCAGTACCTC
>JANSVA010000004.1:19588050-19599158 GCA_025504915.1 Erythroxylum reticulatum | reverse complement strand
ATTACAAAGCCTTAAATCCTAAGCCAAGTTCACTTAGGCATTTTAACAAACACCTAACGTGCATGACTTTCAAGTCACATTTTCAAGACTTTATCTTAGTAATCCATGCTCCTACTTTTATATAGTAGACACTCCCATCCAATGACACATTCCACCAATCCATTCAAACCAGCTCCTTTCATTTAAGCTACATTTATCAATTGCACAATTCATTACCTTAATCCACTTCTTCTCCCACCATTTCGACTTAAACTTAACCAACACACATCTTGTTCATTCTTCATTATCAATTCACATCATACATGTATAATTAACACCATAAAATTCATTTTGACCATTAATTTCAAAAAATATTCAAAAATTCACCAACTTTCACCTAAAGGGGATAATTTCAGTTTTAACTTAAATAACCATCTCCATGTCATATTTCATTCCTCTCAACCATGTTTCATGCATATTCAAGCATGGAGAACAACCTATCTTAATACCAAACTCAAAATTATAGTGTAGAGAGAAATGAGACAAAATTTACCTATACTTTCCTTTAATGATATCTTCAAATCCTTTGAGAATTTCTCAAATCTAAGGATAGATTTGAGCTCCTTGGCCCCAAATTAGCTTGGAACACTTTGGTTTGACTTGAAGAGTCAAAAAGATGGTGGAATTTTATGTATAGCCGAAACTCTCCTTTTAATTAAAACTAAGTGTTTTAATGTCTAAATAAAGGGGTTGCACGGCCACACAATGTAGAAGGGTCTAGAAATTGTCTCTTCTTTGACCAAACATGGTGAATTTACCAATTTGCCCTTAGTTATATGAAATTACCATTATACCCTCCAAACTTTTCCTAAATTTGCAATTAAGCCCAAAATTTGGGAATCACCAAAACTTTTATTTTAATTTTGGTCCTCTAACTTTTGAAAATTATAATTAAGCCCCTTAAATTTATAAAAATACTAATTGGTCCTCCAAGAATTGAAAAATTACATTTAAGTCCTTTAACTTTTGATAATTTGCGAATAAGCCCTTATATACATCAACTTTTCCAATTAAGCTTTCTAAGTGTCCAATGAGTCTATAAATCATGTATAATCACCTATAAGGCATTAGAACTCATTTAATTTACCCACCACGGTCATATCCATCCAATGGACTCGGTTTTATCCACTTAAAAGCTCATATGTCGCAAATCTCCAAGATTCCGCATACCGATAAATTCTAAGTTCATATAAGGGTATATAACATTATAAATCATTAACATATACACCCAAATGACTTAAATACATCTTTGAACTCATATACAACCATATTTATATATCATTATACAATAGTATCTCTAAATACAGTACAACACAAAAGTGCTCCGAAAGTTTGGCGTTACAGTATGATATGTGCTTAATTGTTAATACATTTAACCTTTACACCTATTGATTAATGATATGAAAATGTTAAAGATATGCACTATATTTCTTATATGGTTTTAGGTATAATTCGGAAGCAAAAGAGCTAAAGTGAGTCAAAAGCACTATCTTTTAGCCGTCTTTTTAAGGTTCACAATCACTTGTCTCCATGGAATAAAAAGAAGAAGGATTAGAGCAAGAGGAGACAAGAAAATGCATGAAGATGAAGAGTCTACATTGTAGAAAATCAAGTAAAGTGTAAGTTATGGGCATGATTAATGATGTACATCCATGACACATATATGTTGCCCGAAATCCTAGTTTTTAATATAAATAGACAAGTGATAACAGAGAGTTTTATGAAAATTTTGGTGTATTTTCTACCGAAAGGGGTGTGGAACTTCAAGAGTTTCAGGAGAGCATAAAGAGGGCATCAAGCTCTCCACTATGAGAAGACCCATGTAGGGGTAACTTTCTGACGCCAGTTCAAAGGTGACATTGACACTGACAACCCGGTTAAGTGTATTTCTCCTTATATTTGTTATTTTCTTTCTCTTTTTAGAAATTGATTATGTTATTTGATGCTTATGGATTTGAGTATTATGAAAAGATGGTTTTAATGCATTTGTTGGATCGTTTTATTACAAACCCTTTGCTAGAATATTCAATGTAATCTATAATTGTTATGTTGAAATTCATTTATGTGACTAATTGTTAGTAATCATTAGGGATAACATAACCTAGGTTAAATGACACAACATATGTAGTTGTTGCCTTAATAAACCAAAATTTCTAATTCATAATGCTACTACCCAATTGAATTTAGAGATCGTATCCTAGATTATTTGGTAGTTAGGTTTAATTAATGATCGTTTCTTAATTATACATTATCAAGGGAAAACTCGGGTTAATAGATTAACCTACGATTAATAGTTTCTAGGAGAGATTTGAGAACAACAAATCATTGAAATATGTTTAATTAGGGTATAGGCTGAGATTGAACAAAAGAATCGGATTCCTTACAAATTCACCGCTTTCATCATTTTTACATGTTTTCTTTAATTTACTTTTCTTAGTTTAGTTTTATTTTATTTTCTTAAACTAAACAAAACCATCAGTGTCACCTCCTAATCAACATTGGAAAGCTACCCCTCTATGGGTCTCCTCATGGTGGAGAGCTTGTCGTCCTCTTTATATTATCCTAAAGCTCCTAAAGTTCCATACCCCTTTACACCAAAAACAAACCAAAACTTTCATAAACCTCTCTACCTTCATATGCTTATTAGCATTAAAAACTAGGTTTCAGGAAACATATATGTATGAATATCACAGCTATGACATTTTGTGCCATGGGCGTGACTACTTGATTCAAACGCATGCAAGGTGAGTCACGATTATGACACATTGTGTCATAGCCGTGCATCATTAATCATACTCATGACGCTTTATGTCATGGTCGTGACTTACACTTCACTTAATTTTCTACAATGTAGACTCTTCATCTTCATGCATTTTCTTGTCTCCTTTTGCTATGATCCTTCCTCTTCTTGTTTGATAGCCTATCACTAACTACTAAATATAAATTCCTAACTACCAAACTATGCAGTAAATGGTGAGCTAGGGTCGAACCACAGAGAGCTGGGATGCAAATGCTATTTCAAATATTGTAACAAAAGAAAACAAAACACCCAGAAATGATGAAGACGAGACAAATAATATGCAATGAACATAACCAAAATGACAAGCACAAAGCAAATTTAAAAAAGTCTAATAGTAATGGTAAAGAAATGGTCTGGAGATATCTTTGGGATTCTGGGATGTTCATTGATCTTTGAATCTAAACAAAAGGGTACTCTTATCATGGTGTTAGCCTATGGACTCGATTAAGCTCTTGAATCTTAAATAGGTAAAGCTAATAAGCTCTAGAAATTTCCCAATCTCCACTATAACCTAGAATAGGTTGTCTAAGTTTAATAGAGAAGATTCATTAGGTACGACGAAACAATTGATTTAGGCCACCTACTCATAAGCTCGAAAGGTGTAACCTAAAGGTATGGAATCCTAGATTAGTTGATTAAGTATCCTAACAAATTCAACTAAACTATTGTAACATACCCTTCCCATAGAGCATATGCCCGATATACCGAAGGATGTTCAAGAACATACTCTACGAAAATGGCACATTAAGATGGTTAAATCAATTCATTTCACATTTTAATCCATCACAAATATCATAAAATATTCTAGTAATCATTTTGTTGCATTTTTATTCATAAACATATAAAGTCTCAAATGTCTTTATCCTTTTGTATATCAGGCATATGCTCTATGGGAGTGGTATGTTACATTTTGGTATCAGATCGTAGGTTTAGCATCTTACATGGGCATTTTTCATAGTATATGTCAAGTTACATGCATCTCAAACATGTCATACACTGTCATTTTCGAGTAATGTTCAATTAGGCATGTAGTGGCAACTGACCCCTAGTCTAAATTGAATTTAAATAAGTTACACGCGTGAACATTTGTGAAAAGTCTAAAATGTTAGAAACAAAGAGATGAATGATGATCTGTTAGAGTGTGAGAAAATGAAAGTTTATTGATATCCTGATATAGGAGATACCATATGGTTCAATATGTTGGACATAGAGCCAGTGTATTTGCATTCATGGTTATATTAAAGAATATGAGATTAGTATTATGATATGGTTATATACGTTTAAATTGATGTGGAAGTAAATATATTTTTATGGATTTGATGGAGAAAAGAATAGAGATGTAAGTAGAAGTGATGGGATTTAAAGTGTTCAAGCAAAGTTGAAAGAAACCAAAATTTCTATTACCTTGAGAGGTTGAACTTGGAACTGGGATGGTTGTTTAGGTATCATGTTAAAGGTTTGTGATTTAGTATTAGGTTATAACATTTGGTTTGATATTAAAATTTCATTATGGTTACGTATCTTATATTTCTAAATTGATTGAGAACATATTTAAGTAAGATGAAATAAATGATAGTGATATAGGTAGAAGTCCTTAATATTAAGTTGATCAGTTATTGTGAGTGTACATCTAATAATGTGGTTGCCTTGGCAAATGATGCTATGGAGCACATATGTATTATATGTTTGGATATGGTACAGGGAGTGATCTATGACATATTGAATGCTCTTTAGTTTTAGCCCCCATAGGTAAAATTCTGAGATGAATCAGAGTAGCACAATGGAAGCATGAAATTATGTGAATATATTGAAATGGTGACTACTAAGAATAAGTAACATTTCTATAGTCATAGAATACTCAAATGTTATTCAGAATCAATTTAGATTAAGGTATTATTAGCTCAAGATCTTAACTGTTGAATTTTCAAAAATAAATCTTTAGATAAGATGCAATGATCTTGATTTTACATATCAAGGAATAAGAATAAATGTACATGCCTATCGCTTCATAGAGCTTTAGTATATAGGACATTTTGATTATATGAGATATGATAGTAATTGATCTTATTGAGATATTATGAATGGCTGAAAGGCAACGACGAACATTGTTGACTGATAAGGATTTTATGAATAGTATAGATAATTAAGGAAAGAAAATTTCTTTCTTTGTGAACTTTTACTAAATTGAATCATGTAGACCAAATGTTCCATTTTTTTTAGGAATGAACAAATATTGAACAAATTAGAAGTAAACATTGAAGTCAGATAATTATGATACTTAGGAACGAGAGACTGAACATAATATATAGAGTGCATTTATTTGTTTGTAATAGCTGAAAATAGTTGAGAGAAGAAGCTACATGGGAAACTAATGATAACATGAGACAACATTACCCCCATCTGATGAATCTGTTAGTTAAGAATTTCGAGGACAAAATGTCTTATAGGGGTGAGAGTTGTAATATTCCATCTCTTACATTGTTTAAGGATTTAAAGAGTGAGACTATTGAGTTATATAAGTGGCATCATATAGAATGAATTTGATACATTTGTGACATGATTTTATGATTGTATTCATATGCATCATATTAGCATACACATATGAATTGCGATTTAGACAAATTACACCCAATTGACATATTCTAGGTTATGAAGCTAAAATGAATGTGACTTGAATATGTGTTTCCAATGCTTGTACTTTGGTCTACCAATGTCAAGAAATAATGGATTATAATTACTAACTTGGAACTAATTGTTAAAATTGAGAGATTGATTAATTAAAATGTACATTTGGTCTAAAATGTCAAGACTAGTTGTTACACAAAAAATTAGGATGACTAAGCCTATGAAGTAGTCACATTTGGCATGGAAAATTAAGTGACAAATGGCATAGCTAATTAACTGACAAATGGAAACAATGGTTATGTGACAAATGGACTAAGTAACTAAGTGACATATGGTAGCATATATACATGACAAATGGAGTACATGCCTAAGGACAAATGTTAATCTAAGATAATGACACCTTACACCTAGTTCAATTAAGCTAATACAGAAAATGTTTATGCTAGAACATTCACCAACTTCTTCTTTTCTCTCCATTGAAACTTGCTTCTATCTCATCTCTATATTTTGGTTTAGGTCTTGCTAAATTGCTACACAAAATCCTTGCTTTTATCCTTCACAGGATAGTTATAGAACTACAATATTATAGTTCTTGTGGTGGTCTTTTATCCTAGCTAAACCTAACTTATTTCTACCTTAAATTGGTGATGATTTTGCATGCATGGAGAGCTAAATTAGCTTGATGAATTGAGCTAGAATTTAAGTTAGACAAGTAAGTAAAAGATTGATCTTTATGGCATATTATGATGATTGAATTGGGATGTATTGTATATGATGTTGATGATGAATTATGTTGGAAAATGATACTTGAATTTGGATACTTTTATGTCTTGTTCTTGATGTATAAAAATCATAGGATGTAGGTTGTTTTACTAATGAATTAGATTAGGATTTGAAATATAATGAAGGTGAATTTATCGTAAAGAAAGGTGTTAGTGTAGTGTTTTTTAAATGGGAAAAACTAAGACTACATATATATTAGTGAATGAAAGTTTCTGTTTTGATTTTTGATGTGTGAAAGACCAAAGTTTATGAGTTACCAATTAAATGATTTTAAGTTGTAATTGGATATGAAATTGATGAGGGATTGAAGAATAATTAAGGTATAATTAATGGCCTTTGATGAAGATGTTTTGAATTTGGTATAAAGATGTAAGAATCTAGAAAAATTGATGGAACTTAGATAATGCACCTTCAAATTACCTATCCCACAATCATAGGAGCTACATAAGCTCTTTCCTACAATCGTGGGCAATGTATTGAAGTGAGAAAAGTTCAGTTTTGTTTGATATTTGAACCAACTAAGGATAAGTTACTTTACTTAGGTGCATTTGAACTTGATTGGGGCCTAAAATGAACCTATATTGTTGTTATATTAATTAGTTAAAAGTTTGAAAAGTTTAGGTTGTTAATTGATGTTATAATTTAAGGAATGGATTGTTTGATATCAATGTATATGAATTTGGAAAGTATGAGTTGTTAATGGTATAAAGATGTTCTTATGAACGTGTGATTCAAAGGATATAAGTAATGAATTAGGTATGATTAAATGAGAATTGGGAAATTGTGTGAATATATATAATACTAGGAAAGGATTGATGAATGTATGGTTGATGAATTTAGAATAATCAAGTTTACTTAAGGTATAAACCTAATTGCAAAACAAGTTATATATAAGCTATGATGAATGAATGATTAAGATTTGTGAATAAGGATACATACCCGAGATAGTCAATCAAGTATGCACTGAACATGACATATAAATATGTTTATGATTAAATAATCATATGATTGATCAATTTAGTAATGTGAGAACTACATGTGTGTATTGTATGATTAAAAAGCACAAGTAGATTGTTAGCGTCTAGACATTGCCAGATCGTCAAGGCAATAGCTTATCTAGAGCATACTGTGAGTTAACCTATATGTGTAACTCAATTATATGTGCTTTTGTACCATTTATATGTTGAAAATGAAATATGTGAACAATTGGATGTGAATGCTAGAATAAATATGAAATGTGAGAGTAATTGAATGTTAAATGTTAGAATGCATATGAACTATGTGAATAATTGAATATGAATTGCTAGATTTAGATCCAATGAAATTGATACATGTGACAGGATCACACAAGAATGAAAGGTAATGAAATATGGCATATGAAACGATGCATCACATTGAAATGCATGATCAGATAAAGGAGTTATAACTAGAGTGAACAACGTGAAAAAGAGCTTAAAGCTAAAAATTGTGCACAAAGAGCCACAGACTGAGTTATTAATGAGCCCAGTATCTACAATAGGTATAGGAGAGTATCTAAAATCCACAATATATACAAGATAGTATATGAAATGAGCCCAGTATCCACAACAGACATGGGGCAGTAAAGAGGTGCTCAGTCACAATAAAGTAATAATGAATGGAGACACATGTGCATCTGCATATATATTCTTATATGTATCGTATGTTTGAATTAAAATGAATTACAGAAATGATTAAAATACAGTTAAAGAGTAAATGAGGATGTGTTGTGATATGAAATGTTAACTTATCTGATATGCTTATGAAAATATGATTATCTAGATGTACTTGATAGAGTGTGACAAAATGTGATGTGATAATCAGTATTGAATGTTATGAAATACTTGTTAGGTTAGAATATGATTTGCCTCTATATTTTTGACTTGAGAGAGAACATCAATGATGATTCACTCACTAAGCTCGCAAATTCATCAAAATTGCAACAGTAATTTTCAAGTTCAGAGGAGATTTAGCTATTCTAGATGGAGTATAGCTACTGCATTTGGACACGAGATAGTGGTCGGGATTAGTTGTACTATAGATGTTTATGATAATTATGCATCAAGAATAACATTTTTCAAATATCATATAATGTATATGTGAATTTTAGAAGTGTAATAACATTTAAGACTTTATATGTTTGTGAATAAAATGTAACAAAATGATTATTGGAATATTTTATGATATGTGCTATAGATTAAAACATGAAATGAATTGATTTAACCATTTTAACATGCCATTCTAGTAGAGTATGTTCTCATACATCCTTCGGTATGTCAGGCATATGCTCTATAGGAGTGGTAGGTTACACCTATTGCTACTTCCAAGAATCACTTTGGACTATTACATATCACAAGGTCAACCCTAGCCTTCATATTAGAAAGTTACCTAAAGGGTGATCAAACCTATAAGTAATTCCTAATTCATGACATTTATCCTAAATCCTAAACTAACCTAGACCTACAAGCACCAATTTAAAATAAATTCAACTCCATTCTTACAATTCCCATCCCTTTATCATTATAATATCTCCAAACCCCTAAGTAGCCTAGCCACACATGTTCATATTAAGCACAATTGATATTAAATAAACAAAACCCAAACTCAATCAAATAAAACCAAGGCTAGAAATTATAAACGAAGTGATAAAAACTGAAATTCAACACTAACTTAACATAAATGAAAACTTTTATGCTAACAAATGACTAATCATAACCTAAATTACAAACTATAAACTAATTGTATCAAAATAAAAATTCTAGCACATACAACTTACACAAAAACCCAAATTAATTGATCATGAATCTAAGAACATGCCTAAATCCTAATTGTTAAGGATAAATTAATCAAGAGTCTCACAAATAAGCAAAATCCTATAACATAAACCATTAAACATTCAAATACCCAACATATTCAGATCTGAAAAATCACATAAATAAGCTCAAACAACCAAGATTGAAACTGGAAAATTGAGGGAATAAACATCCTTTGATATAACATAAAGATTCCTTACAAAATTCATAAAGTTCAATTGCAAAATCCATCAAACATTCATTCTAAATATTCTAGAACATGTAAAAATGTGATTAACACTAAGAAAGCTTTAAACTAATTGAATGAATATGAAAATAAAGCATTTTAACTGAAAGAGAATAGCTAAGCTTATGGAAAATAACAAAAACTTCTTTGCTAGTTCCTCCTCTCTTCTTAGAGCTTTCAAAAAATGGCAGATTTTGAGAGTCTCTCTCTTTTATTGGAGTTTTCTAAAAGTGGTAGATTGGAGGCTACTCTTTTAGGCTCTCTTCTCTTTCTTTTTGTAGTATGTTTCATTTACGGTAAAACCTAGGATTTTGATGTGCCTCAAAAGTACAAAAAGCCTTCAAAAATTTAAGTTCAGAAGGTTATCTGTGTTTGTCTATGCGCAGGCCACGATTGTGGCCTTTAGTGTATGATCGTGGCCAGTTTATCTACTCTCTATCACAATCATGGCTTACTCCCTATGATCATCACCTGGTGTTCAAGCTTCTATCATAATTATGGCCTATTTTCCATGATCGTGGCCCTGGGTTATTTCCTGGGTCTTCTCTGATTCTCCTCCAAATGCCCTTGGTGATTTCTCCTCTATGCCTCTTCAAACTTTGTCAAACTTCTTCCTTTTAACATATATTGTTGTTCACTCCTTTAATCTATATGTAAACATAAGATGAGAACAAATTGAGTATTTAAACACAACAATTGGATTGAAAAGACATTGAAATACATAAGAAAATATAAGATGATTCAATCTTATCAAATACCCCCACACTTGAACTATTGCTTGTCCTCAAGCAATTTAAAAATAACCAAGATATTTTGTCAATTTGTTTCAAAAAAAGATCGAGTATATGTGATCCTTCAAACTTTGACAAACTTAAGTATTGAGCTACTACATATATCATAATCTTTTCATCAATGCATATAAACAAAGTCAAAGGTAGACACCATTAAACAAAGATAAAATAGAACTAAGATGGATTTTCCTCACAATGTTCACTCATTTCACTCAAATGTTTAAGTTCGGTGTTTCACTCAATACTCCCTGTAAGATACTACACTTCCACAGGCTTGCAAATTTACCAATTCTCTACCACATAGATTACATGTTATCATATATTAAAAAGGGCTTTTACTAAGGGTTGTAATGGGGTTTGGGTTAAGGCAAGGCAAAAAGGTCAAAGGGTAACTCAGAACTATTAACAAAGTGCTAAGTAAGAAGGGACAACCAAGCACAAATTCTGAGATATGTATGTAAATACCACGAACTGCGACTTACTCATCACTAACTAATGCTACTACGTTTCCTTCAATAACAAAAACAAAGACGCTTTTAATCAATAACACCAAAAATAAAGATGCTTTTCTTTTTCTTTTTTTCTCTTTTTTCTTTTTCTTTTTCTTTTTTTCTTTTGAATAACAATAAAACAATAAGGAAATAATAACAACACAAATCAACAAAACATGAGTAGAAGTGCCTCTTAAAACATCTCAGAATCGAATACAAAACAAAAGTCCCTAAATCATATGCATCAAATGCTCACCCATTACTTCATTAAACTTGTGACAGGGTAAGGCTAATTAGTTTTTTGGGTTTCAATATGAGGTGATTAATTCAAAAATAAACAAGGTTAAAGGCTCAAAGGGGTTGGCAAGGGGAAAATGAGTTAGTGGGTCATTTAAGCTAAGGGCCAAAATAAAGAAGGCGTTAATCATTTTCATAAAGTGGGCATCTCGTAGTTTCAAACTGATTCAATGCAAGTTTTATAGGTAATCTTCCTAGGGGAGCATCACACACAACAAAGAAACA
>JANSVA010000004.1:19555341-19580081 GCA_025504915.1 Erythroxylum reticulatum | reverse complement strand
ACGATCTCTAGATTTAATTAGGCAGTAGCATTACGAATTAGGAAAACCGATTAATCAAGGCAACAACCACATATGATACGTCATTTAAACTAGGTCATGTTATCCCTAATGATTACGAATTAGTAGTCGCTACACATGAATTTCAACATAATAATTACGGATTATATCAAAATTCTAGCAATGAGTTTGAAATTAATGATTCAATCAATGCATTAAAATAATCAATTCACAATACCCAACAGGTTCATACACAAATAACCGAATAATAACGAAAAATTGATTATCCATACACAAAACCTAAATCAATTAACACAGGATAACACAATTAATTCATAACGAGAGAAAGAAACATCAAAATAATAAAAAAATACTTAACCTGGGTCGTCGGTGTCGATGTAACCTCCAAACCTATGTTGGGATGCCTAGCCCTTCATGGGTCATTCTTGGAAAATTACTTCAGCCCCCATCTAATGTCCTTACTTAAATACCCCTTCGGTGCTTCTTTTAGGATGCCCTTTCACTATAGCTGATGGGACAATTTAATGTCTCTCTTGGTAACTTAAATCCTCCAGCCACTTGCTCAGCGCTGCGTTGCTCCTCATTGCTGCTTCTCCAAGCCATAGCCACAGCACCAAGCCGCCAACCACAACTGCAGACGTAGTCGTCCCACGTTCCACGCCTGATGCATTATTCTCACTTATTAGCTTCTCCCACTGTAGCTGATTGATGGGATAAATAAGGGTCTCCCCCCTTAAATCCTCTACGTTGCTCCTCTCCTATTGCGTTTCTTCCTGCCTTTTATGCCCCTGAAATGCAAGCTTATATGAACGCAAAATACACATATGCGTTGCATTCAATGCATGATCTTTCCTATTAAGACTGCACTGCTGTGTCGTTTTGCACTTCATTTTTCTTGTGTTCTTTTTTTTTCCTTCTTGCTCCATAAAGACAAGTAAAAATAAATCTTCAGAAAATGACCCAAATGTAATGCTTCCGACTCACTTTAATTTCTTTGCTCCCAAATTGTACCTAAAATTATATATGAATTAAAGTGAGTATCTTAAGCATTTTCATGTCAATAATCGCTAAGTGTAAATGATTAAATATATCAACAATTAAACACATATCATAAATAGTAGATCCCCTATCCATCTAATAGAGGCCTCAAGCTAGCCTATTCATTCGACCATCTCCACCTACTATACTATGATAGTTCATTGAGTAACCATGAGCTACTCCAACCGTCTCTCCAACTGAGCTACATTCAGCTTGTTTGGATATGGTGTTTGCACCTTAGGTGCCTTCATACTATCCTCCTCCTATACTGCACCTCCCATCTGGCTGGTGGTGAATGCGACTATGATGGTAATACCCTGCCACATGTGGTTTGCCTAGCTCCTCTTGTTGTTGTTGGCTTGTTGGGAACCTCGATTAAGTTGTAGATATCACCCGTAGGTTCCATCCATCTATTCGTCATATGCATATGCTTCATTACATCTAGGTTTAATGTTAACATGGTACCTACTAATCGCATCAGTAGTAATCTATTGAAGATCCCCATCTGTCATGCAAGGCTAGTCATACAAGGTCCTATGTCGATTGTGTCGACTGATAGGTATAGGTTATACTATGTTGTTCTAGAAGTTTTAGTGTGTTTTCAAGTGTTTCTTAAATGATTATCATGTGTATCAGTAGAATTGTATTATTATTAGTTTTTGTTTATATTCTAAGTGTTACTATGGTTTAGAGCATGAATTCAATCTTAATCTTATGTTTCATGAGGTGATTGATGTGTTTGTGAGTGTTAGAAATTAGTAAATTGAAGAACAAAGAAGATGGAGGAAGTTTAAACGTGTCACAATCGTCCTAATATCCTAAGTCGATATGCTCCAACACCTCCTAATCGAGGCATTTGTAGGCCCCAGATCACTTGTCCTTAGGTTGCTAAAACTGATTCTTATGGGCCCTAACATTAAAAAGTAACATCTATTGTAGCTCCAATAGATATACTACAGTCATGGTGAGCGAGTTCCACTCGGGTCTCTGGATGACCCTTCTCCTCTCTCCCTCTTTCTCAGTGCCTCATTTTCTCTCTATTGTTACGCATTTTTTGTTCTTTTCATCAATGTACCTAAAATTAAATTAAGTGTGAGAAAATTAAAATAAAAATAAAAACAAAAACAAAAACTTTTCCCATACTTAATTCGTATGCTCATTACTTCATGTAATTACGAAAAATACATAATTAAAAATTAAATTAAACCAGAAATAATGTAATTAAAAAATAATTAGAAAAATAAACTAATACAAAAATTAAAAATGCAATTAAGTGATAAAATTAATCTAAATATACAATTACTAATGAAATTCCTCAAATTGGAAATTCAATTACATAATTAAACAAATAGACCTATACTAAACACAATTAAAACCTAATTCATGGAAAATACTAAATTGAAATGAAATTAAACTATGAAATAACATCTAATTACTGCAATAACAACAAATTAAACCTATTCTACCAAAATCATCACAATTCATCACATAGTGAGCAAAATTTGCATACCCAATCAAATTTAATCCAATTCTCATGTAATTCATCAAATTAATCCAATAATTCGTATAGAAAAGGATGAAATTCAACTTGTAATTGACAATCAAGAACAAAATTTGGTGATGACACCCTAAGATGCAATAATGGCTTCACCCTAGCATTTTGGAGATGAAAACCCCCAAAATTAACAAAAATACACAAATTTCCAAGCTTAATTCACGTAAAAGATAAGAAAAACTTACTTGGGTGCTACAAAATCACTAAAAAAATTCTAGGCAAGGATGAAGAAGGGAAAGGTGTAGTAGTTGGGATGCAGAAGAGGGAGATAAAAATGGGAAAGAAGAAGGAAAGTAGGGTTTTTAAACATGTGTCCTGACACGTAACTGACTATACAATTCATTGTGAATGTGTGACTCCAGACATAGGCATTTGAATTTTTGTGAACTTACATAACTATATACATGATTGTGTGCTGTGAAATGTTCCAAATAATTTAAGCTACCCGTGGTCATCCATGTTATTATTTGAAATTTTTATAGAATAATCATTAAGTACATATATTGACACATAATTAAACACGAATTGGTGTCCATTAAAGGCTTTATGTAACATTATTAATTATGCAATCGTGTATTGAATCGTGTTCTTGTTATAAAATTTGAAGAAATAAATGGTAAGGATGTAAATTGACATACATCTTTGTAGACAACTATGTTGTTTTGTAGTTATAATGCACATAGTTATTTACACGCTTATA
This sequence comes from Erythroxylum reticulatum, assembly GCA_025504915.1. Taxonomy (NCBI): domain Eukaryota; kingdom Viridiplantae; phylum Streptophyta; class Magnoliopsida; order Malpighiales; family Erythroxylaceae; genus Erythroxylum; species Erythroxylum reticulatum. The sequence goes on along the minus strand of JANSVA010000004.1, from coordinate 19,576,770 downwards.
TGGTAAAATATTTTTTTACCTTTTATTATGAAACAATATGAAGGGCACAAATTGTTATAGAATCGTGTACAAAACTGTGTAAATTTAATGCTTATATAAACAAGATTGTGTGTTCAATTGTATTAGCATGTGTAAAAGTCAAAGCCACCATTTTAAAAGACATATTGCTACATGCTATTTAGAATATTTTATTCTATTAATGTACTAACAATTTTAAGGGTAAAAAATGAATTTTATTATATATACTGGTTTTTTAATAAGCTTAAAAAAGTAAGTATTACCCCTAATACCATGTTTGGATTATAAAATTTCCATTATATAAGAGAAAGAATGTAATTTAATTTATGTAAATATTTCTTTAAATGGTCTATAAATATTTTCTAACATCCAGTCTTTTCATTTTTACATCATACAATCCAAAATTAATCAAACATAATTATCTCTCTATCATTCTTACACGTTGCTTGTTAGTTAACAAATAATAAGGTTCTTAGAGTATCAACAAACTGTCGTTTGACAAACCAAATAAATATGGAAGGTAGTGAGTTTCATTCCCATTTATTTGACTTTACTAGTGACCATTTATATGTTTATACATTATTTTTGTAGAACATATTTTTATCTGTGGATATGGTCACAATGAAGTCTTTTCAGTTTATAGTCCATAGTATTAATTTCGTATCTATCATGTGTGGCCTGTCTTGGTGATGTTTTGTTAGGAGATATCATACTGTTGTAATGGATGTTTTATGCAATAATTTTAGGTTGAAAATAATGTTTTGAATGTTAGAACATGTTAGAGTCAACAAAAGAAGATAAAGTTGTAATTAAGGCACTCTCTAATCTATAATAAGGAAAGTAGAAGGTCATAAATACAAAAAGAAAGGTAATGAGGTACCAATTTATATAAAAATGAAGTGTACGTAAACTAATTTGCTATTAACCTTGAAAATGTAGATCAAGGATGAAGTTCATTTCACAAGAACAAGTAATCATAGAGTGGTGGTTTAGAATAAGGAATTAAACTTTTGCTGAATGGAACTATATTAATATGGTGAGTTTATGAAGTAAAACAATTGTGAACAATGAAACTATAGTATTGTTAAATGCAGTACTATTCTAAGAAGGTGCCTAAATTGATATAGATCTTTAGTTAAGAGTGGATGAAGTAAGCCACCTAAATAGGATTCAAGAAACTAAGAGGTAATGAGAGGTTAGGGTAAGAAGGTGTTTGTGATATTAGTTATGTACATAGTTTGATACTGATGAGTTGACATTAAAAATTAGGGAGGATCAAGTGGATGATAATAGTTTTAATATTGTCACATAGATCGTTCGGGGGCTTCTAAACAAAACAAATATGTATGAACAAAAGTCAACAAAGTTAAGTTGGTAAAGGATTAGAAGGAGTACAAAGTTGATGTTTCACATATCTTTATATAATGCGTACTTGAAAAAGTGAGGGGTGCACAAATAGAGGAATGTTTATGTCATATATATGTTAGATACTTTTTTTTCCTTGAAGCTAATTATAATATAAGCCTACAGTTTCTCCGTACTATTATTATTATTGATGATTATAAGTAGCTTGGTTTACATTGCATCCTTAAATCACCTTTGCAAGCACATTTATAGGTTTTGCGAGAGTGTAGAGGGAAAAGATGTAATGCCTTCCATAGGATGCTATGTAGCTATATTGTTACTGTGTGATGAGTGGTAGAAACTTAATTATTGTTAGTTGAAAGCTAGAGGTATACATATTGTGTAAATAATTAAAGTTGACTCAAATTCTAAATTATTTACATGTTTATTATCTTAACAGGATATGGGTGGAATGACCATTCAAGTGGGGTAAGATGGCTAGGGTTTTAGCTTAGGATGGCGAGAGTATTGACATGGTACTTCCTGTAATGGAACTATTGTTCTCGTAACTATGACTATTATCTATGGACTGAATTACATTCCCAATATACAATTTTATATTTTCTTGTTCTAACAAATTATATAAGTAACCAAATTTTGATGCACTATCAACAAAATAATCAAGTTATTTATAGAAAAGTTATTACCATTTATGCACCCTAGTACCAATAATCTCATCATTATCCCAAATGTTTCTAACATTCATTTTTGTAAGTCATTGACCAACATCCTTTTTTTCACTTATAATAAATAGATTTCATGTAAATTGTTCAAAATTCAACCTAGTAAAAATCTTTAAAATGTGATGACACAATAGCTTTAAATTCAAACAACATAAACTGCATATAGTTAAAGGAGAGTGTCACTTAATGTAACTACATTCATCCTATGACTATTTCAACCTATAACCATCTCCTTTACTTTGTACATCTGGTAATTTCCTTTAATTAATCTTTGCTCACCTCTCAACATATCAAACTATTTAGCTCTTCTTAATTGGTGACCACTCCTTGAATTCCTTCTCAATTTCAAATCATGTCATTAATGATACATTAATTCCTACATTCATGTAATTAAACTCCATTTGTCAATTAATCTTTTCCCTTATGACTTCGTCTTATTGCTTGTTAAATATTCTTAATTTGTTATGGGCATACATAGTGCCATCAAAGTAAGCATTCATACTTTACCTCATTGCTTTGTGCCATCAATATTCTTACCTATAATGGCGTTAAATTTACATTGGAGCCTACCTCAAGCATTCATTAAAAAGAGACTTAACCCATTAATTATTTGTAGTTAAACTATGAATTATCTTCTAGGTTAAACTTGACAACCATGTCATCCCGTTTCCTCTCAAAATCTTGGGCGTTACGGGTGTCATACATGAGAACCATAAAATTATCTTTAAACTTCTTATAATTCTAATGGGAACCAAAGATATTTTTTTATTATGTTCCATGAACATAGTCCACACCTATTAGTTAAGAGTACAGTCTCAATGGTGTTACTTAACTTTTGCACTCATTAGTGATTATATTGGCATGTGGCTTCCCTTCTATATAACTTAACCATGTATAGAACAACCAAGAAAAGGTTTGGTTATTTTCCTACCTAATATTACAAACCCAAAAAAAACTAAAGTGATTGTGATGGTTTAATTTTAAAAAATAGGGGCAAATGGCATTTGGTATTTAATAAAGAGAAAATTATAGCAAACATTAACATATGACAAAATTCAATATATGATACATGAGTCCTTACATCAAACAAAAAAACATTGCTCAACCTTCCATCCTCATCGCACTCAATTTTGCAAAAAGAAATTATTTTACTTATCCTTCGTTCTAAAAAACATCCTATACACTACTTTCACATCATTAACAACCTCACTCTCCTGAAATAGTCGATATGATAAAGAAAGTCTTTACATAGATATGGCATATGATCATATCCACATACAATTGTAATGATAGTTTGTAAATAAGTGAAGGACCTAATCTAAGAATTTTAATTCATTTCCAATCTATGTCTAATATGATTATTGACCACATATTATTTCCTAATAAACCCCGCATTGTTTAATTTGTTTTATAGTTGTAAACATTGTTAAACTTGCGCAACTCAAAATACCTCTATTGCAATGACACCATAAGTGAGCATGGCACCCATTTCTTTCGCTACTTTTAGGATTAATTAGTCTTTGATGCCTTGGTTTGTGTGATAAACCTCTATGACACATAAACGTTCTATATTGAACTCTCCATTTTTTTGATGAACCTCTATGACACATAAATGTTGTATATTGAACTCTCCATTTATCTTTCATTCTTGACCTTATAGCAATTACAAAACCATGACATCTAGCATACTTTTGTTACATTTCAATATTCATTTCCTAACTTTCAAATCTAATTCTAACTTCAATCACCACCTATCTCTCATTATCCTTATCCCCATTATGTGGCCCATTATGTGACATCATCATATCGCCCATTATGTGACATCATTATATCTAAACAACTATTATCATTCTCTCTTTACTCACTCATCTTTAATATATCATATGTACTATACCCTAATTATTGATACAAATTTCATATTAAACCCTTTAAAAAAGGAAAAAAATATTGTTAAATATAAACCAACATATATTATGTGCTCATAAGTACATATAGGAACATAAACTACAAATAAAAGAAAGAGTATAAAAATTATTAAGCCTTTGAACTTGGATTATTTACCTCATTCTTCTTTTGAAAATCTTAATAATCAACAAATTTAACTTATTTATAATATAAACTAGTTTCAAATTTAACAAAATTTTAGAACAAAACCTTAAAACAGTTTGCTTAGCATTTCTCATTACAACATTGATGTTTTGAACTCTATTACACTTTTGAATGAAGTATTAAAAATACTTTATGATGGACTTAGTCAAACCACAATACTCAGATCTTTTATGCTTCCCTTTTAAGTAATAAAAAAAGAAAGATAACAATGGAAAAGAGGAACTAGTGAGGATATAAATTAAACAAATGTAAAAGATTAAATTGAAAATTAAAAATGGCTGTATAATTTCAAGCTTTATTATAGACACTTCATACCAAAAGATAGGAAATAACTTTATGGCGATGTAGATGCTCCCGAAAATGTAACATGCAATATAAGTATCGTAGATTAATCATCAATAGACTAATAATATTTTGGAGTTAACTGACATATTTCTGGTACTAAAATTCAAAATGAACATCTATAATCACACTATAGTATACTTAATCATCTTCAATAAGATCTTCAATAAGGGTAAGTGCTTAATAGTGTCTACTGTGAATCTATGTAATTGATCTATATGATTATGTACAAGGTTGTTTCCCAATCTATATCATCAACATGCACTTCAAAATTTTATACTAGTGAACATTATCCTATAAGCATGTCTAGCTAACTTCGCTTAACTTTTACTTTTAATGATAATTTAATTTATTTTTATGCATTAAAGATTTTGCTTCACATTTTTCCTTCTCCATTTTTAAATAACAACACAATTGAAGCATACTTATATTGGTAAATGTATTATACAAAACCTTGAATGGAAAAGGTTAGATGAACTATCATGTACCATTCAATATGCATTTGATTTTAAAAGGTATTACTATTAAAGCGTGTAGTTGTTAAATATATGTCATGAATGATGATATAATTTATATATATAGTCCATTTACAGCTTAAGTAAACTTATTAATGGATAAAATAACAATATGAATACTTTGTATTGACTGTGGCTTTAGTCTGTAATGAGAGAAGATGTTTCCATTCTAAATTGTTACCTTATACTTATGTAAAACGAATAATGCAATATGTTGTTCATTATGCTTCTATTATAAGTATTTATTTCTAATATGGTATCTATTAAGAAATGAAATCATTTGTACTCGGTCTTGTTATTTCCACATATTATGGAAGATATTAATTAAATTTTTTTGGATTTTTCATAAATATAACCAAGGTTGTAGATGGTTTTAATTGCAAATGTAGTAATCATAAATTAAATGGATGACATTATTGGCCTATAACTACCATTGCAGATAGGGTTCCTATATCACATTCACATTTATTAGGGAATAGTTAATGTGTACAAACTTTAAGCTTTGCAATTATAACTGAGTTTAGATTAATATTGTCAATTGTAATATTGTTTTAAATTTACAGGTTTATCCATAAGTTCAATTTAAATTTTTATAAATGCATCATAATGAATGTTAGATTACAATTTAAATTGTCAATCACCAGGGAATACTCTTGGTTCTTCTCACAAATGTTGAAATTAAGAAATGTTATGTACCCTTGGATTAAGCATGGGTTGGGAAATGGAGAGCATATTTGGGTGTGGTTTGACAACTAGTCTAAATACAGTCCTCTTATCCGAAGGAGTGAATTATCTCATCTTTCCAATAAACTTCCTCTCAACAACAAAGAGTCCTTACTAATGAATCATGGACAATGGACTGGAAACTTTAAAGAATTTAACTTGCTGATGGAATATTTCCCTCAAATCATTCATTGGAAAAGGAGGACACAGTCACTTAGATACTTGATCCTACTAGAGTATTCATTAACAAATCTTCCTATAAAGAACTATAGGTAGAGAAAGAGATTATACCTTGGTTCAACCTCCTATGGAAGAACTCATTGAATCAAAAAGCCTCAATATTTACTTATTTAGTGATCAAGAATATGAAATGTACTAAGAACAAATGGTTTGCCTCATTTGACCTAATATGTATGCAGTGTAAAGAAGATGAAGAAGATAAGGAACACTTATTCTTTCAATGTAGATACTACAAATCTATGTGGAGCATAATTTTACATTTGATAATAGATTATTGTTCTTATTATGATTGGCTAACAACTTTAAATTACATTACCCGCATTGCTAAGCAAAGGGTGCTAGATTGTGTAAAAAACTATTTTTACAATAACAATTTACTCCCTATGGAAAGAAAGAAAGAAAGAAAGAAAGAAAAGGATCTATAGCGGTGAGATGATAAACAAGCGTCAATTAGCTGATGATATCATTAATTTGACTAGAGAAATTATGATTGCAAAATCTATTCAGCATAAACTATCTCTTGGCATTAGGAGTAGTTGGAATCCATAACTCATGAATTGTAATCTAGTCTATTTGATTAGTAATTTGTATTATTTTTCAAACTCATTGTAATGTTTAGATAACTTTACTATAGTTAATGGAAACCTTATTCACTTTCTAAAAATAAATTTAAATTTATGGGATTACTAAAAAATAATACAATAACAATTTATTTCATAAGACAAATGTTGACTCTGATTTGTTTTATTTCCAGCAATCAATATTGATACATTATAATGTTGATACAAAAATACGAAATGAACTTTCTTTAATGGCTTCAATATTTGGTGATTGTTTTTACAATACTAATGTTATAATAGTTTAAAATTAAGATCAATACTAGTTAAGGTTCTAATATTAACATATGTAAGGCTTTAAAAGATTTTGTTAGGAAAATACACTAACAAAGTACCTCCTTTGTTAAACCAAAATTTCTTGCTCCTTATCAAACACCTTCAATAGACAAATATATTAAAGTATGAATAAATGAACTTGGTAACTATATATTTCTTATCATAAGCATTTTTTTGATCAAGAATACAAACTGTTGTAGTCAATATCTTTATGATCATAATATTTTCTATTTTTATTTAAACCACTTATATAGAAATATCTTTGTACATTAAAGTTTATTCCTTCTCATGAGACACAATGGATTTGGGGAAGGAACTTTGCAAGGTATATATTCTTTATCATAATTATAGTTTTCACTACGAATTTGTATAATCAAATTGTTAGAGTTACCTTTTGCGTTATCTAAATATTTACCTATTTTTGTTTGCTCCATGTTATACGCTAATTTAATCACTCATTTTTAAATGAAAAATGGGTGAAAAGGTTAAAAGACATTACAAAAAGAATGATTTGGCTCAAAGTCTTCCAAAATGCAGTGGATACCAAAAGATATGAGAGTATTATTTACAAGTTCTTTGGAAAGCCTCAATTATTTAGTTTTTCTTCCATACTTATGTATGTGGGATATTCATTTGGATAATATTTTTTCATGAGAGAATTAGGATTATCATTTCTATTGTTAAGTCGGGGATGACATTATAGAGTTTATAATTCATGTGACATCTTTTCTTAAGCCTCAATACAACTGACATCTATATTTAGTTTCGCAAAATGTGTTGAAAAATTTTAACATGTATTCCATACAGTCATGTTCAAAATCTTTCTTTCATAAGGCACCATTCAAATTAATAAAATAACCATCTTGATCACATAATTGTGTGAGAAACCAAGTTAAACAAATCTTTAATGTAAGTTGCTTGATGCATGGTCCAGTATAAACTCCTTCAAAAAATTAAATAAAATTATATTCTAAAAATAGGGGTATAGCCTTCCAAGATCAAGGGATCTAATTACACTAGATACCATTGATAACTGAGATGTCTAGGAAACTATTAAAGAAGATAAAAAATTTTACAAAGGAATAAATAACTTAGATTAAACTAAACCCTATCTAATTGCAACAATGCTAGAGAAATTAAGGTTGTAAATATTGGTTAACATATGCTCCTGAACCGTGTATATAGTGATTTTGACATGAAGGTGTTTGAATCCTTTTTCTTCCCTTGGAATCTTTCATGCTTCCTCTCCTACCATAATTAGGAAATTTTTCTTTAGAAATTCCATTAATGATGTTATCAACATCTTATTCACTACATGAATAGTTGTAGGCACATTTTATTATCATCTATATCTCAATATGAATGAGCATTAAAAGTAAATATGGTCCCTAGATTTTGGAGTTAAGTTGTAGAATCTATATTGATTGTTTACGTGTATATTGATTTTTATCCTGTCAGTTGTGCTTAATATATTAAGTATAGTGAGCTACAATCATAAATGTTAATTTTAGACTATAGCCTTTAATCCATACCATATTGTGCTAGGTGGCTTTAGGGGCTTGTAGTTGGAAGAGATCTAAGGTAGACCTATTTGTGAATGCCCCTTGTTTACATCTGGACTAGATGATTCTATCTTTAGCTTCCATTTTAGGCTTATAGTTAGGTAATGCATCCTTCATCCAGTCAAAGCCTCGATAGGCAATGTACCAATTTTTTCCTCTAATTACCTTACTAACTTTAGGGTTTGGGTTTAACATATTCTTGATTTAGAAAATGTTGGGTCTTAAATATAATGGTCCAATTATACTTCAATTATCAAACCACAAAGTAGTTTGATTGTTATACTACTTCTAATTTATAGAAAATGGTGGAAGGTTCATAATGTATTTGGTTTTCCCTGAAGCTTTAGAAACAATTTCCCTTTAAGTGATAATTTTGAATCCATTAGGATAAGAGATTTTCCTTATTAGTGAGTAGTTTCTAAACTTTGTTGAATAGGAAAGTTTTTCTAGATGTTCGATTGGCTTCAATTTCAAGTCCCTTTTGAAGTAGTGACCTGCACATCTCCTTCTATGGAGCTTTGGAGCCATATTTATTATTTTAATCCCCATTCTATAAAAATTTTCTTAAGATCCTTTCAATTTCTTTGATAAGCTTCTTTAGAAGAACTAAATGTTAAAGCTAGTTTGTATGAATGTTACACAGTATTGATTTTATAAGTTGTAATCTTCCAATATATGGTAGGCTTTTATTGCTCAATGGATTGACCTTCTTCCAATCATTTCAAATAGATACTTAGAATCCCTATAGATAGGTATAGATATGGTGATTATTCTTAAGTAGGTGAAAGTAGGAGTCTGGACCTTGAAACCTATTAAATTAGTCAATTGTTGTTTAAGGCTCTTAGCATCTTTTGACATCATTATGAAACTTTTATCACTATTAATTTCAATCCCTGAAAGCTTACATAATTCCTGGATAGAATTCAGTATTGTAGAGACTGATTTCTCATCTTCTCTGCAAAAATGAGCAATTCATCAGCAAATACCAGATTAAAAATTTCTAACTTCTTATATTTCTTATGGAATTTGAAAGTTAGATTCCTTTGAATGTTTAAAGCTAATAGTTTTAGCAATGTCTCCATGAAAATTGTGAATAGTTATTGCAACAATTTGTCACCTTGTCTAACTCCCTTTTTACCATGGAACTAATGTTTTTGCTAACCATTCACTATGATACTATATGAGACTGCAGTAACACAATGTTTCACCTAGTTTAGGAATCTTGCAAAAATTCAAATTATGTTTGTTAAGTAAAGGCCTTTCTAAAATCTATCTTCATGATGCATAACTTACATGTCCCTTGTCTCTAATATCTATGTATGATCTCTATATAAGCACCTTGAGTTTTACTTTTGAGGAAACTTATTATCTTCTTAATTCTTTGGACTAGGACGCTTGAAATTAGTTTGTACATAGTATTAAATCATGAAATTAGCCTTAAATCAGATAAGAAGCTTAGGTTTAAAACTTTACAAAACAGATATATATAAGTTTGATTTAATTCTTTTTACAAGACTCCTATTGAAGAGCTCCTTGATAGCCTTGTAAACATACAACTTCGAGGTTTGACAAGTTTCTTTTTAAAAGTAAACATTAAAACCATTTATACCTAGAGCTTTTTATAGGTTTAGATTTTTTAAATCTTCAACAATTTCCTCATTTCTAATTTAAATAATGGATGAGTGACCTATTTAGATGAAATGTTTGGGGAGATGAATTACTTAAGAGTGAGTAGATTAGAGTCACTTCTTTTGCTGCTTCCTTATAGCTCTTTGAAATAAATCCATGACTTTAATACTATCTCAATCCCATATTATGATTCTTGCTTCATTGGTTAAGGAAATGAATTTGTCCTTATCCCTTCTGATCATAATAGCTTTGAGGAAGAATGAGGTGCATCTATCACTATGTTAGAGTCATTAAATTCTTAATTCCTACCATAGAGTAGAGTTTTAGATTTTCAATGCAATGATGTATTCCTTATATGCTTTATTCTCTTCCATTTGAAGTGTGTCATTACTATAGTTCTTATAGAGGTTAGATTGAGCTATCTCCAGCTTCTCTTGTGGCCATTTTGGTGTCTAATGTTTTGCTTTTAAGTAGATTCCTGTAAAGGAGTTTTATTTTAAGTAGATTTCTTGCACAACTTCTTGAAAACCTCTTATTTTGTTAAGTAATTTAAGAATCTAAATAGAGTGTGCCTTATTAAGGGATTGGCCAAATTGTATATTTCAATAGAGGAGTGATTTGATACTAAAGGTAATTTGAAAATGATTGTACTCTCTTTGAATTTGATTAACAAAACTTTGTCCACTATAGCCTTGTCAAGCTTCCTTTTAAGATGTCATTTCCCTTTCTATTTATTAGACCAAGCATAGTGGTTACATTCATAGTTAAGGACTTCAAGTTTTATTAATTTGATGAAAGCTTTGAAATATGGATAAGGAGATTTAAGTCCCAATCCACTTAGTGTTTAGCATTGTAAAGAATGCAATTGTAATCTTTAATTAGCAACCATGTGTCTTGGATGCTTAATGATAGGTAGTATAGGTGCTAATAGAGAGCCTTCCTTTGGAAAGCTAAGTTAGCAGTATAAATGAAGCTCAAAAATAGTCCCTGACCTGTTTAATTATAACAAAGATATGAATACCTTGATAATCACTAACATTCCAAGAAATAATGGACATGGATCATTTTTAGGGGGCTTCCCCTTTTACCTTCCTTCCATATTTTTTTAAGTAAAAGGTAATAAATTTATCCATTAAAGGCAGTCATAATTTATAAAAGGTACAACGAGTTATATAAGAGTTTACAATAGGGGCATATCCTAGCTTCTTCAAAGTAAAGAAAGTTACAAATTACACATTCCATATTCTAGTACAATAATCAAGTTTTTGACATTTATATTGCTATAAAATAATATAGGTTCTAATTTGTAGGAGAATTCTATTACTGAATAGCTCTATTACTTGACATTTTTTCTGAAAAATGTGAGCATTCTCTCATCCCAAATGACTTTGACCAAAAAGGACATAGATAGGCAGAAACACCTATTAGGAAAGGTAAGAAACTTTGGCTCGTCAACAATTTGTAATCTGTCTTTCATAGCTAACCACGATGTGAAAGAAGTTCAAGGATGGAAATGCTTAAACTAAAGAAACTGAATCCAAGGTATCCTACTTGATTGATCGTGAAGAGTCTCCCTACAAGATTTGTCACCGAATCTCCCATTCATAATATGCTTCCAAATGACATTACCTCTCCACCACTTAAGCAATTGTGTGATTTTTGTATATAGAGAAGTGGTAATAGGATATTATCTAAAAATTTGTTTATTAACCAAAGCTTCAACAACTTTTAGATTATGATTAATAACAAGTTTAAGGATTTCCATTTCTTGTAAGACGTGTAAAGTTCCACAAGATATCTAATTGGTTAATCTCCTATTTCCAATCAAAGAAACAAACTCCTCCTTAATGAATTTCTAGTTTTCAAATTGCTCTAAAAGTGGAAGCAGATGAAAATTAAGCTCCAAACTCCAAATACTTCTATTCTTTATGTAGAAATCATGAATCAATGTACACCATAGAGCTTGTTTATCTATCATTTGCCTCCATAATCTCTTAGAAAGAAAGATAATGTTCATTACCTTAAGGGGAATGATTCCAAGCCCTGCTCTATCTTTAGGCATACAAACCTCCTTCCATTGCATTTTGGCCCTTTTGAAAGAAACAACATTCTTAATTGAAAGAAACCTACTATAAATAATTTCAATTGCCTTGACAATCTTTATGTGAAAAGTAATATAAGCAGCCCAAAACATATTGATAGAGTTTAAAATAGAAGTGATTGATCGGGCTTTTCTAGACATAGAAAGAGTTTTAATGCACCAGTAAGATATTCTACTAATGATCTTCTCTACAAGAATGTGAAATCTCTAAAGGATATATTAGAAGTAGAAATGGGAATGCCTAGGTAAAGTATAGGCAATGATTGTAATATAAAGTTAGTAATAGAACCCAAAATAGTTTCTCATCCCTTGGCTACCTTGGAAAAATAAAAACCACTTTTAAAGTAAGATTGCCAAACTTGAAAGCTTATATAAAAATCTTTAAAGCTTTTATGAGTGCTAGAATAAAATATTAATCAACTTTAGAAAGAAGAGTAAGATCATTAGTAAAGCACAAATTAGTGATCTGTAGCTTCCTACACCTAGAGTGGAATTTGAAATTCTTAGTTCTCTCTACAACTCTTTTAAGAGTCTTATTAAAGAGTTCCATTATAAAATAAAATAGATAAGGTAAGATGGGATCAACTTGAAAAATACCTTTATAGGTTTTAAAAGACTTACAAGGTTATCCGTTCACCAGAATTTTAAAAATAGGCATAATTATACAATGTGAGATCCATTGAATGAAAATTTTAGGGAATTCCATAACATGCAAGGTGTTTAAGATAAATTTCCAGTCCACACTATCACAGGATTCTTTAAATCAATCTCAAGAAGACAATTATTGCTACTTCTTCTTCTAGAATAGTTTCTTACCAGCTCTTGAATTAGTAAAATGTTATCCCCTATAATCCTTCCTGGTATGTAGGCTACTTATGAAAGATCAATGTACTTGTCAAGAAACAATTTCAACCTTTATTCCAAAATCTTTGAAATTATCTCATATAATGTTGTAACATAAAATAGGTCAAAATTTAAAGTAATATGACAGCTCACAAATCAAAGATTATTCAATAAGACCAAATCATACAAGCATGCACTAGCTTATAGGATATATTATTAGATTAGAGAAACTTTGGTAACTCATCAAGCGATGAGAAATTAAGTTTATTTTCAAAAAGACAATAGAACTTATAATCTTCAAACTTATCTCATGCTAATAGATAAAGATTGTTGTATTTCCTCTTTTGTAGTCATTCTGATTTGTAATGTCTTTCTACCTTGTAATGCTACTACTTTATTTCTTTTATGGCTTTTGAATGAATTATTGTTTAATTTAAAAAAAATAAATTTTAGCCACTCTTAGGAATGAGTGTTACAAATATGTTGTTGATCTCAGATAAAAGACTTCCCTTATTGAATAATTCTAAGACAACATCATTTACCATATGTTTAGTTAGATTCTAAGACTTGTTGAAGAAATCAGGGTTAAAACCATCAGGATCAAGGGCCTTGTAGGGATTCAAAGATTTCAAGGCGTTTTCAATTTCTTGAGTGGTAATGGGCCTCCATGATGCTTTTACTTCGTGAGAAGTGTTACTCTCCTACATGATTTCTTTCAAAAGAGAACAAGAAGAGTTAGCATTAATGGAGCTCTTTGAATGTTTGAGAAGTATTCAATAACTCCTTGGAGAAATAAGCATTGTGAGTCCAATTTTTGCTTATTCAAAAGTAAATAAACAAATTTGTTGTTGTTCTTCCTAGAAACCACAACTTTATAAAAAAATGCAGTGTTTTTGTCACCAGATTTCATCCATTCTACTCTTAACCTTTGTCTCATAAGTGAAAATTCATAAAGAAGGGCTTTAAAGAGATGTTGCATAACAATTCTCTCCTTGCATTGCAGAAGACCAAAGGAGTAATCATTTTGAAATTCAATCTGAATTCTATCAAGAGTATTTAATATAGTTTCGAGAAGATGGTAAGTATTTCATATATTGCTTTGAAATAGTACCTTCAACTCTTGCCTAATGAGGGTAATACTCTTGGAATAAATAAACTACTTAGAACCCTTGAAGTTGCTATTTAGAGTAAAATTCTCAAACCTTGATATCTCAACTAGAAAATTATTAACTCTGAAAGGGAATAGAGGACATGCATAAGCAAGTTAAGTTATACTAGTAGAGCGATCAAACTTGTGGATTGTACAAGTCTATCTAAGTCAAATTCTCCACCAAATCTCGTCGTTTTATGTTTTGACTATCAACTCCTTTAGGGTCCATATGCTTCTCCACGATCAAATTTTGGTTTTGTAAATTAGTTTAAGATAGATTTTGTTCCATTTATGGCTTACATGCAATTCCAACTCCTCCTTAAAGCTCTTTGTGATAACCTATTGTAGATAATTTTCTAGTAGCTTTTCATTCTTTTGTTTTCCTTGCTTAAGGCTTTTATAGGTATATTATTAAAGTTGTGCTTTCTTTTAGGTTCCTATAAGGGTCAAATCTTTTAAGTTTGAGTTTAACTAGTTCAACTTCTATACACATTTTTACATAACAAATTTGATATATAAAAGAAATGTTCTCATCCATAAATAGAGGTTTTCTTAGTGCACTTGCTAAAGAGCTAAGTCCCATAGTACTATAATATTCAAGTGGTATGTCATGGAATTATGCCCATACAAGAAATGGTTTTAGTTTTTACCTAATAAATTCCACTCATAGTTTCCATCTTCGAAGTATTATGAGCTTTCCATTGCAATGCCATAGACCTAACTCAATCACTTTATTATATTGAGTTCCTAAATTTAAGGTGAACATAAATAAGTCACCTTGTTTGATGAGCAATTTGGATAGGCCATATTGGTTCCTTTTTCTTTCTGCACATGCTTTAACTGAGGTAAGCTAGCTACTTATCAATAAAGTAACTAATTACTATACTCATCCATCTTGAGGCCCTTCCCTTGAGAACTTCAATTAGTGGTCACATAATGTAAATTTCTAATTCTGATGCTTATGGAATGAAAGAAAGCTTGAAGATGGAATCTCTATCTCTAACCCCATATGACCATGCCATGATGATGGCTTGGTTTTTAGCTTGTTTGGTGCTTAGTTCATTATTTTTCAAAGTTACAAAGCTAATGATGTTATGACTCTCAACATAATTAGAACTCAGCTAAGCTTCATTCAAAGCCAGTATGTTAGTAGGCTTAAAATAGGGTTAAAGTAATAAAAGACTTGAACTAGTAGGGGTTAAAGAGGTTTTGTTGGATACAAGTGGTTAGGAGGCATGTTATTGTCTTGGAATTTGGGGAGGAGAGGGAGGAGAGGAAGATCTTTGTAGGGGTGGGAAGATATCAATATTTGTATCCATTAGTTGAGAAAGGATGTGTCAACATTTGGCAAATGGTAGGTTTGAAAAATAATCTCTTAAAATGTTAAAGAGGAGGGAAAGAATTAGAAAACTTGTTAAAAAGAAGGACAAGTTTGCCCCTAGTGTAAAACTTAACAAAGGTAAGATCCTAGACTTAGCTGAGGAGGAGAATAGTGAAATGATGGTAAGGAGGGTGAAAGAAAAGAAAATAAGGGGAAAGATAGACTTGAAGGAAGTCAAGATAGGTATAATTAGAAGTTGTGAGACCGTAGCCAAGAGGAAGAAGTTTGCTATAACATGTCAGGTTTAGAAAGAGGCAAGAGCTTCTCTCTCAAGGATAAGTTAGAATAAGGGTTCTAAATTCTCAAAATTTAAAATGAAGTCAAATCATTCTTTATATATTACAATACCTTTACCTCTATTTAGCCTCTCTTTGACTCTTACTATTATCTCCTTAAATATATTGGCAAGGGATATAAATTATAACACTAACTCATAAACTACTTTAACTTATCATTAGTTCTCTAATAAGTTATTTTACATCTATAAATTAAGATTGTCTTTTAGCAACATATCTTAACCATAAAAATATTAGGAATGTCAAATTAATTTTCACTAACATTTTCCTGTATGATTTTTTTCGGATAATTTTATCAATTTCATTTAATAATTTTGTTGATTACACATAAAGCATGGGTTTAGAGTCAACTCCCTTTCAGTCCAATCATATTAGTTATCCACCATTAATAATTGGTTCTAATAATAACATATGTCAACTATTTTCAAAGTGTTATCCCATCCAAGCAAGGATTTCCTAAATCAGTACAAAATTTAATATAACATCCTTCACAATCATTTCAAGATGTCAAATCCTATATTGATCGCTTAACTAGCCCCAAAAAGTTCATGTTATGTTTAATGCCTACCTATGAACTTTCCTTGGCTATGATAGGTTATAATAGTGTCAAAGCATAGCAATCCTTATTTGAGATAGTTTATATTTCTATAATAAAAAGAACACTTATATAAACAAAACAAGAATACTTTCCATCACTTATATAACCATTATAGTTAGAATTTTCCACATGAAATTGTCATATTGGGCCAACTTAGTAAATTTATTCTCAAACAATCACCTGCAACAGTGTTTGAAGACATAAACCTATAATTCACATTTATTAGTATACATTGTAATATATGAGTTATGGTGTAAACTCAAGTATGCTATTCCTATTTCTCGCAAAATACTATTACTTATTTTAAAATTCTCATGGTAACTTTTACATATAGTTATGACATTTGATTTACTGAGTCTTGGTATAATATGTTTTACGACATGGTATTCTTTCCACTCACTCATTATACTCCTCTTTTAATTATATAGGATCTAATTATCTATAAAAATTCTTCCTTCGATTTTTGGAATGATTATAAGTGTCATCTTCCTCAACTTATCATTCACATATTGACAATAAATAGTAAAAAAACATAATCATCATATTTTCATAGAAATATTAACACTATACCTTAAAAATTCATAGCAATCTCTATAACTATAGTTTGTGATAATCCTAACAAAATTCATTGGTAACCCAAAACGAAAAATGGTCTTAAATACTTCCCTTCGTCTAAGTTATACCAATTCTTATCATCCAATCATATGATTCTTTAAGATTTCCATTCCATATTGTCAACAATAGTTTTTATTTTGTAGGCAACAAGTTTTATACAATGCCCAAAGTTGCACATCTATATATAGGAAGTCTAGAATTCTCAACTCTAAGAGTTCAATCATAATGTCAAAGAACGTGCAAAGATGAATACTCAAATCCTATCTAAATTGGAAACAAAGACCTAGCAACTATTCTAACAAGTTAATGATGTATTGTTGTCATTCAAACTAGAATCATACATCCACCCATTCCATTTTTAACCTATTTTTGACTTTCTAACTATTAAGATGAAACAAATAATATTTAATGCTAAAAAAAAGAGATTTTAAATACTAGAAAAGATATAATAACTTACAAAATTTCAAAGTTGAAGGTAAGTAAAACCATATGCTTAAATGATATAGACTTTCTAAGACTCTTTCAACAACAACAAAAAAATGAAGAGATGAAATAAACTAAGTTTGTCATGTTCTGATATATTAGATTTTGTAAAAATATGAAATACAAATAAATAGAAATTATAAATGATCAAGTTATATACAACGAAATGCATGACTCATAGATACTTATGGACTTTTTGTTTTCTTTACCTCTAATTTTAGGGTATTTTGTATAAATAAGTAGACTGTTTCCTCTTTTTCTACACTTCGTATACCCACTTATCTTTGTTTATTCCTTTAATATAGCATCTTATTATCCTTCATAATGTAAGTCATTTTATAATATATGCCAGTACATAGCATTGTATTTAGATTTTCCACATCAAGTTTAGTATGGTTATGAAATGAAATTTGAGCAACACCTTAGACCTTTGTAATTACTACCATCATAGATTAATATTTTTTGAACTTCATTATTTTTCAATTTTACGCAGTTTTCTAAGATTTTATATTTCTTCTTTTATCAGTGTAATATGATAAATTTTAGATTAGAATACATCTTTAAAAAATTTCTTCTTAAAAAAATGTTGGATTAGAATATAAAATTTTATATTACTCTAAAAACAGTAATAATTAGTCTTGTGAGACAAATATACAGTTTTTTATTTCAACCATCCAATACATTATAATACTTTTTCATAAGCCATATGTAACCAACTTACTTCAAGGTGAAACAATATGGTATGTGTATGATGCACCACTATTATTTCTAACGAGTTCAACATCAGCTGGCCATTATTTTGACAACACTTTGCCATTGAAGAGAATGGTGATCAATCACAATTAAACCTTCAATATCATATGAGGATTTCTTTCATACAAAAGCATCAAGAACATTATAATGTAATAAAAAAAGATTGAAGCATTGTTTTCCTCTCATTCATAAGTACTTATGACAGTCACCTTTCATCCTAGAGAAAAAACATCCATCTTCTATGATAATTCTTGAGTAATTAGGTTTAACAAAATTAATTAAATTTGGACAACAACAATTGTAAAAATATAATGGAAAATAACCTAATTAAGAGGATTGACCGTGGAATCAAAAAATTATTGAGTAATAAAACTATATACTTTCATAGGTATAACATTTATTTCCTTCTTCAGTATTTTAATTCCATAAGACACATTGTTGTCAAACAGACAAAAATATTAAGTTAAGTTTGGTTTATGTTTCAAATCATAATCTAGATTCTTATTCGGAATACACATAACTAAAGTTTAATTTCCCCTTAAACTCAAGTTCCCAACATTTGCCACTTTACAAAAAGTTTAATTTAAAAAGAAATATCTTTTTTTAATAACATCTTGATCTACAGGCGAGAGATGTGAGACACAATGGACAGAAAGAACAAAACTAAGAAAAAGGGGATGGAATTTTGGGGGGTATAATGCCTTTATTATAATCATTATTTTGATTAGAAATTTACACATATAAATAGCCAAACTTCCCTTCTTCATTATCTCAATATTTGCCTTACGCCATATTGTACTAAACCTAAGAGTTTTGCATAAAAAATAGGTGGATAAGGTAATGAAATAATGGAGAAAATGATTATGGTTAAATCTCATGCAACATACATAATACATAAAACATGATATAAAATAAAATTTTAACCATGTTGATTACCTATGGTTTGGATACCTCATTAATATATCCTTATACTTCTTTTAAGTCTCATATAGTGTTTTATTGTTATACTATCTATAGGAGAGGATATCATTTTGTAGGCTTACATATTCCCATATAATTATATGCTTTTAATCCATATCAATAGGTTGGCCAAACTATTAATCATCACATTATCAGGTACCTAATTGGTAAGATAAATTTAAAATCTTTTCTCCTTTTGAATATATAAAAAGAAATGTAAGAATATATATACAAAAATAAAATTACTACAATAACATTTTTTGAATCTTCAAAACATCAATTGCTTTTTTAGTAATAATTCCAAAAACTTATTGTATACATTTCTATCACTAAACATATTACTTATAACCTAAAATAATTGAACTTATCATTTAGTAGTAATATAATGGTAAATAAAGTATCAACCCTTGAGTAAGTAATGGGAATTCAATAAACTCTCCTACTTTTACCTAGACAATTAAATAAAATAGGGATAAATTTGGTGATTGACGATTAAATCTAAAACTAAATGTAAACTTAGGCTTAAACATAAACCAAGGCAGAGTAAAGAGTAAATAACAATTAGAGATAGAACATAGTACGGAATGAAGTGAGAAAATAGAAACAATTTTCATCTAAATAAAAACTCTCCCTAGCATCATTTAGATGTGATAATTCAATTAACCTAGAATGGATTTATCATTTGGACTAAAAAATTTTGGTAAATATTAAAATTGCACCCTTTTAAGTTGCAACCATCTATTCTTCTATTAGTTAACCTATCTAAATGCATTAAAATATGTGAATTCCCATAAAAAGTTTCACATTATCACCAAGAAGTATTGTAGTTCTCTCTTGAGTACTTTATACAATCCCTTTTACCTAAGTGATGATGGAGTCATAAGTAAGCTAGTTTGATTCGTCTATAATTGTATTAAAATTAGAATAAGAAACTAGTATAATAAAATCATACATTAAGATCAATCAAAGATAGCTCAAGGATATAAATCTTAATTCACAAATTAAAATAAATTAATCCATACAAGAATTAATGCTAGGGCTCCCTTCTATCTAAACATATAATGCCAATCAATGCCTGAGCATTAGGCTAGTTTCAAGTCAAATAGCTTGAGTCAAAGAACATTCAAAGTCAAGTCCAATTAAAGTGAAGTCAAAGTCAAGCTCAAATGAAAGTTTAGAAATCTTAATGAATTACGAAACAAGCCTTAGCTTAAGTCAAAGCGTAGAAATCTTAATAAGAGCCTTAAAAGACCTTCGGTCAAGTTCAAGTAGTCCCAAAAGGATCCTTGAAGGTAGAAGCGCACCAAATCACTTATACAACCATCATGATCTACTTACGAATACTCTAATGACTTAGCTTAGCCATGATGACGCAATGGCCTACAAGCCACATCTTATTATCTTTCAGGGATTCAAACTCGTGACGTGGGGTGACCCAGGTCGAAACTGGGTGGCTCTAATGCCACTGAGCTACCCAACACAGACCTCAAAGGGCACATAGGGAAGTATATAACAACCACACTGGCTAAAACAACTCTTTAGACAAGAAAATCGACTAATCAAAGTCATATTGGAGGTTATTGAGGTATCTGGTAGACTATTGTGGAACAAATCTAGGAACCCTTGTGACTATAGGTAAGTTCCAGGTATGATGGACGAGACAACAAAACCCTTCTCTCCATTAGCAAACATAACTCTCATCTTTCCTCTTAGGAACCTTACTCTCTTCACAACTCTCTTTCCCCTTCTGTAACAGTAGTCGCAACAGTACCTTCACTCTTTCCCTTTTAAACTCCAATCTTATAGTGAAATTGTTTTAATAGCAGTCACAGACTGTCTTAGACTTTCTGATACACAAGATCCTCAAAAGAGGCAAGTGTAGAGCCTACTTGTCTTCGTACCAAGACAGATAGTAGCAATACTCAAGACTTGAAGCTTTCAAGAGAGGGAGAACTTAGAGAGAATAGAAAACACTCAAACCAAACTTCATTAAACTAATCTTCAACGTAAGAAGAACCTGCTTACAACTGAAGAGGGAACCTTGCTTTTACAGGTGAAGAAAGGGTAGAAAAGTAAATCTCTCAAGGGACACACTTATTACAACTTTAAAAAGGAAATTAACTTTAAAGTA
>JANSVA010000004.1:19519725-19534773 GCA_025504915.1 Erythroxylum reticulatum | reverse complement strand
ATGCAAGTGTTTTACTAATTATTTTGCCTTTTGGTGGAAAGGAGACCAATTAATCGAATTTGAAAATTTTGGGATGCTTTATATGTACAAAGAGTTTGACATTTTCATGATGTCTATTTAAATGTACGGATAAAATTTTTAAAGAATGAGATTGATTGAAGTTCCACCATTTAAACTTAATTAAACTTTAATGTTGACCAATTTGAATAATGAAAAGAAAAATTAATCAAATTAAGTTAGATTTAAAGGTTCAATTTTTTAAAATATTAAATAGTTTAAAGTACATTTAAAGTGAGTCAAATTTAAAAAAATTCTATTAAATGTTTCAAGATCTCATTAATACATGTCAAATTTGAAATGGTCATTTTTTCGAATGTGATAATGAAATAAAATTTTAAATATTTTATTTATAGAACTAAATTCTTTTAAATTTCTGTATTGGAATTAGTAAGTACTTGAAATTTGTTCTCATAGTAGAAGCGAAAAAAAGTTGGGAGAAATTGACTTTATAAATAAATTATTGGCTCTTAACTTAATCACATAATTTCTTAAAGATTACGCCATTGAGTTTAATTTTACTCAATAAAACTTTGAATTATTTGTCTTAAATATTTTTATATTAAATAATATTTTGTTAAAAATCAAATAACATTATTTTTAATTGTTGTTAGACTTGAAATTAAGTATGACTGCAAGATTTAAAGTTTTAAGTATATATATAGATATGGGTTTTAGTTTAGTTTCGGTTCTGTCGAGAATCGTGGTGGGAGAGAATGTTGGTGTGCCCCAAACTAAACCTCCTAAATCAGGCGCACGTGCAACTTCGTTTCATTTTCAACTGAGAATCCTCCATTTTCATTTTATTCACCAATCTGCCACTTGAGTTGAGAGTAATCAGTACACCGTGGCCACTATTGGGCAGCAAATTTAATATTAGCTTTCATTTGCCTACCAACCAAGCCTGGCTTCTGTTTTTTGATGGTCCCTACAAAATAATGTTATCTTGATTCTTATATTCCTATTGTACGTCAAAACTACTGGCACTTTTGAGGTCATGTTACATCTGGGCCACCTATCACATACGTCACCTTAATCAAGTTTTGTTGGCAAGTAACAGCAGACCATCAATACGAAGCCGTCGATTGCTCCCAGTAAATGGAAAGGATGATACGAACAGTCGTCGTTTGAATGACAACGTTTGAAGAAAAAGGGCGCCCCGAGTGGATGGCTATTTGGTAAATCGAGTGGCAGTAAAAGGGTAAAATAAGGAATGAAGGCTGCAAAGAAAAATATTGTAAATATGTAAAGAGAAATCCATCAACAGAAGTTAAGGCTTATCGAAGGCAGAAAGGTAGCGACGTAGCGTCACAGAGGGGCTTTGCGAAATGTTCCATTCCCTTTATTAAAATATATTTGTTTTCTGTGCTTTTCTTCTTCACTTTATATCTCTTTTTGCTTTTCTTTTTCCTGACTGGGTTCCTAGTTCCTTCATCCTCTCTGCCTTCTTCTTCTTCTCTTTGTTTTGGTCCTTTATAACACTCTCTGTCTGCGTGTTGAAGGAGAAGAAAAAGTTTTAAGTAATGGCGGACATTAGCCACCCTCCGATGGAACAACTTCAAGACCTCGAATACTGCATAGACTCTAACCCTCCTTGGTGTACGTGCTCCTTCTTTTCGTTTCTCTCCACTACCTTTTTCATTGATAGAGAAAATGAAGAGTTTCTTAAGACAACTTTTTTAAATCACCATTGCCTCATCGGAAGAGGTTCCATGGATGGAATATCACTTGAGAGCTTGAAGAACTGTATAGCAATGGTGAACGTTGATGTTAAGATAGACAGAGAGATAAGATATTTACGTTAGCATTTAATGAACGAGTTTTTAACGATTCATCCTTTAGAAAACGTGGTGCGTAGTGGATTGTTTTATGACAATAATGAACTACTCTGCAAATGAAACTATAATGTCGGAGGGTTTTGGGTTTGGCGCTACATATGTTTTTCTTCGTTTTAAGAAAGTTAATATTTTGTTGTTTTCTTATTCATATATTCTGTGTGTGTGTGTGTGGGCGCGCTCGAGGGCGCGCTCGCGTGTGTATTGTAGACGTTTGCTCACTCAAACATTGTGGTAATGTAACTTCTTCTCTACAAGAACAGAGCTTATTAGTACTGATTTTTCAGTGCTCATACTTTTCGACCTCAAATGGTTATTTCGTTCTAAACTTGGAAACTGGTGCAGTTAGGTTATGCATATTATTCGTCTGTAACTGTGATCCTGTTCATTTAGGCAAACGATCACTTTCCCTAGCATTTAGTTCTAACTATTGAGAAACCATAAATAAATTATTTTCCAATAATCTTATTTCTGTGATCTAATAAGCTGAAGTTATATAAGCTAATTGTAGACATAGCCAGATATTTGTTCAAGTTTAGGATATTTTTGGTGATGCAAGGTTGAAAATCTAATTTTTCCAAGTCTGCTCCACTTTGAGGGGAGCTTGCATTGTTATCCACTGAAACTAAATGCCTTAAAAGATCTAGCTCAGAAGTTGGAAAGCAGCTAGCTAATTAAGTGAGGAAGCAAACAAGTCCAATCCTCGGGAATAGTTAGATTGCTCAATTTTTCTGAGTTTCATTTCATGTTATCCCTCTGAAACTCTAGCGAGTGCTACACTCTAGGACAAGAGGCTTTCACACTAGTGTGTGTATGACCTAGTCATCAAATACTAGCAAATCATTATCTTGGGAATGCGTCTGGCAAGTAGGTTACTGTAACCTCTTCTTGTGAAGTAATTCAACAATGCATGGTTATCCCTAGTTCTAGG
The DNA here is from genome assembly GCA_025504915.1 of Erythroxylum reticulatum. Lineage (NCBI taxonomy): Eukaryota > Viridiplantae > Streptophyta > Magnoliopsida > Malpighiales > Erythroxylaceae > Erythroxylum > Erythroxylum reticulatum. The sequence continues at coordinate 19,531,950 of JANSVA010000004.1, read as the reverse complement.
TCTGAGGTTTTGTGGAGCTTACTTTGTATTATCTCATTTCATATACCGCCCAAATATTGGACATCAATGATAAGAAGACCAGTAAAACCGTTTGCTTGGAATAGATTGAGATTTTTAGATAATCCAAGTTTAGAAGGTGTAGAACTTCTTTTGAGATTAGTGATCTTGAAGCAAGCTAGAATTGATGTTGAAGTATTAAACCTTCCTCTTCTTGCTTTGTTCTAGGAGCTCAGACATATTTGTGCTTTTGGTTTTCTTCTTTCAATAACTAAATCTTTTACTACTTGTTTTAACTTGCAGTTGCTCAGACATGTTTATGCTCTTGTTTTCTTCTTCTAATAATATAAATCTTTAACTACTTGTTTTATCTTGCAGTTGAAACAATCATACTAGCATTTCAGAATTATATCCTGATGCTGGGTACAAGTGTAATGATTCCTTCATTACTTGTTCCTGCAATGGGTGGCACTGTTGTAAGTTCCTCGCCTGTTACTTCCTTGATGGTTTTCAGGAGATTATTGAGTTCCTCACCTGGCAATCTTAGGTTCATTCTGGTTCCAGGAGATTATTATTGTCCTTGTCGATTAGTTCCAACTGTGCCGGAACCTGTTAGTTATGATGACAAATGTATTGAATATCTCATTTTGCCCTCTTGGGTTGAAATTTTGTTGCATTTGAGTGTTCATGTGTTTTAACATTTACACCTTCAACATCCTTTGTCACTTGTCCTTTTTGAATTATATATTGATGAACCCAGGCTTAGGAATCACTTGGGTAGATTGTTACTTGAGTAGGTGCACATCTGTTTATCTCCAATGATATTTCTTCACTATTTTCAGTTTCACTCTCCTTATTCTCTCATCCTGTTGTGTGACACCACTATTTTTTATGCGACCAGGGTGATAAAGCACAGGCTATACAGACTCTTCTTTTTGTAGCCGGTATAAAAACACTTCTTCAAACACTTTTTGGTACTAGGCTGCCGGCAGTAGTGGGCGGTTCCTTTGCATATGTCGTTCCTATAGCTTATATTATAAGTGACTCCTCATTGCAAGAAATTACTGACCATCATGAAGTAAGTTTAATGCTTTTAGTTCCTTTTTAGTTTGCTAGATGGTTGGGGGAATCAAAGAATAGCACAAACGAAATTCGAAAGGGAAAAGTTTTAACTAAAGAAGTAAATAGACAAAAGAGTTTTGCTATGTTGCTTTTCCTACAGAAACTTAATTTTAAGCTCTTATGCCTTCACCTATTCTAAATATACAGCTTGAGAATTGGATTCTTGATATTTTCTGGAATGGGATTCACTGAGAAGTTTTTTGTACCGTAATATATAGAAACATTTGCAGTATCTATTGCATTGAACTGGATAATAGGATCATATTATCGTGCTGTTACTGCACGCCGAAGTGGCCATTTGCCACTTTGATATTATACTTCAAACCGATTTACCCCTTCTCAAGAGTTGTACTTAAAGACTCTTTTATGTGATAGGATAATTGAAAGAGATCTTGCAATGTGATTCGTTTGCAGAGATTTGTGCACACCATGCGAGCTATCCAGGGAGCTTTAATTGTGGCCTCAAGTATTCAAATCATCCTTGGTTACAGTCAAGTTTGGGGTCTTGTTTCTAGGTACAGCTTATGCAATTAAAATGTGTTAAATTTTCTAATCTGGCAATTTTACATTATTCTTATATTTAATGTGGACTTTGTTATATGCCCAGGTTTTTCAGTCCACTAGGTATTGCACCTGTTGTTGGATTGGTTGGCTTGGGATTGTTTCAACGTGGATTTCCTACAGTATGTTTTTCTATGAATTCAATCTTGTATTCTGTTTTTCTATCATGTTCTTACATTTATTTGGCCTAATGTACCGTTGTAGTGAAGTTGGATGCCAATATCTAGTGTTGTCCAGATCCTCTTTTAGAGCAAATATTTACTATTTGATCATTCCATTATAACTTATCTGCTTTCCTTAAAAACATACTATAGATTTACATTGACTTAATCTCACCAAGTGGTGAACACCATTATGAATTTGACCCTCCTCTCATGCAATATTCATGCTGTACACAACGTTTAAATGTGATAAGTATCTTCGTTACCAGGGTTCTTCAAAAGGTTCACAATCCATTTTTACATTCTATTTTTCAGTTGGGTAATTGTGTGGAAATTGGACTGCCAATGCTGTTACTGGTTATTGGATTATCCCAAGTAAGACATTTGTTTACGATTGGAGTGGCATTCTTGCCACACAAGTTGATATTTTTCAGACATAACTCTGCATTGTGAAAATTTGCAGTATCTAAAGCATATGAAACCATTAAGAGACCTTCCAGTATTTGAACGATTTCCAGTGTTGATCTGTGTTGCAATTGTGTGGATATATTCTGTTATTTTGACTGCTAGTGGTGCTTACCGGAACAAGCCACGGGTAACTCAACTTAGTTGTCGTACAGACAAGGCTTACCTTGTAACTTCTGCACCATGGTACGTGAAAGAATCAGCTCTCCCTCTCGAACTGTGATTTTACTGGCTTTGGAATTTTGTCCATGATGTTATTTCAGGTTCAAGTTCCCGTACCCTCTGCAGTGGGGGCCACCCACATTTTCAGCAGGTCATTCATTTGCTATGATGTCAGCAGTTCTTGTATCCATGGTCGAGGTATGCTTTTAGAGGGCTACCTTTGATTGCAGTCTTCTGCATCATATAAGAAATCACATCCTGAAAGGGGTTCATGTGCTCTGCTCTGACAATGTAGCTTCAATTCTTCAATTTACTTTAGTGCCTTTTAAATTGTATATTGGAAATTACACAAGGGGTCTCACTTGCACATACTACTATAGGTTTCACAATTAATTTATGGCTTTGAAAAAATCCATGTTTAATCTTGGAAAATGATGCAGTCCACAGGAGCATACCAGGCAGCAGCCCGGTTAGCTATTGCCACTCCACCTCCTGCTTATGTACTAAGCAGAGGAATTGGCTGGCAGGTGAGCTGGTCTGCAGTTGGCATCTGACGTTTAAGAGACAGTATTTTCCTCCTCGACTCTTAGAAACAAAAGATTTTACTTTGGAAAGCTGAAAGTTTGTCATGCATTTGTAGGGCATTGGTGTATTGCTTGATGGTCTTTTTGGGACAGGAACTGGTTCCACTATTTCTGTGTGAGAATCATAGTTAAACTAGCTATCTGCACCAGCTCTTTGTAGCTATGTTTATTACCAAAATTTGTCCTTGACGATGACCTTGGCTATATTCCAGGGAAAATGTAGGACTTCTTGGATTAACACGAGTTGGAAGTCGTAGAGTTGTTCAAATATCTGCTGGCTTCATGATATTCTTCTCAACTTTAGGTTGACCTACTGATCTTATCTTCCCAGACAGGGGCATTGGAAGTTCTTAGTTTCTTCTTCTAGCTAGAACACGCACATATTTAATGTATCCAAGACTTGTCTTGGAGATCTAGACGTGAGCATATGATCTTCAAAACCATTTCCAGTTCTCCAGAAAGCATACAACTTTTTAATTTTGAAATGAATTCTATAAACACTGAACTGGTTGCAATTGGTTTTTCCTTTCATCAATCATTAGAGGACCAATGTTGGAAACTTTCTGATTTCTGTTTTAACTAGAGTTTCCTTATCAATAGTAAAAGATGAGTTTGCAAGTTCTAACTACACTGGTTTCATCTATTCCAATTTTCTATTTATTTACATGATTCATTTGGACTTTTATATTCATGCAGGTAAATTTGGAGCTGTATTTGCATCAATCCCATTCCCAATATTTGCTGCACTGTACTGTGTTCTTTTTGGTCTAGTCAGTAAGTTAAACTTTTGCTCCACTCTGTTTTCAACTTTTTGGTTCATATCCTCTTAACATCTTTCTTAATTTTCAGCTTCAGTTGGATTATCTTTCCTTCAATTCACAAACTTCAACTCAATGAGAAATCTCATGATCACGGGACTATCACTTTTCCTTGGGATTTCTGTACCCCAGTTTTTCAATGAATATTGGAATCCCACACGCCACGGTCTTGTCCATACCAATGCTGGTTGGGTTAGTATGATCTCTACAAGTGTAAAGTTCTTTTAGATGTCATTAAACAAAAATCACCATGTAAAAGGACAAAGGAACACATATATTTGAAAACCTGGGAGATTATTTGCATCCGCAAATGAAAGTCAACAACAACCTTTAAGACTGTTTGAGGATTTCCTTTTGATTATTGCATGAATGAGAAACAAATTAACTTATGAATTGGACCTTAAAATTCAGATCCTTTGAATTGCGTATCTTAAGAAAAGGCTTCATATTAGTTGTATCTCAGAAAGTTTTCATAATCAGAGTGTGTTGATCGTTGGTTTGGTTTCATAATGCAGTTCAATGCCTTCTTGAATACCATATTCTCATCCCCTGCAACAGTTGGTTTGATTGTTGCCGTGTTCCTCGACAACACATTGGATGTGGAGAAATCAAAGAAAGATAGAGGAATGCCCTGGTGGGTTAAATTCAGAACTTTTAGAGGTGATAACAGAAATGAAGAATTCTACACGTTGCCATTCAATTTAAACAGGTTCTTTCCACCTACTTAGAAGTTATAGTTTAACCATAGGAGCCTTAGTTAATTCACCCAACTTTCTGATTGGAAATTATCAATGATGGATGGATTGGTCAGAGCTGTACATCCGACAACATTTGACCCGTTTTTTGGTAATTGCTAGCTTTATTTGTTCGTCTGATTCAGTTATTTTGTGGACCACAAGGTCCAGATAGGGTTGTAGAGCATTTTATGCAATGCATTTGGAAAGCAAATAAGAAGAGATCTACTGTTTCTGACTCTCAACGGATCATCTTTTCTAATTCTTTGATTCTGAGAGGTAAACTAACAAGTGACCGCAGGGATCTGTAAAATCTTCTTGCAATGTGCTAAGACATTTTTGAGCATTCTCAAATTTACTGCTCTACGCAGATCATTAACTTTCAGCACTGAAGAGCACGGACTTTTGATCTGTATTATACTTGCCATGTGGTGAGCTTGGTGCATGTCTTTTATTCGATTCCAAACTGGAAACGTGGATTGATCTTTACTAAACTGTGACCAAGAACATAATTCGTAATTTGGCAGGTCGCACTATTTTTTATGGTTTGATGAATTTGTTTCTATTTAAATTAAAGGATGCCAAGAGGTTCAGAAAATATAAAAGACGGGTTTAATGGAAAAAAAATTCAAAAGAGGATAATTTTGGATGCTCGAGGTGAAAAGTACTAAATCTTGTCTTTTGGTAATCCATCCAATCGTAGTATTGTTGTATAAGCTAAATGACACTTTGGGCAATTTCGGGTTGGATTGGATTGAGGTAAAATTTAGGATGATTTACAATTTTTCAGTGCAGGAGGAAATTAACCAAGTCGTGTAAATAACTAAATATTGCTTACCAAAATCAAGATATTTGTAGATTTTGACTTAATTTCGAAAGAAAAATATCATAATTATTTACTTTTCAAATCAATCAAACTCTTAAAAGTTAAAGCATACGCGGCGGCTGCTTGTACTTGGCTAAGCCGCCAAGGAGTTTAGACTAAGTAGTGGACTTTATAGTAGGGCTAGATGGTTTTTGTTTGGTAAAGCCTGTCACGAAGCAACCAATCTAACAACAGTAAAGTCTAAGCTTACCCGCGTAATCTCGTCGGATACAGTTGCCTTGAGTCATTCAATTCAGCCATCAGTTACTTCAGAACCCTGTCCGCCGAACTTATTATTGAAAACAGCCCATGCTTATTCCAACTAATCGGGCACATATCCCCTCAAGCTACTCATACGTTAGCTGTTACCATTAAATGGAATCTCACTCTCATCGGCTGCCAATCGGAGGTCGACTTGGCAACATATTGCATATTGCATATCCCATTAGAAATATCTCTTACAATAAAGTCCTAATAAAAAGGGAGGTCGACTTGGCAACATATTTGCATAGATATTTGGTTAACCATTATCACTCATGTCAGCCAAAAGTTGTGATTTTTTTTATAAAAAAAAAGCTGTCATATTTCCTATAATAGACTTCAAATCCAAGCCACATAATAGCACCATCGCCCTAATAGAACTTAGAAGCTCACATGATATTAATAAAAGCAACAAAAGGACCATTGGAAGCCATTTTCAACATTTTATTTCAACTTGGCATGGATAACGTCACTGAAAAACCAATTCCCAGAATAAGTATGCAAATAAAAGTTGCACTGTAAACATCCAGCTTTAGCCCATCATGGCTATGATTACAATAAAATAGTTATCAACAAAGCAACAAACTGAAAAACAACAATCTACAGATAATCAAGATTCAGAAGACTTCACAATGAAATTCTGGCGACTGATGGGATTCATCACTACTGGTGGGCCTGCAGTGCGTGGCCACGCCTGAAATTTCTTGTCAGTTTCTTCCCACCACGCCTTGCTGGAAACAGTTGATGGGGTAGTGCCTAAGCTCCAAGTACTTCTTAGTTAGCATTAAATTGAAATAATATCAAATACGAGCGAGTTAAGTCAACCATAAAAAATTGCAATCAAGTTTTACCTCCAAATATCTTCTTGTCAGCTATAAGCTGGTCACACACATATGCAATTGCAAATGATCCCAACACTGCAGGTATGATGTACTTGGCTCCCATTGTCAAACTACAATATAATAAACATTCGAGATTAGGTGTTACAATACAAGACAATAATATTTACAAAGGCCGAAAAGTTCATTAGAAATAGTGAAGCCTCTGAATTAGCCAGTCTTTTAAGTTTGACGTCGAAGACAAATTCAGTCGGTAATTTCACCTATTCGATTAAAAAAAAAATTCATCGGCTTCAAAGAGAAATTATAAAACAATTAATTCAGTTTTTAGGTAGATTCCTATCAGGAAGCGAAACATGGAATCTGCTTTGGGTTGAACATCATAGCGTCGCCGGTCAACGTCGAGGATACAAGCGACGTAGCATTAGGCCTCGACCCTATCATTATAAATCAAGCACTCAGTGAAGCGCCGAGCCCGATTGACCCCAACAATCACCACAGCCCAGAGAACTCGATAACGGTCAAGGGAAACGAATCTCTGGCTACTGATTGGTGGCGTGGGAATAATTAATCATCTGGAACAAATGAAACGAAGCACTCACTTACATCTATACACAAAGAAAAGAAGAGCGAATCAAAACTCACCTTAGATCTGAAGACGGAAGAGTGAAAGGCTATTGGGGGCTTAAGTAACCCTAACGAACATATGGTGAAGTAACAAAATTGGGGAGGCATTTACACGTAGTTCTGCTGTGTGCTTGGGCCTCATGCCTGGATACATTTCGTCGCGCTTGCCAGGCCCCAGTAAACTTCTACGGCGAGAGCCTAAAAATAAACAAAAGCAGACTCGGAAGAAGTTAAAATTTTTTTATTTCGTTTCGTTTTATTTTTATTTTTTACTGAATTTTTTATTATCAATTTTATTTTATTTTTATTTTAAAGTAAATTTTTAATTTAATTATTATTACATAATATATATTAATAAATATTGATAAAGAATATATTAAAATTTTATTAAAATAAATAATCAATATATTAAAATTTTATTAAAATAAATAAGTAAATAAATAAAAATTTATAAAAATATTCATAAATTAAAATTTATTTATATTCGTTATTAAAATTAATTTTATTTGAAATTTACATTCTTAAAGATATTTTAAATTTTAAATATATTTATTAAATAATTATTAGATTTTACAACATTTTATTTTTCAAAAATAAAATTAATAATTTAATGAGTAATTAATATTAAATAATATGATTTTAGTTTACAATAAAGTAGATTTCACAAAAAATAAAAAAAATAAAAACTAAATTTATAGTTTTATAAATTATAAAAACTAAAAAAGTTGGAAGTTTAAATAAACAAATTTTTACTAAATTTGAAAATAAAAACTAAAAGCTAAAAACTATGGAACTATTTGTTTTCATTTGTTTTTGTAAATTAAGAAACGACCGCTATAATCGTGTTTGGTTAAACTTGTTTGTATATTTCGTTTTTAAAAATTAAAAATAGCAACTATTTTACGAAAACGTAAAAATCATGTTTTTGTGATTTTTGAAAACAAGTTTTCGTCTATTTTTAAAATGTCTTTTTTCACAAAAACAAATCATATTGATTTCTCTCCCTTTACGCCGACTTCGTCTTATGCGCCTTCACCTATGTTGCAATTTCACCAGGTTTGTTTTCATATTTGTTAGTTGTTGCAATTTCTGGAGATTTGTTTATCTATTTGCTTGTGTGTGCTTTCGTATCTGTTGGTTGACTAGCTATTGATGTCACTTGTGTTCATTGACTTCTCTTGTTTCTCTTGTCTATAACATCAAACCTATCATACTTCTTGCAACCATCAATACTACTTTCTTGCTTTCTCTTTGTGTTATTTTGAGCTGAGTATATTGTTGATGAGTACTAGGGTCAGTCATATTAGTTTGGTAGTAAAAAAACAAAATAGAGAAACTAGGTATGATGGTGCCACTTTGACTTGTGTTTTGATGAACAATAATATGACTAGTTTCAGTTTTAAGAAAGTTGAGACTTGAAAATGAAAAGAGATATGAAGAAAATAATAGTACTATATATGTAGCCATACTTACTAAAATGTCTTTCACAGAAATGTTGAAAATTAAATAATTACAAGAAATGACAGATCATGTGTAGAATTATATCAAATGTTGGAAGAGAACAGGGTTCTCTACTTTGAGCATAAGTTTATGTATTTTTTTATGATGATAAAGAAGGTGATGCACTCTTGTTTTGTGTTCTTCCTCTGAACAACAATTTTTCTGACTAAAATGAGTTCTTTGATGATTACCAAAGCTCTTTGTTTGATCATGATATGTTTCAGTTCTTTAGTTAAGACTTCACCTCCTCTGCTAAACCTACCGATAACTTCATCTTTTGTGGCATGCTGATCCTTTATATAGAAGCAACACAAAACCTTGAACAAGAAGTCAAACAATAGTTGGAATATCATTAATAAAACCGAAACTTGACATTTATAAAAGATTAGAAATGTTTGACGTTTTCTTCTTAGTCCTCGCGTCATTTTAAAGTGGAGACATCTAATGGTATTTTCTTCTTGGTCCTCACATCATTTAATATGGCATAGAGTGGAGCATAAAGTAGAAATGTTTATAGCCACAAGGGGACGTTTTCTTCTTAGTCCTCACATCTTTTGAAAGTGGAGACAATCATGGTGTTTTCTACTTATTCATACGTCATTTAATGTGGTATAGAGTGGAGCCTACTTTACTTAGTTGCAATCAATTTATATCCCATGTTAGTTTAATAAATGAACTGAAATATGCGTATGTACGCCTGAGTTGCAATCAATTTATATCCCTTGGTTTAATAGATGAATTGAAATATTAAATGCATATGTACAACTGAGTTGCAATCAAGTTTGTTAGTTTTATCTTTGAAGGAAAAAATCTGGCTGATGCATTCGATGCAAAACCAAAATAATCATCAACATCTCTCTTTTAAGAAATTTTCTTTCATTTGGAAATGCATAGTGGTGCTATACCTTTCAGAACTCAATCTTCTCTTATGTTTTTTCTTTTAATAAGAAAGTTACTTTTATATAATATTGAGTTGACGCATTGCTCAATTATTAGGAGTTTATAGAAGAGAAATTAGACTCTTAGATAGCAGCAGACTTATCTATGCTAACAGTGGGAGTTTGATCTTTTTCTTTTCTCTTTAAAGAATAAAAAATGAGGGTTGTAGTTTTCTTGATTTCTTAAAAGTATTTATTGTAAGAATGTATAATTATAATACTATAACAATAAAGTAATTATAATATTTTTTAGAAATTAGAAATTGTTGTGGTTGTCACATGTTTACTTTAAACCATGTTTAGCATTTAATACTTTATAGAAATTGTTGTGATTGATGTCACTTATATGTTATTACATTTATTGATGGAAGGATTGAATAATATGAATGATTTCAATGATTGTGTGGAAGTAAATGAAAAAGATGGGATATGGAATGATACTATAGAGATGTATTTAATCTCCTTGATGGTTAAAGAAGTGAAGAAGGGAAATCAAACAACTACTACCTTTTCCAAATCTAGTTGGAAGAATATTAAAGCAGGGCTTCAAACAAAATTCAATAAGGAGTATACTGATATTAAATTGAAGAATAAGTGTAAAAAACTTCTCTATATATTCAGATAATGAGATTTACATATGATGTTGTTCTTATATAGAGCTAGGGTACATAGTTATGGGAGTCTTCCTAATTAGGAAGACTCCTTATTTAGAAATATCTCTAATATAGTTAGATATTACAGCTAAGGATAATCCCATAATTAAGGGATTATCTATTATTACAGGATTCTCTACACTCCCCCTCAACTTGGTGCAAAGATGTCTATCATGCCTAACTTGCTAATTTGTTCTTCAAATGGTTGTTTGAACAACCCCTTTATGAAGACATCTGCTCTTTGTTCTTTAGTAGGAACAAATGGGTTACATATGCTTCCATCTTCCATTTTTTCCCCTATAAAGTGCTTATCACCTCTATATGCTTTGTCCTTTCGTGAAGTATTGAATTGTGTACAATATTAATGGTTGCCTTATTGTCACAATACAATTTCATGGGAGGCTTAACTTCCAAATTTAACTCTGACATAACTCTTTGGAGCCATAGGACTTCACACATTCCTTGAGCCCTTGGCCTATACTCAGCTTCTACACTACTTCTAACCACTACATTATGCTTTTTACTCCTCCATGTGACCATATTCTCCCATAGATAGGTGCAGTAGCCTAATGTTGACCTTCTGTCAGTAATGGAGTCAGCATAGTTTGCATCCGTGTAGACTTCTATGCTTCTTTTTTCCTTCTTATCAAAGAACAACCCCTTACTAGGACATCCCTTTACAGACTGTTTGGAACAAGGTAAATTGAATTCAATTACAACATTGAATTCAATTCGCCTATTTGGAATAAAAAAATCACCATGAATTGAATTCATAGGGGGAATTGAAACCCACTCTCTTTGTTATTTCAATTTAGCCAATGTTTCACGTGATTTCAATTCTCTAACGCTGCTAGTCTTCTTTTTTAACATTAAAATTAGAGTTTGCCCTTTATACCCACACTTAACTTCAACACAATCAACTTTTGCTTTCTTTTTAGATGATTATGATGTGCAAGTCCCAAATGGACAAGGATTGACAAATAATTTTTTCTTTTCATTTAATAATGAACTTTTTTTATGATATTACTTATAATGAAATTGATGTTTATAAGTTGCTCTATGTAAGTGTGAATGTTTATTAGTTAATAAGATTATTTTTTAGTCAGGGGTAAATGTGTCATATAAAATAATTGAATTCATTTTGATTGTATTCCAAATAGTGTAATTGAATTCAATTATAATATTACTGGATTTGTTCCAAACTGTGTAAATTGAATTCAATTCAAGTTCATTAATGTAATTGAATCCAATTCATTAATGAATTCAATTCGAAAGTTTCCAAACACCCCGTTAGATATTTCAAAATTCTGATAACAGCCTCTATGTGTTCTTCATATGGTGAGTGCATAAATTGACTTACTAAGCTCATTGCAAATGCTATATCTGGCCTGGTATAAGATAAGTAAATTAGTTTCCCAACAAGTCTTTGGTACCTTTCCTTGTTTACTGGAGTACCATTTTTGGGTTGTCCAAGTCTTTTCCTTTGTTCCACTAGTGTATCACATAGTTTACAGTCATTTAAACCTGTCTCTTTTAATAAATCCAAAGTATACTTTCTTTAAGTCACCACAATTCCCTTATTAGATCGAGCTACTTCCATACCAAGAAAATATCTAAGCTGTCCCAAGTTTTTTACTTCAAATTCCTTCCCAAGCTGAGCTTCTAATTTCTCTATCTCTACTTGATCACTTCACGTAATTATGATATCATCCACATATACGATTAGGACAACAATCTTACTTTCTCTATTCCTTTTAATAAATAGGGTATGACCTAATTGGCCTTGGAATACCCCTTATTTGTTACAAATTTGGTGAATTTGTCAAACTAAGCTCTCGGGGACTGTTTTAGTCTGTATAGAGACCTTCTAAGTTTGCACACCTTGTCTCCAAAGCTTTTCTCAAACCCAGGAGGTGGCTCCATGTACACTTCCTCTTC
>JANSVA010000004.1:19506043-19519625 GCA_025504915.1 Erythroxylum reticulatum | reverse complement strand
AATCTTAGCATGATCAAATAAATTATGGATGTGATAATATTTGAACATGGCATATTGGGAGACCCCAAAGAAAATAGGGGTGATGATAAAGTGAGTTTGTATATATAGAGGCAATTAAACCTTAGGAGTTGATTACTGAATATATAAGTGAGAACTTGCTGCAATAGTAATTGCTTTGTAAGCTTGGAGACCGTATAGGTATAGAAACATTTTGGATATATGAATATGCAGGTCAGTAAAGATAGAGGTCATTACTGAGTTTGAAAGGAATGTACAAATGAGTACTGTACTGGTAAAGGTAGTGTGCGATCTGATACATCGAACATACAATCCTATAATGGAATAGTACAAATTCAGATATAAAGGTTACCAAATCTAGTGCAACAAAGAGTGCAGAATGTTGAGTGGAATACAAGAAAAAATGAAGTGTCATTAGTTGCATTGAAATATTGTGAATCAAGAGATAGCAAAATATGGAATTTCGTAATCAATTAGGGGTAATTACTTGGGAGGTTAAATGATTAAGTCCTGAGAGAGAGTAATCAATCATTGAGAAATCTAGGATTGACACCTAATAGAATCAAAAGTGGTTACGGTATCAAAATAATAATAAAATGAGTAATAGACTTTCAATCTTGATCATCCTTGTTGTTGGATCCTGTTTCCGAAACCCAAATCTTGCTCAGATAACATAAATGTTGGGCATTATTCCTGGAACCCAACTCTTGCGAAATCATAATCACTGAACTTGTTTCAATGAAGTTTCCTTAATCATCATCAAATCCTCTTCTTGCTTTGATACCATAAATGTTGGGTCCCATTTTTGAAACCTAAACATTCAGAGTAATAAACCGTGTACTTATGCTTGATACCATGCATGGTTATTCCCATTTAACCCTCATTAGTCATCCCTAGTTCATCTTCATTTCTAATACCGTAGTATCGAGTCCTATCTTCCAAATATTTCTTATACTGACACAAATATTCTATACTCAACTTTCATCCAATTATTGAACATCTTAGAGGCTAGTCTATTCCTTTAGATCATTTGATAGATCTATGCCTCTAGTTTATTTAGACACGAGGTTCATCTCATTTGGAGGTCGGATAACGAAGTTATGGCTGAAAGAATCAAACAGGGTTTTGACCTCCATCATATTGCACCTATATTGGGACAAAAGGCATAACTTACTCTAGGGTTTTCAGATCAAGATCATTCTTAGAGGGTTCGAAAGAGGACTTCAAGATCTGCAACTTTCATAAAGACATTGAAGACAAATTCTATCGTCTGAAGGGTCAGAAATGGAGCAGACGATAGTGTCAAATGAATAGTGCACAGAAGAAGAAGTTTAGGTCACATAGGTAGAAAACAGACGAAGCAAAAAGTAGCCGAAACAAGAAGGCAGACGAAGCAAAAAGGGCAGATGAAGACAAAGGGCAGAAGAAATAAAAGATAGAAGAATTAGAAAGCAGATGAAGCGAAAAGCATATGAAACAGAGAGCAGACAAAGTAAAAGACAAATGAAGCTAAAAGTAGACGAAGCAGAAGGAAGATGAAGCGAAAAGTAGACGAAGCAAAGATGACAAAGCAAAAAATAGACGAAGTTGAAAACAGACAAAGCAAAAAGCAGACGAAGTGGAAAGCAGACGAAGCGAAAAGCAGACGAAGTGGACAGTAGACGAAACAAAAAGCAAACGAAGCAAAAACAAATGAAGTAAAGCAGACGAAACAAAGCAGATGAAGCAAAGTAGATGAAATAAAAGATAGACAAATCAAAATAAAGATGAAGCAAAAGATAGACGAAACTCGAGTCAACTTAAGATGAAGCAAAGTCAACTTAAGACGATGCAACTCTTAAGACGAAGCAGGGTCAACTTAAGACAAAGCAAAGTCAAATTAAGATGATGCAACTCTTAAGACGAAGCGGAGTCAACTTAAGATGAAGTAAAGTCAACTTAAGATGATGCAACTCTTAAGATGAAGCAGAGTCAACTTAAGACAAAGCAAAGTCAACTTAAGATGATGCAACTCTTAAGACGAAGCAGAGTCAACTTAAGGTGAAGCAAAGTTAACTTAAGACGAAGCGTCTTTACAGACCATACAACTCTATAGACGATATGACGTCATCACAGACGATATGACGTCATCACAGATACATCTTTACAGATGATGCATCTCTTAAGATGAATGACGTCATCACAAATGATGTGATGTCATCAAAGACAATACATCTTTACAGGTGATGCATCCCTATAGACGATGCATTCCTAAAGACGTAATGACATCATCACAGATGATGTGACGTCATCATAAATGATACATCTTTATAGATGATACATCTTTATGGACGATGCATCCCTAAAGATGTAATGATGTCATCACAAATGATGTGACTTCATCACAGACGATACATCTTTACAGACGATGCATCTTTATCCTCCTAAGCATTTCCCTTTCTAAGGATCATAACTCTAGATCCAGAGGTCCAAAAATTCCATACTATATACCGTTGGAAAGCTAAAAGAAAGACCTACAACTTTCTAAAGATAATTTGGCCTAGTTTAGCATAGATCAATCTAGATTTATTTTCCTTAAGTCATAACACAAATTTTGCCCTATGGAAGGCTTGTAATTTTTGCACGGTGCAACCTTGGAATGTCCTGAACACAACCATTCAGCTACCTATTTTATTTCATGAAACTATCAAATCTTAACTCATTTGTCTCATCACATCTAACTATATATGATCAATCATAAATCCTGTCTTTCCTTTTCATAAATCTCACTTAGGCGTACGTGTGTATATGTATATATATATCCACAATTTATGCTCAAAACTATCTGTTTAAGCTGATAATCATCTCAATATCATCCATACACAATTCATATTTCCTTAACCTCAAAAGAATAAAGTTTTACCAATCTTTGATGGCATTCTAAGCCACATTACAACATCATCTCAAGGTATCAAATTACAACAATTCTTAAACAAATAAACTTTGTATGCAACTATAACATTGTGTTTTCCCAAAATCAACTTAAAATACAAATTTAGCAAATTTGGAGAATTTCCCTTAGGCTCTTGATCATTTGATCTCTTAGCTATCACTTGAAGATGGAGTAGAAAGGGGTGAGCTTGAAAGCTCGTGGGTAACAGTTTATAACAAAAAAAGCAAAACTTTTGAAACCATTTTTCTTGTCATGAAAAACTTTCATTGAGTTTATAAAACACATGTTTCTTAAGCTTTTAGCCAAAATTCACAAGTTACAAAACATGAATGCATCAAACTTGCTAACATAACATGAGCACATCAGAATAGTTTGGGTGGATCCAAAAACATAATGCACTTCACAAATCCCACAGGGGTTTTGTGTAGCCGTGAACTTAGGGGAGTCCATGAAGGAGCTCCATATAACTAGTGGGTAGGCGGGAGAAGCCTTTAACTTGGTCAACGTGCACGCGACTGAACTTAAGGGACCACCATAAACCCACATAATGCATATTTCATAACTTGTAAGCTTGTTGCCTAAAATGACACTTCTTGAAAACTTGCTTTTCATAAACGTGAAATATTTCGAAAACATGGTTTCATAAACATGATATCTTTTTAGAAATCACTTGCAAAGTCTTTTTATAAATCATCAACGTAATTCATGTAGCAAACGTATAACAATTTCACAAATCATTCACATGCAATAGCTGCAACAATTATGATGCAATTGAAATCAATAAACTTCTTTGATTTAAAGAAAAACAGTAGTAGTTTATTTACTCTATTATAAACATGTACCCACCTTGATTTCCTTACTTAAAGACTTACTCAAAATGTCTTTTCTTTTTGCAAACAATCTGAGGTATCAAAGGTTCTTTCCTGCTGTATCTTTAATGTGTACTCTGTGAGATGATCTATCTGAAAGAGGCCTCTTTGATCCCCTTGGTTCTTCACTAAATGAAGAGATCTTTAGCTCAAATGAAAGCTCTTCTCTGCCTCTACCTTTTTCTCTTCTTGAACCACCTCAAACTCTCTCTTGAAAGCTGAGAAAATTGAAACCTTAACTTGTTTTCTCTTCTTTCTCTCTTTCATTTTTTTGTGCTTCTCTCTCTTTTCTCTTTTCTCATCCATGCATATAGCTTCTTCTAGAATGTCCTAATTCACGTTTCCTCCTTCTTTTAAATGTAAGACCACATTTTGGTCTTGTCCTTCCAAAAATACCCCTCCTCTCCTTTGGTCTTCCCATTTTACCCCTTCTTTCATTTTCCTCCTAACTCTTTTAATCTTCTTAAACACCATATTAACTCTAACTTAATTCAAATTCCTTATATACCTTATGTTCTTTATCCTTAAGTGCCTTGCCAAAATTACCCTTGAACATACTTATAACCTTACCACTTTAATTCAATCAACCCATATCATATAATCTTTCTAATATCAACGTAATAATTAACTCCTCAAACTTTCATAAAGATCTTATAATTGATGTAAATCATACTTGTTCATCGAGAAAAAAATTTGGGGGCCAACACTTTCCCTTCTCCTGCTCCACTAGTCCATTTTTTCTTCCAGTTTGTTGGTTTACCATGTATCTTCTAGCAGGTATCTCTTGTATGCCATGGTTTTTTTTGCAAAAATCACACCAAGTTTTCTGCTTGTTTTTACCTTTTTCACCCTCAATGTCACTATTCTTTGAGACCAAGACTGAACATTCATTCTGGAATTCTATAATTCCATTTTTTCCCAACATGATACTTTTTTGAACTTCCTCTCTTCTGACTTCAGAGAAGACTTCTCAGATTGAGGGTAATGGCCTTCTTCTCAAAATCCGTGGCCTTCTTCCCAAAATCTGTCCCCTAACTTCATTCAATTCTTCCTTCAAACTAGCTAGAAAAACAAAGACTCTTCCCTTATCAACTTTATCTCTATATTGGGTTGCATCTTCTAGATCTGTAACATCCCATGTTAGGGGTCAGAATATTGTGGAATTCGTAATGCATGGTATGCTTTGCATATTTAAGTATTCACTTATAAGTGAATATGTTTTTTTTACATATACAAATATTTTTACTTGCATGCATTGCTAATTTTGGGTATAATTGGTTTCTAAATGTGATTAAAATGAGAATTTTGGGTTTTTATGTGTTGAGAATTTATTTGGAGCTTATTATTATTATTATGGAATTTTGGTGAATTTTAGGAAATTTATCAAAAATTTGAGTTGTTTTATACTAGGAAAAATATTGATATAAGAGGCAAATAGAAGTGTGACAATTATATTATAAATTAATTGACAAATGGACAAATTATGGAGTAAAAAATGGATAAAATCATATGCGACATATGGACCTATAGCTAATAGACAAATGGTAGCTTATCTAGTGGACAAGTGGAAGACATGCAATGGAGACGTGTGTTAAAGAACTAATGAAACACCTAGGCTTTAGGAATGCAGCTCATTTATTTGGTTTCACCGAAAATCATCTTCCTTCTTGCTTTGCCATCACCAAAACCCATTATTTGCTCTAAGACAGGTAACTTTTATGCATGTTTTAATGTTTTAAATGGATGCATACTTGAATGGTGTATATTTTCATGCTTGTGGATTGCTTCATGCATAAATGGTGTTGATGCATGTGTGGGTGGTGAAAGAAGAAGCAAATTCGGTGATATGATTACCAAGATGTAGGGTTATAGTCAAACATGTTATATGCAGTATTTTATTGAACATACATCTGTATTTAGGGCATAACTTGATCTTTGAGTATCCAAATTAGATGGAGTTTGATTTATAGTAAACTAGAGACATATAACTACATTTTTTTATTAAATAATCAGATTCTAAATATGTCTTTAAGAGTCTATAAATTTTTCTATAAGTTAAAATTGGTGTTTTGTCGAGGTATGAAAATAGTATGTGGAATTTTGATTATAACTTGCAGGATACTGAACTAAAATGCATGAAATTGGTGTCATTAGACTTTTAATACATTGAGGAACATTTTATTAGTAGAATATGTTGCCTAAATACCTCATTGTTGAGGTCAAAATGGTCATGCAAGTCAGACCCAAAAATTGCTTAAGAAAAATCTGGAGAAAAAATTGATAAGTTTATGATTGATTTTATGAAAAACAAATTGGTTTGAGAATAAGTTGAGATGATGTGGAAGTGAATATAAGGGCAGTTTCGGTTATGTAAAGAATTAATAAACTGAGAAAGTAGTAAAGTGATAAGTGCAGAAAATGTGGTAAACAAATGTTGAAGATGATGAATAGTGGTGAACAATTTCTGGTTTTGGTATTTGTACTTAATCTTGCATTTTAAGTTGTTTTAGAGTGAGGTGAGTTGGAATGGGAGTGGCAATGTAGAAAATATAAGTTAAAAATGGATTAGAATGAATAAATTAGTAGGAAGAAGAGTGAAAAAGTCTGTAGCTTCGGTGATGAAGGAAGAAACCTGCGTTTTAGAGAGAGAAGAGAAGAGTAGTTGCACTCGAAGGTTTTTCCAAGACTAAAGTATGTTGATTCTTTTAGCCACAACTTTGTCATATGACCAAAAAAGGACATGATACTTGAACCAATAGATTCCTAACACATTTTTCTACCTCTTCATAAAAATTTGTAGCTTTCTGAATTGTTATGAAAAGGATTAATTGGATGAAAGTAAGGAAATGTGCTGGAATGTTATAAATTGGAGAATTTTCATTAAACATGCGTTGGTATTGTGATTATATCTTGAACTGTAGGTTTTAAAATGAGTTTATTATTGATTCAGATTAAACTTGATACATATGTCTACAACTTTGTTGAAGAAGTCAAATTTTAATTCTATCTCTAAGACTTTCAAAATTGGCATGAAATTGAGTCTTGGCTTAGGCTGTAGCACTACCAAGGATAGAAATCATGTCCTGTGTTTATTGAATAAACTGTATTGATGTAGGCCGAATTAGACTGAGGTGTCTTCACCAAAGTTGTAGCTTATTCTCTTATATTTAAATTGGTATAAATTTTGTAATTTTGGATATTGTAATTGAGATTTATGAGGCGTACAACTTGAAGGAATAATCATGCATTAGCCAAAATTTCAAATGTACACAATTTGTGGTATTTAGAGGATAACTCATTGAATAATCAACCAAATAGTATGATCTTGGTATCATTAGAAACCTAAGATACAGAGGAACAATTGTATAAAAGAGAGTGTCATAGAAATACATCTTTTTCTTGATCTTATTGATTATACAAAGTTGACTCGAATGAGGTACTCCAGCAAAAGCTGGAATAGTAATTGAATGTGTGAATTTTGGAACTTTTGAAGAACAATTGATGTTTACATCAGTTTAATAAGAATATATACCCAAGAATTTTTCATGAACATGCATCATACATATTCAGTTTACATAAATAAAATTTTAATCATGCACAATAGTGATTTGTATATGTGTTAAATGTTATAGAGGAACGCATAGAGCGACCACTTCCAGATATTGCTAGGACTTCGAGGCAATAAGTAATAAGAGAGCTTTTGTGAGTAATCTTTGACGATTACACCTTACTTTGTTCTACTTGTTGAATTTGGTTTATGTTAATTGTGTTTTGAATTTCGGACAATAATTATCCAAGGCGTTCGATGCATGTTTATATCATTGGAAGTGCTACTTGCATGTGAATATGATTGACTAGTTGCTTTGCACATGAAATATCTTAAATGACTTTGTTTTGGTTTTAAAACTGTTGAGTCTAGTTGTGGGTAAATAGGCATGCTTAGAAGGGTCTGCAGTTGCTTCTGTGACACTTTGGTGTCTTCTGTTAATGACACTTTGGTGTCTTCTATTATTGACACTTCGGTGTCGAGACTTCGGTCTCTTCTGTACACTTCGGTGTTGAGACTTCAGTCTCTTCTGTATAAGTCCTATTACCCGCTTCTATAAATGGATTAGTAGTCATTGATTTTGTATTCTGATATATGTTACTTCTAACAAAATAAAATTGTGTTCTAATTCTGAAGGGTTTATACCCTCTTTGGATATTCATCTTTGTTAACTATAAAATCTGTTCTGAAATGCATTATGTCTGATTTATTGTTTAAACAATCTGTTAATGCATGCTTATGCTATTACATGATTCAATATGATGAGTTATCACTTTATACATAGATTAGTTATTATTCACTAAGCTATGTGCTTAGCACAGTGGCCAATGAATTCTGAGTCTTGTTTTGATAAAAATGTAATTTTGAGTTTATTTTGACTTGTTTCTAAAGTGAATCACTTTGAATTATTGTTAGTTTGTAATAACTATTTTCAGGCTGGATTCGGTTTAGAACAAGTTTGTATTCAATTCAATGTAATATAATGTATGATTTCCTGATTTGGTTTTATGGAAGTTTGAGAATGTTTTTGGTTTATTTGTTCTGTTTGTGAGTGTGACACTTGCATATCCTCCTAGGGCGTATGTAGGTGTCACAGGATCTTTCCACTTTGTTTCCTCAAATAGATCCAACTCTTGCTATATTATAGTCATCTCATTATAATATGCAGTCACATCTTGCTCACCTTGATGCATCTTCCACATTTTTTAGTTGAGTTTAAACAATTGAGCATAATTTTCCAGGTCTGAGTATGTTTCTTTGACTGCTTCCCATATTTAGCTGTTGGCAGAAAAATAAAGGGTCTTCCAACCCTTAGTTCCATGGAGTTGATAAACCAGGCTGTAATCGTGGCATTCTCCAAGCTCCACTAGTTGAAATTGAGGTCTTCTGGCTTTAGAGTTTGGATTGCTCCTATTATGTACCCTATTTTTTTTTCCAGTGATTACTAAACAGGTCGATTAAGGACCATTCTAGGTAGTTTCTTCCATTCAGCTTTTGGATTGAAATATGTAGGGAATTTTGTAGTTATATGCTAACTGAATCAGGATGATTTTTTGATCCAGAGAGAGGGGTAGAGCTGCTAGTGGTCTCGAGGGATGAAGATCGAGATCCCACCATTGCAGCCTTACAATTCATGGAAGAGCATGAGGCTCTGATACCATGTAAAAAACTTCTCTATATATTCAGATAATAAGATTTACATATGCTGCTATTCTTATATAAAGCTAGGGTACATAGTTATGGGTAGGAAGACTCCTTATTTGGAAATATCCCTAATATAGCTAGATATTACAGCTAAGGATAACTTATAAGGATAATCCCTTAATTAAGGGACTATATATTATTACGGGATTCTCTACAATAATTATAATGGATTAAGGGCTAGATTGAAGAATTTCAAGAACTTACATAAAGAAACAGGAATCGGTTACAACTCTTTTACTAGTGAAGTTAATGCTATAAATGAATGTTGGAAAATTTTATTTAAGGTAAAATATGCCTTTTGTTTTATTAATATATCATATTATATAATATTCATTCTCTTATTCCTTTTTCATCATTATAGGTGCATAAAATGACTCATAGATTCAAGAAAAAAGGATGTAAGGAATTTTTAGACTTGTGTCATATTTTTGGAGATACTACTGCAATTGGTATGCATGCACATCCATCAACAAAATCTCCATCAAATAGTATAGAAGAGGAACGTGGAAATGATGTTGATGAAGATTACTTGTATAATGAAATAGAAGATCAAGATAAAAGTTGTTCATCTAAGAGAAATAGATCTCCTAAGAACAAGAAGGCAAAGAATACACATTCTAACATTATAGAAGAAGTCTTACTTATACTTGGTGAACAATAAAAAAGGAAGAATGATTTGCTTGAGAAAAAAAAAAAGAGTGAAACATCATCCACTACAGAGGATAGATCTCAAGAGTCTAACATAATGATGGAATGTCTTAATTACTTAGATAAATTGAGTGTTAATGGTGTGCAATATGGAAAAGCTGTGAAGGCTTTACATGATTCTCCACTTTATAGGGATCTTTTTATGAAGATGACAGAAACAAATAAGTTGGATTGGATTATGTCACTTTAGTTATATTTTCATGTTTTTGCATATCGAATTCTTATTGATTTGACACTTTTATATTAAGCATTATTCCATATTTTGAACATTTTAAGTTTATGCTTTGTATGAATATTTGACTTAATTTTAAGTCTATATTTTTTATGAATATTTTTCTATATTTGATTAAATTTACTTGATTGAATGCTTTATTAATTATCTAATGTTGACATTGTAGATATATGGATTTCTTATTATATTTCGAATCAGATTCTGATGATGAACGGAAGAAGGTAATTATTATTTCTGTAGCTGTGAGAGAGAACAAATATTTTCATTTACAAAAGCAACCATGTAGAACTTCTGCTTTACCAGGTCATGATTGGCTATTATAACTTTTGAATGAGAATCCTAAAAGGTTTTGTGAAAACTTAAGAATGAGAACGATAATCTTCTTGAGCTTATGTGATGAGTTAAAGAGTTTAGGAGGCTTGATTTGGAGGAACAAGTAGCAATTTTCTTGATGACTATAGGGCATAGTGAGACAACTAGAGTTAATGCAGAACGTTTTCAACATTCGACCTAGACAATTTTGAAGTACTTTTGTAAGGTCTTATATGTAGTTAATCATCTTGCAAAAACGGTCATTACTTCACCATCTTTTACTAATACACCTCCTGAGATTCATCATAATTCAAAATTCTTTCCATATTTTTAAGTACGTTCATATATTTAATTACTATTTTAATTATGTCCTTATGATTAATAATTATTTTAATATATTGTTTAATTTTTAGGATTGTATAGGAGCAATAGATGGTACACATATTGATGCACATGTTCCGACCAATGAACAAATACCATTCAGGGGAAAAAGAATTAAACCAACCCAAAATATTATGTGTTATTACTCATTTGACATGCATTTTACATATGTAATGGCTGAATTGGAAGGTACTACAAATGACTCTCGAGTTCTTTTGGAAACAATGAAAAATCCAACAAATCAATTTCCTATGCCTCCATAAGGTATTATATTATTTTAAATAAACGTAATAATTATGATTCTTTTTTAATATCTTTTTGTTAATATTATATTCTTTCTATGTTAGGTAAGTACTATTTGGTTGACTTGGGATACACTAATATACCTAGATTTCTTTCACCATACCGAAGTGAAAGATATCATTTGCGAAATAATAGAGGCAAAGGAAGACCTCAAGGTCCATATGAATTGTTTAACTACAACCATTTCTCATTAAGAAATGTTATTGAAAGATGTTTTGACATTCTAAAAGCATGATTCCCTACACTTAAAAATATGTCGAGTTATGATATGAAGAAACAAAAATACATCGTTATTGCTTGTTGTGTTATACACAATTATACTAGAATGTAAGGACAAAGCAACGAGTTATTTGACATTTGTGCTAAAAATGAAGAACAAATTAGAGAAAGTGAAAATGAAGATGTAATTTCTCAAGTGGAGTATAATATCACTCCATCATAACTTCAAGGTATGTCTAGGAAGTGAGATGAAATTACTAGGAAAATGTGGAGTAATTATATTATTTCTAATTGATTTATGTTTCTTTTTATAAATGATAGTACTATTATAGTACTATTATGTTTTCAATAATTATAATATGTTGGACATCTTTAATTGATTAGAATGACTTAATATAATTTTCTAATTTATATAAATTTATTATATACAATTAATGTGTAATTTTTAATTGCATTTATTTGGCATATATTTTGATTTTAACTGTAAAGAGAATTAATTAATTTTAAAATATAATGTATTATATAAAATTATTAATATAAGAGTATAATTATAGAAATAAAAACAGGATGATAAAACCAAACATGTTTTTGTTTTTGTTGTTTATTACTAATCTCAACCAAATAGGTTTTTGTTTTCAATTTTTATATTACAAATCTTAACCAAACAAGTTTTTAAAAGAAAAAATAGAAACAAAAAAAATCTAAAAACAAAAAATAAAAACCACAACAGAAAAATAGAAGTGAAACCAAACAACCCTTATGTTAATAACAAAATGTCTTAAGTGTATTGCTGGTAACTTTCTAAATCACAATTGTCTCTCTTCATGGATTGTGTAACTTTTGATCTTGCTCACGCCATTAGCTTAGAAAGACATTTTCCTTCTTTAACACTGTCCCCTCCTAACTTACTTGTGGGCTCCTTATTCCAAACTTCGATCGATAAAGTTCCTCTACTAAGTTACACATTAGCTAGCTCTCCTTCTTAGGCCAACTTTATTCTCGGTGAACCTTTAAAGCAACTCAAGGAGACCTATTTCTCACTTACTAACTAGGAAGGTAAGCGAGTGGTTAAACTATTGAAGGACATCCTATTGCAAGGTAATCAGAGGTAGAGCCTATGTCTGGTGGGTTTCTCTTATGATAAAAGGCTTGCATATCCGGTAATGAAAGCTAAGGCAACACTGAGGGTAGATGGGGTTGTATGATACACTTATCAACCTACAACGAGAATTTTCTTTAGGTTCACCTCCATTAAAGAAGCTAGGAAGTTTCTTAAAGTTAGTCTTTGGCACATTAAAGATAAGCCTATCTTTTTGCTAAAGTGTTCTCTAAGATTGAGGATGGAACAAATGTAGCTTAAACATGTATAGTTATGGATCAATATTCACAACATTCCAGTGAATATTGGTCCATAACTAGCCTTAATTGCTTGGCAAGATTCTTTGGGATTCCTCTTTACATAGATGAATACATAGATTCAATGAAGAGGTTTGGGTTTGAAAGAATTTATGTATAAGTGGATATGTCTTGTAGTTTTCAAAAAATTA
Organism: Erythroxylum reticulatum; assembly: GCA_025504915.1. Classification (NCBI taxonomy): domain Eukaryota; kingdom Viridiplantae; phylum Streptophyta; class Magnoliopsida; order Malpighiales; family Erythroxylaceae; genus Erythroxylum; species Erythroxylum reticulatum. The sequence goes on along the minus strand of JANSVA010000004.1, from coordinate 19,506,853 downwards.
TTCCCCTTATATAATTGAATAAAAGTGGGGAATTGGTAGGGGGATGATATTCAAGTATGTTATCATTGGAAGTCATCACTTAAATAATCTAGACTAGAATGGAGAAGGATTAGGAAACTTTTCAAAGTAGTAGAATACAGTGAATTAATGAACCTACTACTAAAAGGGTCTACCTCTACTCAAGTAGAGAATGACTGCTCTAATGATTGTTATAATTCCAATAACGTGGAGAGCAAAAATCCATAAAATATGCAGCATGGTACATCCAACATCATAAATGATGGGGATATTTCTATAAAGAAACTTGATGCTACACTTGGATGTTTCCAAGCCATTAGGAACTCTTATAAAGAGTTAAATTGCAATAACACTCAGCCTGTGAATGATGTTCCTTTTAGTGGTGTACCTGTTGAAGTTATGTAAATATAGTGCTCTAGAAAGAAAGTGTATTAACATGTAACTTAATCTTCTTCAGTTACAGTTTTATAATGAAAATATTTATTATTAATAAAACAAAAGAATTTGGTTTTTATGAGCATTATATATTTAGTCATAAGGTATCGAGATTCTCTTGTAAGTAAGATACATATACATAGAGATGTATGGGAAATATGTATATTATAAGAATCTAAAATAATGGATTCATAATTGAATAATCAAGTTGGTTACTTGATTATGGTTTAGACTGTAGTGTTGCGATTTATCTCCATGTAAGTAAAGGAGTTTACTTCATGGGAATGATGAGTTTCATATCATGATAGTAGTTGACTATCGATAATGGCACTATTAAATGAATCTGGAATCAAGTAT
>JANSVA010000004.1:19478887-19491179 GCA_025504915.1 Erythroxylum reticulatum | reverse complement strand
GTAATCATGAAAGCCTCTTTCCAATGCACACCATCAAAATCCTTAAATCCTAAACCAAGTTCACTTAGGCATTTTATAAAACATCTAAAGGCATAAACTTGAAAGCCTCCTTAATTTAATTCTTCCTCATTTTCCATCATCAATTCACTTCATAAATATATAATTAACATCATAGAATTCATTTAGACCATCAATTCCAAAAGATATTCAAAAATTCACCAACTTTCACCTAAATGGGACAATTTTGGTTTTGATTTAAAGAACCCTCTCTATGACATATTTCATTCATATAAAACATGTTTCATACATAATCAAGCATAGAGAACATCATATCTTAACACCAAACTCAAAATCATAGTGTAGAGAGAGAGACGAGACAAAATTTACCTAAACTTTCCTTTAGTGATATCTTCAAATCCCTTGAGAATTTCTAAATTTAATGATAGATTTAAGTTCTTTGAACCCAAATTAGCTTAGAACACCTTGGTTTGAGTTGAAAAATCAAAAAGAAGGATGAATTTTGATGATGGCCAAAACTTCCTCTTCTTCTTCTCTTTTATCCTTTCTTCTCTTTTCTTTTAATTAAAACTAAGTGTTTTAAGTCTTAAATGGGGGGTGCACGTCCATACATAACAAGAGTCTATAATTTTGACTCCTCTTTGACCAAAATATGGTGAATTTACCATTTTGTGCTTAGATTGTATGAAATTACCATTTTACCCTCCAAACTTTCCTAAATTTGCAATTAAGCCCAAAATTTAGGCATTTTCAAAACTTTTATTTTCATTTTGGTCCTCAAACTTTTGAAAATTATAATTAAGCTCCTTAACTTTATAAAATTACGAATGGTCCTCCAAGAATTGAAAAATTGCATTTAAGTCCTTTAACTTTTTACAATTTGCAAGTAAGCCCTTAGATACATTAACTTTTCCAATTAAGCTTTCTAAGTGTCCCATGAGTCTATAAATCATGTATAATCACCTCTAAGGCATTAGAAATCATTTAATTTAACCACCATGGTCATATACATCCAATGGATTTGAATTTATCCACTTAAAAGCTCATATGTCAGAAATCTCCAAAATTCTGCATTACTGATTAATTCCAAGTTTATATAAGGGTATATAACATTATAAATCATTAACATATACACCCAAATGTCTTAAATACATCTTTGAACTCATATACAACCATATGTATATATGTCAATATACAATAGTATCTCCAAATACAGTACAACAGAAAAGGGCTCCGAAAGTCCGGCGTTACATAGAGAGTGTGAGATCCCACATCGGTTGGAGAGGGGAACGAAGTACGCCTTATAAGGGTATGGATACCTCTTCCTTACAGACACGTTTTTCATGGCCTAATGCAACGGATCCCATCAGAACTCCGAGGTTAAATGTGCTTGGATGAGAGTAGTACTAGGATGGTGACCTTCTAGGAAGGCCTCAGGAAAAGCAAAACCGTGAGGGCTTGGTTAGGCCAAGGCCTAAAGTGGACAATATTTGTGAGCGGGTGATCTAGGATGTTTCAGATTGTCATCTTAAAATAATCACTCTTAGAACATTTTATATTGATGAGATCACATTTATTGGCGAAAGTTCAAAATTTCTCTCCAATGTTATATCAGCAATAAAAAAGGCTTATTGAAAAGGAGTATGTAGCCTACTTAGCTTGTGTTCTTGAAGATAGAAAGGATGATCCTAAAATTTAAGATATATCAATTGTATGTGACTTGTAGGATGTATTTCTTAAGGAGTTTCCATGGTTACCACCAGAATGAGAATTTGAATTTTCTATTGATGTGATACCTAGTACAACACTAATATCCATTGCACCAAATCAGATGGCACCCATAGAACTTAAAGAATTGAAAATCTAGCTACAAGAACTTCTTGAAAAGGGTTTTATGCACCCCAGTTTATCTCCTTAGGGTGCACCTGTCTTATTTGTCAAGAAGAAAGATGGGCATCTTAGGCTATGTGTGGATGACAGGTAACTAAGTAGATAGACTGTGAAGAATAAATATTCAATGCCTAGAATAGATGACCTTTTTAATCAGTTTAAAGGTGTAAGTGTTTTCTCTAAGATTGATATCAAATCAAGATATTACTCGTTGAGAGTAAAGGAAGCAGATGTCCCGAAGATAACTTTTAGAATGAGATATAGGCATTATGAATTTTTAGTGATGCCTTTTGGACTTACAAATGCTCCAGTAACCTTTATGGATCTCATGAATCGTATTTTCCGTCCTTACTTAGATCAATTTGTGGTAGTCTTCATTGATGATATCTTAGTTTATTCTAAGAACCGAGAAGAGCATAATGAGCATATGAGAATTATTCTGCAAGCTTTAAGGGATAAACAACTTTATGCCAAGTTCAGTAAATTTGAATTTTAGCTTGATAAAGTTTCTTTCGTTGGACATATCAGCAGATGGGATTAGAGTTGATCCAAAGAAGATAGAAGCCAATCTAGAATGGAAGCCACCAAGGAATGCTACAGAGATTATAAGTTTCTTAGTTTTGGCAGGATAGTATAGAAGATTTATTAAGGGATTCTCCATATTTGCAACACCTTTGCCTAAGTCGCTTCAAAAGAATGCTTTCATGTGGAGTGATAAATATCAGGAAAGCTTTGAGAAGCTAAAGGCCATATTGACTTAAGCATCTATTCTTACACAACCTGTACTAGTAGAGACTTCGTGATCTATAGTGATGCCTCACATAATGGGTTGGGATGTGTACTCGTACAAGAGGGAAAAGTAATTGCTTATGCTTCTAGACAACTTAAGCCATATAAAAGGAACTACCCGACCCATGATTTAGTGTTAACAACCATAGTCTTTCCTTTAAAGATTTGGATGCATTACTTATATAGAGAGAAATGTTATATCTACACATATCACAAAAGTCTTAAATATTTGCCTATGTATAAAGAGTTGATCTTAAGATAAAGAAGATGGATATAATTGATTAAAGATTATGATTGCATCATTGATTATCATACAGGCAAAGCAAATGTAGAAGTCGATGCTCTTAGCAATAAATTGTTATCAGCTTTAAGAGCAATGAACGCTAGATTATCAGTAGCCAGTGATGAAGTCATTGTAGCAGAGTTAAGGCTTAAACCAAACTTTTTATAGCAAGTCAAGGAAGCACAGAAACAAGATGAAAAGCTAGTTATCACTCTTCAACAAAGTTAAGAGGGGAAAGATAGTGAATATGAAATCAAAGAGGATGACTAGTTGTATCACAAAGATATAATCTGTTTCTTTAGTGATGATGAGTTGAAAAAGAACATACTGAAGGAAGCCCATATCAGTTTATATGTTACACATTCAGGAAGTACAAAAAGGTACCAAGATTTGAAGAAACATTATTGGTGGTCAGGTATAAAGAGAGACATTGCAGATTATGTTACCAAGTGTCTTATATACTAACAAGTAAAAACAGAACATCAAGTTCCATTAGGTTTACTTCAACCAATAACAATACCTGAATGGAAATGGGATCGAATCATGATGGATTTTGTGTCTGGGTTGCCTCAAACTAGGAAGAAGCATAATGTCGTATGGGTGATTATAGATAGATTGACCAAGTCAGCTCACTTCTTACCTATCAAAATTGACTACCAACTCTCAAAGTATGCATAATTATACATCAATGAGATAGTGAAGTTGTATAGAGTTCCATCTTATATCATATCGGATCGGGATCCAAGATTCGCCTTAAGATTTTAGAAGAAATTACATGAGGTCTTGGGTACTAAACTTAATTTTAATACAACTTTTCATCCTTAAATGGATGGACAATCAGAAAGAGTGATGCAGGTGCTAGAAGATATGCTTAGGAGTTGTTTTATTAATTTTGAAGGAAGCTAGGATGGACACCTCCCATTGATTTAATTTCATACAATAATAACTATCAAGCAAGCATATAGATGGCACCATATGGAGCTATTTATGGTAGAAAGTGCATAACACCTTTATTTTGGACAAAACTTAGTGAAAGCAAGATCGTGGGTCCAGAATTAGTAAAGTAAACTAAGAATAATGTGAAAATTATAAAGGAAAGGCTGAAAGCTACTTCTGATCGCCAAAAAAATTGTATGTAGATTTGAAGAGAAAGGATGTTGAATATGTTATTGGTGACAAGGTTTTCTTGAAAGCCTCACCATGGAAGAAAGTTTTTCGATTTGGTAAAAAGGTTAAGTTAAGCCCTAGATTCATTGGTCCATTTGAGATCATTGAGCGTGTGGGACCAGTAGCCTACATATTAGCACTGCCACAAGAAATGGAAAAGATTCATGATGTCTTTCATGTGTCTATGTTAAGGAAATATCGGTCTAATCTATCACACATTATTAAACTAGAAGATATTAAAATACAACCAGATCTAACTTATAAAGAGAATTCGGTGAAGATTCTAGCAAAAGATACAAAATAGCTAAGGTACAAGACGATTCCACTGGTGAAAGTATTATGGACGAACCACGAGGGCGAGGAAGCTACACAGGAACCAGAAGAAACCATGAGAAAGTCTTATCCACGACTATTTGACACAAGTAAATTTCAAGGATGAAAATTTATTTTAGAAGGGAAGAATTGTAATGCCCCAAAAAACTCGATTTCATGAATATTACTTTTTGGGTCGTGAATAGTGTATCCTAAGGTGAATAATGACACTTAGGATCCAAACTACATTTATTTTATTTGCCACTGGATAATATTGTTCAACGGCATCCCAATGATCAAATTAGAACTCCAAACGAGTTCGTTTTGAAGGTTTGACTAAGAGTTGACCAATGGTCAAAGTTTGACCCGAGAAAGGGTGAAAGTCAAACTGAAAACTATTAATGAAAATAAATAATATTAATTAAGGTCTTTATGTGAGGTTGATATTTTTCTTATGGGTATTTTTATTAAGACAAAGAAAGAATGGATTAATATATAAAGTTAATTTTGGATCTAAAAAAAATAGAAAACTTTTAATGAGGGACCACATGACATTTTTTGTCAACTTCCCAATCTCTTCTTCTCTAAAACATTGCCTAGAATACCTCCCTCCTTTCTTCTCCATTTTTCCTTCATCTCTTTCATTTTCAAGCCAATTTTCTTTAGTTTTAACCCCTAAATCACTTATTAAACACTAAATCATCAACCTAGGGTCCCTAAATTCACCATATCAACAAAAAAATTTAAAAAAAGATGAAGAAAAGGTATATAGGTGTTGTTGATGAGTAGTAACTAGAAATTTATAAGGTAAGTTAATGGAGTTTTGATTGTTTCTAATACATGATTTTGGTATAGTTGCATGCATTAATGAATCAAATGCATGAAATTGAATTTGTTATACATATTATGAAGATAAAGGAAGATGAATTGAAGGAGAGAGAGAAAGAGTAGGGGAAGGAATAAGGAATTGATGATGAAATTGAAGTTTATGGAAGTTTAATTTGAAGATTTGGACATCAATTTGGTAAGTGTTCTTCCAATTCTACTTTTTCCTAAATATTGTGTATTAGGAAATTGGGGTTTATGAAATTGTTGCTAAAAATATTTAATTGCTTATTAAATGAAGTAGTATATGTGATTAATTGAGATTTTGGACTTATAATTTGTATTTTCCCAATTGGGATACATTATGTTTGAATTGAGAAACTCAATATGCATGTTATTTTTTGGCTAATTGGTGAGCTGAACATGTCTTGAATGTTGTATGAATTAAATTAAAATCAATAATGGAAAAAAATGACCTTAAAGAATGACATTTACTTTGGTCAAATATGGAATAGATTGAATTGATTATTATAAGCTTTTATTATGAAATTTCAACAGAATTTAATTAGATTTGCCCCTAGTAAAATAGATAGGAATTGGAGGAACATGATAAGGTTGGCATGCCAATTAAGGAGTTAGCAATACTGCGTCATGATATATGTTACCAGACTGTATGGTTCCAAGAGCTCGGTTTCGGTGTAAGATTTTTTATTTGGGTTATGAACTGCATGGTTCTAAGAGCTCAATCCCAATATAAATGTTTATAAAAATGGATTGTATGGTTTTGAGAACCTGATCTTGTATTTTTTTTTTAAATCCTGCTTATTCAACTCGGTGATGCAATTTCGATGGATTTTAGTTTGCAAAAATTACAGAAAATATATAAATGCATGATTAATGATTAAAGAACTTGAAATTAAAGTAGTAATTGAATGTACAATTTATTGATCATTGTATAATTAGATATAAAATATTATATTAGATACATACTTGTATTTCATAACTTGATTTTAAATGCCTATTTATGCTTAGAAATAAATGAAGATATTTATATGTGAAAAATATTATATATTATGCATGTTATGAATGAATGAATTGAATTGAATGAGAAATGGAATTGCTTGAATACCACTAAGCCTATAGCTTAGCGTTTGAATTTTCTTTCTGTGCGTAGCTTTTGAAGAGAATAGAAGAAAACTATGGTGGATCTACTACAAGACAAGAATCACAAAAAGGATCTCAAAAAATTTGGAGGTGGATGTACTGTAATTTTTTATTTTGTTTTCGGATATGACATATACACATAAAAAAGTGAAGGATCTTATAGGATTTTATTGTGAATTATATATGAATGAATAAAAGTTATGTATGAAATCTGGTTTAGATGTGTTGAAATTTATTGGAGGATGGGTAAATTATTTTTTTCATAGAGTTTGACATGGAGATGGATACTTGAGTAATATGCATAAGAAGTGTATTGAAGTTTCTTGCAGGAGGTTTTAAGTAGATATAAAGAAAACTTTATCTAAATTTTTATAAAGTGAATAATAGTTGCTAGAATAATGAGGTTTTAAATACAAAATGTTGTAGTTTGAAGTCTTAGGTATTTAAGAATATGGTAACACTCGATATGTCAATTCCATTATCGGGTATAAGATGCTACAGATCACAAGATCCCCAGCGCAAATAAATAATTTCAAAAGTAAACTACCTTTCTTAACATGGTACAAACCAATGTCTAATTTATGGACTGACCAATGAGGATTCAATTTCTTAGAGACATGTGACACATTAGGATGTAATGGTTTATCAAAAGATGCAGTCAAGATGAGGCTATTCCCATTCATGTTTAAAGATGGAGCCAAGGTAAGGGTATGCCCTTTCTAACATCTTAGAGTTTGAAGTATTTGATGAATGTGGATTGTATTTCATGGCACATTTCTCATCCTTTATGTGGAACACATATATATTGGTTGGGGTAGATTATTTCCAAAGATGGGCTAAAGAAATAGTGACCTAATTAATGATGGTAAAGTGTTGCAAAAATTCATAAAAAGAATATTTAATAGATTTGGAGTTCTAAGAGAAATCATAAGCAATGGAGGAGTATATTTTTTTAATAATCATTTAATGCTCTTCTCAAGAGATGTAGAGTCTATCATCGAGTGGCCATGCCCTATCATCCGTAAATAAGTGGCTAAGTGGAGGTTATTAACCGTGAGCTAAAAGAATCTTAGAGAAAAAAGTTAATGGTTCGAGGAAGGATTAGGCATTGACGCTTAATGATCTTTTATGGGCATATTGAACTATGTTTAAGACACCTATAGTTCAACATCCTTTCAACTTATCTATGGAAAAGCTTGCTAATTGTCCATGGAGTTAAAGCATATGACATATTAGGTGATTAAGGAATTAAATTTTGAATGGGAGATAGTTGGTGGGAAGAGACTAGCACATTATGCTCATAAGAATACCAAGTTATAAAAGGAAAAAGTGAAAAGATGACGTGATTCTCATGTTAAAAAGAGGGAGTTTAAGATAGCATATTAGGTTTTTCTATTTAACTCAAGATCAAAAAAATTTTCAGGAAAGCTTAAGTCACATTGGAGTGGTCCTTTTAAGGTTAGCCAAATGTTTAGGCATGGAACTTTAGAATTGGAGAATAATAAAAGGAAAAATTAAGGTTAATGGCCATATATACAAACTGTTTTTTAAGGAATATATTCAAAATAAAGGGAAATAGTTTCTTTCCTTTCCTTTGGTTGAAAAATTAAGATGGAATGGTGAAGATGATGACCTTCAAATTATCATGTTATTGTTTAGATGAGTTTTTGTAATTTCTTATGTGCTTGTTGCATTATTTTTTGTAGTTTTAAGTTAGCCTGTTTGATGGATGGTTATAGATAACAAGAAGTTGGAGGGAAGAATGAACAAAATGAAGGCATAACTGAAGAAGATAATGCCACAATAATGCTACCAAATGAAGAAATTGTTTAAGTATTTTGTGGTGTAATGCTTCCAATTTCCTTCTTTGACACCACCACCACCACAATCCTTATAAGTTCTTTTGCCCTTGTTTTCATTACTTTTATTTTTGTTTGGTACATTTGATATTTGTGTTTGTTTTTTGTAGTGTGTCATTTTCCATATTAAGGATAATGTGATGTTCAAGTATGGGAACATATATGTATTTGCATTATCGTTTGTATGTGACTTTGTACTTGTATTGTGTTGGTTTCTGATTATGTTTGCACTGTATAAATTTTTTATTGTATATTGTTGCATTGTGTAATGTGTGTATTGTGTTAATTTGTCAATAACATGGAATTGAAAAGAATTAGCTTAACTATAAGCATGATCATTTACTTTGTGAAGGAGCACTAGTTTGTGATGTTTGTGTTTTGTGTTTTTTATGTGAATAGGCATGTTTATTAGGATGTTGTACATATTCTTTCATTTTATGTTACTTGTTTGGATGCAATTATGATTGAATGAAATTAATTTGGTAGGCATCATTAGTAGCCTTTGATGTGATTGATTGACTAGGAAGAAATGATGTAGGTTAGAGTATAAAAATGAATAAATAAAAAGAGTTAAACAAATGTGTTAAAATAAATTTCCTATTCCACTAGCACTTTTTGAAAAATTGGGTTTAAGAATAAAGCTAGTAGCTAGTTGTGATTTATGATATAGCTGAGTAACCTAGGGATACTTACGATAAAATGTTTGACTTCACTTAAAAAGGCTAGAGTGACACTCCAAACAAGCATGAAAGAACATAACCTAGTTGAGTAATTAGAAGTTATTCACGATAAGTTGTTTTCCCTCGTATTAAAAGACTAGGTGATCGTTAAATAAAAATATAAAAATGTGGTGTTAAAATAAAGTGAATCCTATTAATCTTTTTGAGAAGTGTCAAGAAATTTTCATGAGTGGGTACTTAGTAATGACCTACCTTTTAAAATTGGTAAATAAGAGTTAGTTTATACTTACAAGTACCATAGATGTATGAACATGATGTCAATATTTTGATTGCTATCTATATTTAAATCAAAACACTTGAATATGAACGGAACAAGTTAGTGTTTTGGATCTTTTTGAGTGATTGATATTTTTAGATAAGTTAAATTAATTTTATTAGATTTTATGCTATTGTGCCAATGTTTTTATTGCTTTATAATTGTATGATTTGTGTGTTTGTGCTTTATTTAAGTTGTGTTGTTAGTTTTGCTTGGGAAAAGCAAAGTTTTAAGTGTGGGGAAATTGATATTGTAGAATGTGTTATTAGGAGTTGTTGTGGAGATAATAATGTGTTTAGGACTTAGATTTATATTTTTGTTAGTATTTTGTGTGTTTTGTTTGATGATTGTTGATTAGGGTAAGAATTTAATTTTAATGTATGTTTTAAGGGATATTTAATGTGTTTGAATGGAACTTTAAGATAAGTTGAAGAAGAAGCTGGTGTATGATTGCGTAGGATTGAAGTTGGAGCAGTTGGGAAGCCTTTGGTATGCATACAAGAGATAGTGCACGATCGTGCAAAGGTAAAATTTTAAGGTCGTGAGACTTTTGTATTTTTGATAATTTGGGGCTACTTTTGGAATATAAACAAGTAAGAAAATTGTGGAAAAGCATTAGGAAGACTAAGAAGTATAAAAGGAAAGAGAAACACTAAAAGAGGTGGTTAGAACATCTAAAAAAGAGATTGAAGAGGAAAAAATTTCAGAAGAACAAAGTTGCATAATTTTCTAGCTCAAAGACAAGAAGAATAATACGCCCAAGATTCAATTTTCTACTTTTTTTTGAAAAATTAAAATGAATTAATAAGGAAAACGATTCAGTACAATATTATCCTGTTACAAGGATAACAAAAGTAAGCTAAACGACATAACAGCAAAGAGCATATGTTCCATGTGTAGCAAGCAACAACAAGTGAACTCCTTTCGGAATTTCCCAAAACACATTCTTAGAATTACCCTAAAGCTTCCCCCGTTAAAAAGCCCCCAGTAATTTCCTAATTAGGGCTCAACCGCTTCATCAACTCTTTCTTCAGACGATTAAGGAGGTAAGTGATTTCTGGCTTGAGCTTTGATTCTTCTCTTCGTGTTTGATCTTGATCAAACTTCTCTAATTAGGGCTACTCGATGGGTTTTCCACATGTTCTTATATTTGGATAATCTTCTATCGTGCGAGTACTAAACTTCATAATAGAGAAGGATGTAGATGATAAGTCATTATAAAGTTGTGGAGGAGAGATCCCACAAGGTAATCGCTTCCCCTTTAGATTCCTACAACTATTCTGTATGTGGTTAGGTGGAAGAAATGACCTAAGATGAACTGGGTGTTCTTAGAGATTTGTTAAAGTCTTCAAAAAGTAACTAATGTCTCGCTGCATTTTTTCTCCATCTGGTTTATGACCAACTGTTCACTGTACTGTTAGAGATAATATCTGTGATTGAATGTATGCCTATTTCCATTTTTACAAACCTTCTGTTATTTCTCTCCCTCCATGTCTCCTAAATGCACATTGTTATGGCAACCGTGTAAACATCCTTGTCATGTTTGGATGCATGGTTCAGTAGTATCTCATAGATTATACCATCAGGTTTATTTGATAGCAGTTAAGAGAACATAAAAAGGCAATTAGACACCATACACCAACCAATTCTTATGTTTGTCTCATACTTTAGTTGTTTAGCTTGTCTATCTGTGATGTCCAAAACAGCTACCCCTTCCGTAGATATGTATCCTCTCCTCCATTGAGTCTATACTGTGGTATCAACTGAGTTCTAATCTCCTCTTAGGAAAGGTTCTAGTTGCCATCTACAACTAATTCTTGGATTTTAGCTTTTTTTGAGAATCTATCCAGCATCTCATTAGCTACCTGATTGAACCCAAGTTTCTTATATAAATTGGTGACATTTTCATGGTTTTTACTACACTTCTTGGCTCTTATTTTTAGATTTTATGCTTAATTTGACTCTTAAATGCTTGCCTTTAATTTATATAGTTTGAGAGTAAAATTGTCACAAATTATTATTAATTGCACTAAATTAATTTTTCTAAGAACAATTGATAGTGCAAACTACTATTAGTTTATTATAGTACACTCAAAGAAGTAGAGGCAAGGACTGAAGCAAGTAGCAAAGGCTGAAAATGATAAGTCAACAAGTCAAGGCAACAGGAAGTTCGCCGCGGCAAGAGGTGATGTTATGCCGCGACGAAGTATAAAGAACCCAAGCAAAGACTCTTTGGGATAATTTTACCGTGGAATGAGATCATGTCACCGTGGTGAACTCAGTAGATTATTTAAGAAAAATTTTGGGAAAAGTTCGACGTAGCTTCAAGTTCACGTCACCGCAGCAGAGAAGCCAAAAACTCCAAACAAAAACTTCTGGGAAAAGTTTGCCATGGCGAACCTTCGAATACCGGAACCATTTTTGGAAGTTTACCCATTGTGTAACCTGATCCATAACCCATTTTTTAAAAACCTACCTATTTTAGGTTAAGAAGGGGAGAGATAGCCGATAGTTTTTTATAAATACACACTCACTCTCTCTACCTTCAGAAGAAAAGTTCTTCTACACACCTTCATCCCTTCTCATCCACAACACTATTCTGCTCCTTAACAGACAACTACTACCATGGATGCTTCCAGTGGGTTCCTGGTGGTGAAATCTCCTGGAGTTATGCTTGGCTACACTTCTCTCCTTTTGAAGATATAGAAATGGCCAGAGTTCAATGGGCTTCAAAGGGGAGTATTTCATTCCATGTTCAGCTATATTATTATGAACTCCTAGGTTTAGGATTTATAATTTGTGGCTAAACATTCTTGATTAGAGTTTAATCAAGTGTTGGATATTCATTGTGATATTAGGATGTGTTGATGTAGAACTTGGAGCTTAAATATACGAAGTCTCATATTTGTCTCTTTGTGATCTTATTGATTCTCTTTTATCTGCCTAGTTGTGTTTGATATTGAGTTGATTCTAGATCCCAAAGTGACTT
>JANSVA010000004.1:19395963-19453880 GCA_025504915.1 Erythroxylum reticulatum | reverse complement strand
TATATAGTCTTCAATTCTGCCCTTCTAATCTCTTTTTATTCCTCCTAACATAAACTTGAGTTGTCTTGGCTCTATCACATTCTTCCCTATCCTCTGATATATATATATTACTCAATGATAACTTAATTCTCCTTCTTACTCGTACGTAACAAACACAAGTCAGCATGCCCATAACAAACTTCTCTCCATCTCATGTCACTAGCCCCACGTTCCTCTTCTTGCATCTACTATAATGCTTATGCACCAGAGGCCTATCAGAATGAAACAATGCCATTCCCTGTATGACCATATTCGTTTGGCATATGTGAAAGTATAAAACAGTATCCAAATACTATTATTTTGATTAATCCGAGGAAAGAAAAATCACCAGAATATTGATGTTTTCTCTTTATATTGGAACTATAATAAAAGATTGAAACCCAAGAAAATAGAACTCTAATGTATAATGTAATTGAGGAATCAAGTACCACTAAAGGATCTATATCCATATATTTATCTCTTGCAACGACTGAAAAAGATGACTTAAGCATACAAGTAAGTACAAGAACTGAAATTAAATAGAGTAACAGCCCCGGCCACGTTCTGGCTAATTATTTAAACAAAGAGAAGTTCTAGAGTTTCCAATGACACTATAGCTTCATATTCATCAATAGAGAAAGCCATTAACTTTCTTTATGTCTCTTCAATGCCTTGGGAAGAAACCCACTTCAATGCATGTGAAACAATCAGATTGGAATATTTTTAGAATAGGTCAAACATTAAATCTAGTCCATACCAATCGCCAAACAATAATCTGATGAAAATATTACTTGCTCCTTTGTTTTTTCCCTTTTTTTGGACTTTATGTCAATCTTGCGTTGTTTTCTAAGTGTAACCTAGCATCTTTTGCTTAAGGACATGAGCAAACTTCATTTGATAACGATGGGTAACTTATACTTCAAAACTGTATCTATGGGAAATGTATGAGCTATCAAGGAGTAGGCTCAGTTATATGGTTCAATACTTCTTTCACAATGACTTAAGCAGAAGCCAGAAATGACAAGCATAAAGGAGAAGCACAAATAAAACAAATGAATAGTTCCTTAGTAAATATCATTTACTAAAACCATAAGCTCATTATTGCACATCAGACCATCCCTAACAAAACAAACAAACGCTCTTAGAGGAACCTTTATGTGCAAATGTATTTGTGTGTGTGCACTAAGTGTCCGCATATTTTCATTTGCTTAAAAACTCAAGTAAAAGTTGCTTACATGAGAGTTCCTAATATGGATAAGTTGTGACTTAATTCTTCATCTACAGGAAAACTGATAGCACATACCACAACAGACATTGAAATTGCCTGCATGAAATGTTAATAGCTTAGCCCCAAAATACATCCAGCAACTACATGCACATATTAATTTTCAAAAAAAAAAAGGAAAAACTAAATGCACATATTTGTGCACTAGTTAGTGCATGTATTTAGGAGCAAAATTAAGAGTGCCAAACACGCTTGCATAAATGACACAGAGTTTCATACCTCAACAGAAATCATAAAAGAGTACTTCTGTAAATATCCTAAGTTCCTAACATGATATATTTAGATTATTATCTTGCTTAGATATTTCATCATACACACCATGCCCAGGTAACTCCCAATAAGGAGCTTTTGTCTCCCTTCTTTCTCCATCAAGTATGATGCACAAAGTGCACCTGACATTGATAAAACATAGACAAGATCAGAAGAATGTTATAAAGGAGAAACAGCTTCCGTTGCACAAAAGTCACTATTCATATAGATTCAAACCTGCGAAGTTGGTAATTCCTACTAGTAAGCTCGCCAAAGAACTGCTTGCAATACCAACATCTTTAAAAGTCAATGACGAAAAATAAAGGACTCCATTTATTCCTGCAAACTGTTGAAGTACAAACAGAGCACCTCCAACAAATGCAACTACAATAACAAAACAATATTATCGTCCGCAGCCGAAGATACTTGAAAATCACATTAAAAAACCTTGATACAACCTCTAGAGTTTGGTTCTTCCATAAGTTCCAGCCATCTACTGCCCACATCACTACCATCAGTCCTGGTAACTGATTGGAACTCTTGAACTGATCTTTCAACTTCAGATGGTCCCCACAGATTACGAATGACTGTTTTAGCATCCTCTAATCTTCCTACCTACAACAAAATTTTTCATAACTTCTATGAATAAAATGTCAAAAACATAATTTATGTGTGCAAGGAAAACATAAAAAAGAAAAAAATCATACTTTACATAGCCAGCGAGGACTGTCTACAGTAAACTGCATACCAAGGATAAGAACAAATGCAGGAACACTTGCAATCAAGAGCATAGTCCTCCACCTGAGAAACAAATTTGTCACATTTTTGTCTTCATGAGATACCGCAAACATCATCCAGAAGAAAAGGTACCCTTCGAAAATCAACAACAAAAGTAGCACCATGAATGAAGGTCAAAAAGCAAGATGAATATCAAAGTTCAGCCTTAAAAACCTAGTTTTTAGCATGTCCAGTGAGAAACTAATAGTCACAAGCTGCAATGACCTCTAGCACAAGGAAAGTGTTTTTTCAATTCCCTTTTTTCACTTTGAGCAATATCTATCTTAAGAATGCTATTAGTGACACACTAGAACTATACCTCTGCTCCATCCTTATTCAATTCATATTTACCAAAAACCCAAAAAGAAGATAACACATTCTGCAAGAAAACCATTCCTTGGACGATGTTCATTAATCAATGCAGGAAAAAAGCAAGCTGCAAAAAGGAAATATTCTCACCAGTTCGGATCATTTTCAGAAGAAACTCCCAGTAACAATGATGTAATGATTCCAAGGCAGGTGCCTATTTGACACAAAGTACCCAGAGAGCCCCTGTATTTTGTCGGGGCAACCTATAAAACAGAAAAAAGTCAGCCAAATGAATTTGGAAGAGTTCAAAAATACGAAGTTAAAATGTCATAAACATAGATTTAATTTCTATAAAAATTTATAGTCAACATATACAAATTTGACAGGTAATTTTTTCACTAACAAGCTTACATTTGTCAGATTTGAAAAATTATAAACACTTTTTTCTCCCATAATCTACAAGTCTCTTGTTAGTTGAAAAAGAATTACTAACTTATGTTCAAGCACTAACTTTGCTGCATTTGGTTAACCAAATCATTCTTATTCATACTTACATTCATTAATAACTGTCACATATTGAGAATTGATGCCTATTGATTCTAATCTTTATTACAGGGATTATAATCCCTTGATCGTAGGGATTATATTCCCTAAATTAATCTTGTAAATATGTATATATAGCCTTACTTCTGTACAGTGAATATAAGAGAAAATACAATACTCTTACGCTGTTACAATAACCAATCGGGAACCCAGTTTTTTTAAAATAATCTGAAATACAGCACAATGGCTGTTAAAAGATTACAATTTGAACAAGATGAGAATAAATGCTGGAGTTTTTAAACTAACACAAGAATAGTAATCTCAGCAGCGAAATCAGCAAAAGTACCTCAGAGATATAAATTGGAACAAGGACAGCATTAACACCAATCCCAAAGCCAACAAGAAATCTTCCCAAAAGCATGTCACCTAAGGAGTGTGCTTGTGAACTGTTACAAATTCAAGGGTCAAAAATTATGAAAAATTTTAAACAAGCAAGTCTGAGATCATTAAAGCAACAATCTATTGGTGCAAGGCAGCATCATGTAATAAATATCATGGGTTCCACTGAAACACTTTATTTTTCCAGTGAAGAGGAACAAAAAGTAAATTTAGAAAAATTGAATATTATGAGACACTTGAATACCCATCATTCTCTCATTATAATGTCCACTATGAGAAGTCACAAGAATTAGTGAGGTAAAAATATCAGGTAAAGCTGCGTACCAGCATGCTTTCACAAGTAATTAATATTTATAGAAAATCAGAACCTTTATTTTTCTACTGACAATATGAAAAGGCAGTATATGATCGCCTAACACACTTGGAAATCAAACAATGTGAGCTATGTGCAGTCCCATATTCATATCAGTCAGTGTTGAAACCAATCTGAAGAACAAATTAGAGAGAAAGAAGCTGGCAATTGGCGTAAGGTAAAAACCTAATCAGTACATAACAATTTTTTATGGAAATCAAGTACAAAACACACAATGAAGTACCTTATAGTTGTACCCATAATTAGTGGTATTGTGTCAAGCTGAAAAGTACGTCGACATCCAAGTTTATCAACTATTGAACCTGAGCATATGCTTCCAATAAAAGCACCAGCAATGAATATGCTCACAACAAAACCTTCAAGAATAGAGTCCCCTTCAAAACCCAATTCTCGTGCAACAGAAACAATAGGGCCATTCATCACTCTGTAAATCATCAGGTAAACTTCATGAGCCCTGAACTCAAAATGAAAGGAAAGGCGGAGTCTGCCGGGGAGAGGAGGATATTAGAATAATCAGGTTGGTGTATGTAAAAATCAGTATAACTTGCAAAATCAGTACAGCCTGAACTTGTAACACTCTTAGCCAACAGCATCAGCACTTTAAATCATCTTCAAATTTTCGATGATCTATTAAACAATGCTTACTTTACCGCATCATTTCGTTGATATACTTAGTTGCTAAGTAAGCTTCAGTTCGCAGCTAGTGTTATACTGCTAAAGAAAATAATTACAAGCGAGAAGCAGCATCCCAATAATATCCACTACTTTCCAACATAATAGGGGATGAAAAGAGTAACTCATTCGGTCTCAACGACGCAAGTAAGAAGCTTATTGAGTGAAATTTCGTATGAATCACTTTGAATATTACAAGGAGAGTGAGAGGAGAGAGAGAGAGAGAAAGAGAAAGTCGAGAGTCGCTTACCCAATGTGATAACCAAACAGAAAATTGGACATGGAAGCTAAAGAAGCATGAGGAAAAGCAGGTAACCATCCCAAAGCAGAACTTTCGTCTTTCTTCTCTTCCACAAACCATTTTTTGCTGCCTGAAATTCCATTTCCACTATCCTAATCTGTTACAATCACCAAAAAAAAATATAGAAACTAATTCATCAAGTATCAAAAAATAGTTTTGTTGCGGAACCTGTTTTCTGAGTTTCTAAGTCGCGAAGTGGTTTTCTAGCTGCCGAGACTCTAATTAACTTAACTCTCTGCTGCGAAAGCTTCTGTTCTGGGCTCACCGGGCACGTGAGTGAAACGGGAAGCGGCCGAACCGCTTGGAAAAGTACTGTAGCCATCCGAATTGGATCACAGTCCACAAAGATTGAAACACGACCCCAGGATCTAGAGGCATGCACGTGCAGCACGTGCTCTTAGATATACTCTTGGAATTGAATAATACAGTTCTGCCCACGTGCTCTTATATAGATATACTCTTGGAATTGAATAATAAAGTTCTGCCCACGTGCTCTTATATAGATATACTCTTGGAATTGAGTAATAAAACGGCTTCAAGTCACCTGTGCCTAAATATCTTGTGCCCTCATTCCCCTTACATCCCAGCTATTTATTCACAAGGGAAATAAAGGACACAAAATATTTGGGTACGTCCCGCGTACTGGCAGATAAAGGATAGTGGCCCACTAAATCTGCACGTGTGAAAATCCAACCAAATTTTCTTTTTTGATAAAAAGAAGATTTATTAATAATAGAAGAGTTAAAAACAACACATGGAAGCAAAACTAGCAACTCAAACAAAGCTAACACGAGCTAGGTAAACCAAGTGCAAAAGCACCAGTTAACAACTCAGGAAAGGAAGCCTAGCTAATCAAGTACATGAGAAAGATTAAAGGTTAGGGAGGTCCCAAAGAGCAATCAAGTCATTTCTCACGCTGCTGGAGATGCTGTGAACCAGAATCAGCTATTCCATCTTTCAAAGAGTTGGCAGCGTGATTTGCTAAACGGGTTGACATTTGCTTTCAAAAACTTGTGCATTTCTTTCTAACCAGAGAGCATATACCCCATAGTTGATGACCAATTTGAAAACAATTACGTCCCCCTTGTAAGTGAACCTCACATGCTCACTCCAGGAGATGAAGCTTGACCAAAAAGAGGCATTAAAAGAGAATTTACAAAGTCTGAGTGAGTCCTTCCGAAAGGAAGTAGAAAAGAAATAACTATGTAAATGATGATTAATAAGGGAGTTGTAGGTGCCATGTTTTTTGAAAAAATAAGGCATTAAATACATCAGTCCCAGAGCTTTCTCAGTGCCAACCTAAATTAAGCATCTTTGACATCTTGTTCGCAGAAGGAATTCATAAGGGAGGTCTATAGAGAAGAAGAGATAGTCTCTAGAATGAAGGATTTAAGATCCTACAAAACTTTAGAGAAAGTCTTAGGATGCCCGGTAAATTCTTGAAATTACCAAATCCAGTACTAAGGAATTCATCATATTGGTGTTTCTTCAATAGAGAATGTCATTATAGTTTAATTCGGTATTTTTGTCACCCGACCTTGCTCTTTGCTTTAGCAAGGAGTGGTGATTGTCTAAGCTATAAAGTAGTTACCAAGGGCTTCTCTTTCTTTAGCTCTGATGATAGAATCCTTATATTGAACTTCAGCCCGAGCTTGAAGGAAAGTAAAGGCTTTACTTTACTTTAGTCTCCAAAAGTCCTACAATATATAATTTATTTAAGCACAGATAATCCTTGACCATTTGTTTATGGGGCAGTTCATGCCCTTAACTTTCTATACAACTTACATAGATTAGAGTTGAGGGCAAAGGGCCTTTTCCTTTAAGATTTCCTCCCTAATTTCCTCTTTAAGCCAAGTAATTGGTTATTTCTATAACATTAATTAAATTATCGCAAGTGCACAACATAGATATAGCTAGCATAGATAAGTACTAGTCGATTCTACGAAGAGTGTAAATACTAATAATTACCTTTTTATAGTATCTAACCTAAGAATAAGATTTTTGGTTTTGAATTAAAAATAAAAATAAACAAAGAAACTAAATTAAGATTAAACAATTATAAACTCAAGACAATTAAAATACAAAGAAAGATCAATATCAAGTAGTAGTATCTGGGTGATAAATCCCCCTAAGAATCATCAAATTATTAACCTTTTATCATACAATTATATTATTTCTTATTGGACCATGAAAATTCCTATCTTATGTTAATAACTCTCTCTAGACTATTAGCAACTAATCCATTAGTTGATTAACAAAAATCTTTCTAGTTAAAACCCCTAAGATTGCTTTTATCAATTTACAAATTCCGCTATTAGGTTTGACCCTAATCTAGAGGATTTACGTTGACTTATCTCTAGGTTTGCATGTAACTCCTTCCAATTATAGTAGATCTATTTATATAAGAAGATTTCTCAATCTCTATCATATAAAATCAAATCATGCACTAATATTCTAAATATATTAGAACAAGAATAAATCACATAATTGAATCATAATAATTAATCAATATCATTGCATTAATAAGATTAAAACATATTGTTATCCCAAACTAGGATTCATCACACTTAGACACTAAAAAGGTTTAGTTACTAATCATAGAAAACAAAATTAAAGATCAACATGAAGAAAAACAAATAGAAAATAAAGTAATCATAATTAAAGATCTCTCTTTTTTCTCCTATTGAATCTTTTTGTAAGTTTAAGGTTTGATTATGTAATCTAAGGGATCTCTTGATGTTAACTTCGTGTTTTTCTCGTCCCTAGATTAAGATTGTCACCTCTCTATGTTTCTTATGCCTCAAATCTATTACAAAAGTCTGCTCTCTTCAAATTGCCTCTGCTCACATTCTTTTATAGTAAATTTTAAGATTTCTAGGATATACATGATCACTTACACAGGCATGTGAGAGACTGTATATAATAAAAAAAACTAAATTCACAAATTCATATGGGCAAAGAGATTTACACAGTAACATACATGGCCACATATCTTAGTATACACAGGCGTGTAACTCCATACGACTAGAAATTAATTTCTTCAATCTTCACACGTTTTAAGATATTTACATCGTCTCTATTGTTATCTTTCATATGGAATCATTCTAAAACCTTTAAAATATAGGTCAATTGAGAAACTAACAATAATCTCTTTAAACGATCTCTTGAAATCTATACAAATTCATCCACATATATCTTAAATTTAAATGAAAACTAGTCTTGATTTATTTGACAAATTCACAATCATCACAAGTAATCAAAATGTCATTCACATATAAGGATAGATACACAATTTTATCTTTGGATCTCTTAATATATGCACAATGTTCTGCATCAAGCATAGGAGAATCATATGAAATAGTTACATTACAAAAAATGAATGCACCACTGCCTTAAGGATTACTTTAGACCATAAATCAATTTTCATAAGTGGCTTTTTAGCCTGTTTTAATGAAATATACATGTTATTCCTTATAGATTTCTTCTTCTAATTCTCTTTATAGAAAAGGCATTCTTTATATCCATTTAATGCCTTACATCTTGTGATACTGCCACCAATTTTTATTTTATTTTAAGAACCCATTTATTCCCAATAGCTTTGCTCCTAGTAGGGAGATCAAACAAGTGTCATTCTTGATTTGATCTTAAAGAAATCATTTATTCTTTCATTGTATACATCTGTTCTTCTTTACAAGGATTGGTAAGAACTTTATATACATTGCTTGGCTCATCCTCTCTATGAGGGATAGTCATAGGAATCTCCACTATTATATCATGATACTTTGACATAAACAAGGTTTATGGAAAAAAATTCATGAATGTCCTCATTATTCCCACTTGGATTGGATATAAAAAGTAAACTTTTAGTAGGTTATAACCTAAATAGACCTTGAGTTAAACCTTCAAATTCTAAACTTCTCCTACTTAGATAAAGTCCCCTTTTATGATTTCCAATAAAATAATCATTCTAATCAAGCATCTTATATAAAAATATGTTTTATCTTATTTCACCCGATTTTAGACACTCATTTTCTAAAACTATGAAATCTTATGGTTCAAATTTAGTTACTCCATTACATTGCTTATCTATAATCACATATTCTTTTGATTGTTCAGAGTATCTAACAAAGATACTTTTCTTCCCTATTAGGCTCATTTTCCTATTTTTTTAGACAAATCATGAATGTATGCAATATATTCATGTTAGGTTTTCTACCTGTCCACAAATCATGAGGAATGTTTATAATTGATTTTGTGGGACTTTCTTGTGCCATCATAGGCCTAAACATTTCTAGTAACTTTCTATTATGTCTTTTTACAACCCCATTTTGTTATGAGGTTCAAGGAATAGTTAACTGTGTTTCTATTCCTTTTTCATTATATAGCATCTTAAACTTATCAAATAATTATTCTTGTCTTTGATCAGTTTTAATTCTTTTATTTTCTTGTCTAGTCGATTCTCAACCAAATTCATATATTTAAAGAAACAATTTGATGCTTTAGATTTATAAGAAATTAAATAGACGTGACTATACCAAATATAGTCATTGATAAAAGTGATGAAATATACAACCTCACATTGTGTCCTTACATTCATTAAACTATAGATGTTAAAATATATTAATAGCAAAGCATAGGAAGCTTGTGTTCCCTCTTTATAAGGCTTTCTTTCCATTTTAGCAGCTAGAAAATGTTCAAATAGGTAAACTTACTTGATGTAAATCACCCAAAAGGCCTTCTTTAGCTAATCGCCTTATTCTATTTAACTAATATGACATAGTTTACTATGCCATACAATTGCATTGTTATTAGAGTACTAAATGATGTAAACAAGGAATAACTTATGTTATTATTTGAATAAACAACTTCCAAAATAATAAAACCATCCATCATAAATACATAACCATAATAAATGTTTCCTAGATATAACTATATGCCACTATTGTGAAAATTTATTTCAACACCAAGATGAATTAATACTAATATAAAAATCAAATTCGTCAGATCTTTAAACCAAATAACATATGTAGCATTAAGGGTCAAACACTATGCCTGTCTAATTTATAGGTTTTAACCATTATACAATAATTCTTGAGTTTTCTCCTACAGAAGTCCATTGTATTCCATATGACATTTTTAGAAATTTCACGAAGGCATCTTATACTTTGCTACATGGTTGGTTGCTCATGAGTTTATAATCTTCAAAGGATTTGATTTACTTAGGAAAATAATAATAAGAGACATTCATAGAAAAAATATACGTACAATAAGATTGTATCTTTTTGGGCTCATTACTATTGCAAACAAAGTGACCCCTATTACCTCAATTAAAGCACTTAACTCTTTTTCATGTTTTGTTATTTTAAATGAAAGTTTTCCTTTTCCATGTTGGCTCCTATTTTCCTTCTTTGATTCTTTAGTATAGAGGTATTTTTTATGCCCTTGATCCATTTGGGTTAATAATTCTTATGCTTCATATGAGCTAGAACTAACTCCATATATTTTGGAGGAAGTCTTGAAGGCTTCAAGACATTCTTCTTTTAGTATGACATGCCTTATAGCATCATTTATTATCTTGATGCTCTCATTGTGAGTTAAATACATCTCATATGCTCCCAGTTACAAGACAATGAATGAATCATAGCTTGCACTTACTGCTCGCATAATAATTTATGACCAACATCATGCAACTCAATTATCATGTTTGACATATTCCTCAAATGCTTCTGCATTGTAAGATCTGGTCACTTCTTACATATGTCAAACTTGATAGTAAGTGACCTCTCTTTGCACTAAGGTACCTCCAAAATGTACAGCAAAAGTAGACCATATGTCCTTAGAAATTTCATATCTTCGGAACTCGCGCATTATATAATTATCCATGTTGCTCAACAATATAATGCAAGCTAATGAGTTCTTTTTCTTCCATATTTTATAATATGATCTTTTTTATTGTTGGGCCATATTGCCTTCCATATGAAGGTCTATGGTTATGTTTAATGGTTCTAAGCCTCTTACTCCTTTAGTGAATATTGGATTTTCATAGTTTAGATTTTATAATTGTCACCATTTAATTTCTTACCCTTTTTAAGTTCAACAATAATATTGTAACACGCCACTACCATAGAGTATATATCAGAACATCCAGAGGACATTCAAGTGCATATCCTATGATAATGGCATGTTAGAGCAGTTATGTTCTCTTATATGGCAACATAAAGAATAACACAATACTTAAAAAGCAACAACTACTCTTTATTATATTACAAACATGATTTACACTATAGTCATTAAAACAAATATTTACATTACCAAAACATTTGAAAGTTTACAAGCTTTTATACAAAAGTTCTATATGACATAAGTAAACTACATAAAACAGTTTACTATACGTCAACTGACACTCCTTTGAGTCATTTCTTAATCCAAAATTATTCTTCTAGAGTAAATTAGGAACTAGGTCTCCTCTTTCGTACCTAAAAAATCACATTGCAATTTTGATGAGTTTTGCAAACTCAGTGAGCTAACCATCATCAATGGACTCACTCACATCAAACACACAAATATGTCACATATAACCAAACTCACAACATTCCTCATCTCAATAAGACGTAATCAATGTCACACATTTCATATACTCTTTCGGATCTTATATATAACCTAATCAACCACATTAACATCAATTACTCAAATGTAGCATATCACTGTATCATCACAATTTTAGAAATAGATTCTTAATTATATAATTCAGAATCATAATGTACAAATGCAGATACATATGAGACTCACTTTTATTTTTATTTTGTTGTGACCAAGTACCTATTTCACAGTCTCTTATTCATTTATAGATACCGGGCTCATTTCAGTACTGTCCCGTATCCATTGTAAATACCGAGCTTATTAAACATTGAGCCTAAGGCTCTGATACGCATAACTGAGTTTAAAGCTCTTTTCATGTTGGCTACTCCAATCACAACTCCTTTATGTGAATATGCATCATGTAATGGAGTATAACAGTTCACATAATATATCATCAGTCACTTTCAGTCAATGAGCACATTTTTCACAGTTCATCGGATCTAAGTATTACATTCAACAAATAGTTAAGCATTCAATTTCCTTACTCATAGTACGCTCCAATATACGTTATTGCTTGGATGCACCAGCAATGTCTTGATGATGGCATTCGATTTGAGCATCTATACATCATACAATACATATAGAGTTCACATTACAAAGTTGATTAATCAAATACATATTCACTTATGCACATACATATATGTGCCATGTTAAATACATGCCCAATGACTATACCGGGTATGTTTCCTTAATCATAATTCATAATCATTCACATATTGTCACTTGGATATGCCTTATTTGCATTTAGGTTAATACCTTAAGTAGATTTGATCATGCTCCATTCATTAACCATACATTTACTAACTCTTTTCTAGTATTACAAATATTTCACATAATTCACAATTCTTATTCATTCATTCATAATGCATTATTAATATCCTTGAGAATACATTTGCATTCATATGAATTTCTTCATTCCTTTAACACTCCTTCATTCCAAACTTAGATGCATTGCTATCAAACATTATTTTCCTTAAAGTGTAACATCAATTATCAATCAAAACTTATCACACATTTAACTAACTTTTCCAATATCAAATTATGTTCATTTTAAACCTTAATCAAGTCCAAATGCATCATAGTTAAGTACCTTATCGTTAATTGGTTCAAAAATCAAACAAAAGAACATTTTATTCACTGCCATGCCATTTCCACAATCATGTATGGCTTCCCATAATCATGGGATGGGTTATCTAAAAGTCCTCATCCAATTCCTTCACTAGTTTTTTTTCCAGATTTTCCCAGGATAGGTTTCGGGTCAGTTTTGTATGGCCATTATGACATAGAAATTGAGGTTTTTAGGTAATATGTTCTTTTGAACAAATGTTTCTCTATGCCTTAAGTTTCTAATGAACTAAAGTTCATATAATTTGGTTCATTATTCTTAGAGTTATACCCAAAATGCTACAGACTATTCTCAAATAGTGACAAAATCCAAAACTCAAATTCAAGCCAAATTTCAAAGCCCTTAGAGTTAGGACTAAAATTATATTACTTCATGAAAATTGTAGACATATGTATTTAGTTTAATATACAATTAAAATCACCCCATTTAGATATCTACAGATCAAGTTATGGACAAAATAACGATGTCTATTTAGTGAAACCTGTTCAGTGACAACACTACAATTAACTCACGTCTTACACCTTATTCATGCCTCAATTAGTCCTGAATTATCCTCTAATTCCTCATCAATATCATCTACAATTCCAGTTCAAAATTATTCAATTGATAGCGCACAACTCACTATCTTTCATGCCTCAACTATTACATTAGTATCGATATAGTCCTAATTATTTCTCAATTCAAGCACACTTAATTAACAACTTTCTTTAGCATAAATCCACCTTCACTATACTTCAAATCTAGACCTAATTCATCCATGAATCAATCTATATCCCATGGTTTTCATCCACAAAGAGCAAGCATAGAAAACTTCCAAGTTTAATCAATATATTTTCGGCACATATCATCACCAACATTACATGATTTCATTCCAATTCAAGCATGATTCACATCCTACTAAGCATACCATAAAGATTAGATTGCTACTTACTTATTAGGCTAACAATTTAGCTAAACTCCAGATTATACTAGCCCTCAAAGTGGGCAAAATTCATCACAAACTTAAGGTGAAGATGAGCTAGTTTTGGTAAAAACATAAGACAACAAATAGCTAGTTTCTTGTCTATTTTGCAAGAGGTTAAGGTGTGAATTTCATGTACCAATTTGGCTAGAGTAAAAACTAGATTACAAAGAAAAGTTTGAAGCAATTTCGGTGGAGAGAGGTGAGCAAAAACGTTGCTGCTAGAATTTGCTTCATCAATATGCTAGGTGTCACCAATTTTCAAAGACGTATGTCTTTAAGCATGGAATCCACTTGCCCATTTCATATGTTGCCATTAATTCACACATTAAATTTCCATAATTCACCAATTAATCAGTCCATATGTCTCATTATAATTAGTCTACATGTCACATAATAATTGGTCCATTTGTCAATTAATTAACTATGCCAAATGCCACCTAATTATAGTTGTAATCATCCTAATTTTTTTATGTATCAATTTATCCTACGCTTGGCATGTTTTTAATCCAATTGTCCATATTAATTCATCAATCTCCCAATTAATAACAATTAATTCCAATTTACTAATTGGAATCCAATTAAACCAAAATTCAAAACATAACAATTCACAATCCACATCATAGTCACTTAACATTTTTCATACCCTGTGATATGTCAAAAGAGTGCACATACTTACTTATAATGTGTGCAAATATCAATTCGTGTATAAATGTTAATGTTATGCATGTATATGCAATGCTTGATCTAGGGATGAACCCTAAGCATGTTCTAGAAAACACGATATTACAAATATTCTTTAATGCAATATTTATAACTGAATCACAAAGTTTCTATAAGAAGAAACATATATACACGTCAATGTCATGTCGTACATACATTTGGTGAATAATGATTATCATAATCAAATGGAATGGTTAAGTAAAATTTATGTAAAATAGATATTGATAAATTGAAAATATCAAGCAAGCATACATAAATGAATATAATTTATATACTTCATTATATAACTTAGTTCAACACACAACAATCACATTCACTTAATATGGACATCATCTAAATGGAATGTAGATAAATGGAATAAAGTCAACTAATTCATATAATAAAGCATTTGAAGCTCGATATGTAATTATAGTAACAATTTGATTGAAAGACCAATTGAATATAAAATCCCAATCAATTATCTTTGAACTTCTCTGATAAACATTATTGCCAATCATTTATATGTTTTTGGATTAGGAAAACTAAATTCTAAAGTATGCTTAGCAATTTCCTTTCATTTTTTGGCAATATTGAGAGTAAAGTCATATGTTTCGCTTTTAACATTCGCAAAACATCTAAAATACAATTCTTATACTAAGTTATTAATAACAATAACATGATGTCTTAGATCTTCTCTAGAAAGGAATCACTTCTATAATAACTGCATTAACATAATGTTGACTCATCTCATTTGTGCCACAATTTATAGAAATTTAAGCATCCTCATTATAATTGATATTTTAAAAAAGAAACAAAATTTTAAGAATTAGAAGCTTCTTACAAAACTCAAAAGTTATAAAAGAAATTATTTGACTAACATAATAATGAATTTATGACATCTGCTCAATTGATTGTTTTATTATTTCATAACACTTAGAGATTAATGACATAAAATTGCTTAAGATACTTGCCTTAGTTCATATGCAGTTTTAGGCATAATTCAGAAGTGGTGGGGCTAACGTAAGTCGAAAGCATGATATTTGGATCATTTTTTGAAGATTATTTTTCACTTGTTTTCTTGGTGCAAGAAGAAAAAAAATTAAAAGACAAGAAGAAGACAGGAAAAATGAAAGCACAAAATGAAAAGAACATGAGCTTCATGATTATTTATGGAATTTTACATGCAATTTATATTTATTTAATAGCCATGCAATAAGTTAATTAATGGACAATGTATAAGGCAACATCCATAGAGCTAAGGTGTAGCAGGTGGAAGCATGAATCGTGCATGTGGTGGAAATAAATGGACCAAAACACATGCACAATATGAACAAACGCAGCAGTCCATTAGCTAAACAACAATGTGAATTAAATGGTGAGGAGATCAACATAAAATGCAGTGCATCAGGAGGTAGCGCCAGGTTTTTAATTAAAGAAGCGTGAATAAAAAAAACATGAAATGGTAGCACAGATGAAGAAAACGCCAGCAGCAAAATGCACAGCAGTCCACACAAAAATGCAACGCATGCTAGGGACAACTAAGAGATTAAACGACATAGCAGCAGTCCAAGACAAGGCACCAAAACACACAGTCCAAAGGAAAGAAACTTAGACGTAGCAGAAATGTGGGGTTATTAAAGGGGTGTGAATAGTAAATTGGACCAACAATTAAATCACTAAATAGATAGAACAGTAGCATAAAGATTAGAGAAGAGAGGGAGGCACTGCAAAGGGGGTTTTTAGCTGGGGTTCTTCTTTGGGGCTTAAGCAAATCTATTTAAAAGCTCTTGATTTAATGAAGATAAGGGGTAAAGCTCTTAATAGGGAGAGACCCAAAGAGGGTTAGATGTCCCAACGCTAGTTCGAAGGTGACATCAATACTGACAAACCCGGTTAAGTATATTTTTCATTATGTTTGTTATTCTTACTCTCTTTAGGAATTGATTGTGTTATCCTATGTCTATTATTTGTGTATTGTGACAAGATGATTTGAATTCATTCATTGAATCAATTATTTACAAAACCATTACTAAAATTTTGATATAATCCATAATTGTTATGATGAAATTCATGTGTAGAAACTAATGATTCGTAATCATTAAGGATAATAAGACCTAAGTTAAATGACGTATCGTATGTGGTTGCTGCCTTGATTAATTGGTTTTTCTAATTCGTAATGCTACTTTTAAATTGAATGTAGAGATCGTATCCTAGGTTATTCGATGATTAGGTTTAATTAACAATCGTATCTTGATTAAACACTACCTAAGGAAAATTTTGGGTTAATTATCAACTCACGATTAATAGTTGCTAGGAGAGGTTAGAGAACAACAAATCAATGAAATATGTTTAATTAAGGTGTAAATCGAGATTGAACCAAAGAATCGAATCCCTTCCAAATTTCTAACTTTTATCATTTTTCACATGGTTTCTTTAATTTGTTTTTATTAGTTTAGTTTAATTTTAATTTCTTATTTCCAAAATCCGAAACCCCCTAAACCTAAACATCGATTAATTTCATTTCAACAATTTTACACATACTCTCTATAGGATTGACCTAGACTCACCACTACTATAGTAGGTCTAGTTATTTTACTTTGACTAGTATTACAACGCGCTATCAATTTTGGTGTCGTTATTGGGGAGTGCGGTGTTTTAGTTTTTGTTTGTGATTTAATTAGTTTTTTGTATATATTTTTTCGTAAT
Source organism: Erythroxylum reticulatum (assembly GCA_025504915.1). NCBI lineage: Eukaryota > Viridiplantae > Streptophyta > Magnoliopsida > Malpighiales > Erythroxylaceae > Erythroxylum > Erythroxylum reticulatum. The sequence goes on along the minus strand of JANSVA010000004.1, from coordinate 19,436,820 downwards.
TGGTTTCTTTTCAATTATTTCATAATCCTTTCTTTATTTTGTTTCATGTTTATGATTTATAAAAAAATTCATGGATAGAAGTAATTTTTTCTTTAACGCTTATTCCCAATCCTATAATTAAGGTTGGACTGATCAACCTAACTTTAGTTATAGATGTGATAACCATCAGAATTACTTCTATGATAGTTTGCAGGATACACAACAATTCTCGTATGGACCAGAAACTTTTTGTCAAAACTCAGGTACATCTCTTGAAGAATTGATGAATGTTGTGATTGTTAACAATCTTCAATTTCAATAGGGTATGCAGCAACTTCAAGAGAGTATGCAACAACTTCAATAGAATACCCAACAGTTCTAGCAGGAAATGAGGCATATAACATCTAGAAACTAAAACTTGTTAAGCCCAATGGGTAAAATGGCAGTAAGGATCGAACGCCTAGAATCACAAATTGAATAGGAGCAGTTATATCAACTTGAGGTATACCCAATAGATGTTAGTGTGAAAATTTTACAAAATGATAAGGAGCTTGAGAATTTTAAGGTCAATCTTTAATGAATTACTTGTGTCGAAGAAGTTAAGGAGGAGCTTGTGGAAGAAAAGGCTACATCTTTTAGCTCGGAAGTAAATACTGAGTTCCATTTTATTGTTAAGAATGACTCTTTACTTTTACCTAGCAGGTTAGAAGAATTAAACAAGGAGGAAAAAGTTGAAGAGACATTCCAGATCTTTTAAGAAAGCATGGACTCAGTGGAGATTAAAAGCCTAAAGATAGGGAGGACGCTAAATGGGAATGATGATCAACTAAGGCCCTATCCGGAACAATCTCCTGTGGAAGTGGAGCTAACTATAATACCTGAAGATCACAATTTTGTCACATGAGGAGAAGAAGGAGTCGAGCCAGCGACCCTAAACAAAGGCGTTTCTTAGGAAGCAACCCAAGGGAAGTAAAATGCTTTTCTTTATATTTCTGCATTACTTTTTATTTGTATATGTGTTTCTATGTTAGTTTTGTCTCTTGCTTATTTTTTAAGTTTTCAATCAAAATGAAGGAAAGAATAAAACAAATGAAACAAAGATTTTCTCATTTTCTGTTGCTTCCAGGAAAATATAGTCATGATTAGAGAATGGATTGACTAGAGAATTTGATAGCAACTTTATCATGAACTTTTACTCTTGTGATTAGTCGATGTGCATTATCTTTAGAGGAGTAGTGAATAATGGTAGACAAAGCCGGGAAGATTTTGAACCTTATTTGACTAACACATTCATATTAGTCTCATTGTCATTTGATAATGTGTGACCTTCATGACATGTACATCCTGATTTGCCTTAAATTTCTATTCGAGACTATAATTCTATCACATGCATTAACATGGATATGATAGGCATTCTTTGCTTTTCTGAACTACATTAGTAAATAACCTACCAATTATATGATTTTCCTTTTTGATAAGCCCCCTTTGAGTCTTATTAGCCTTTCTTTTTGTATCAACCATATTACATTCTTTATACTTAACCAAATGTCCTACCCAAGCCATAAAGCTAGTTGAACATTTGTGATTGTTAAGTTTGTGGATGAACAAAATTGTTAGTGTGGGGGTGTACATATATGGGGGTTGGTTAATGTTGGGATGTTTTGTTATGTCTTATCATTGAAATTCCCATGTTAATGTAGTTTCTTTTAATGTTAAAAAAAGAAATGAAAAGAAAGAAATAAAAGCGAAAAGCACATGAAAAGAAAATGAAACAGAAAGAAAGAAAAAGAAAAAGAATGAAAAAATGTGTTTAAATAAATTTCTCAAGGAGGAAGTGCAAATGAGTTTGCAAAGTTATTCATAATTAATGCATCTTCCTAGAGTTGTAATGCATATGTTCTTTGAGTTTATTGAATATGAGGTAGATGTTGGATTGGAAAGTTCACTCTTATGGTTTCAATGTATTATTGGCATAAATTGTATGAGTGATTCCTTTGGATTGGTATATGCTTCATGTGGTTTGTGTGAGAGAGCTTAAATGAGTTATGAATATAAGTGTTGCATTCATCATAGCTGACAATACCTAGTTTTGTATAAGTGTGAACTTGCCCTTTTGATGTCATATTGAGTGTTGCATTTGTTTTACTAGCTTTAATGACTTTTATGTTACTTGACCCAAATACATCTCACCTCACTTTTACCTACATTACAACCCTAAAAAGTCCTTTAATTCATGATTTTGCATATAAACATTGGTGGTGGAGAAATGAAATGATATGCAAAGTTATGGAATGACATGATCATGAATGGTGTGAGTGTACCTATGGATACATTTTAGTTAAACACATTTTTCGAGTCTACCATTAGATTGCTCAGTTTTTGAAGATGATGAATGTTGATTGATCATTAGTAAAAGCTTGGAATGTTAAGTTCTTACTATGATTTTTGAAAGTCATTCATCTTTGTTATGATTATATATTCTTGGAAAATATAGGAAATGATTAAATGTTGTTTTTGGGTCTATGAGCTTAATTTTGATGTTTTTCTCGAGGATTGCCAAAAGCTATGTGTGACGAAAATTATCATGTGCTTAATTGATTGTTTCATTATTTCATAACATTTAGCGATTAATGACATAAAATTGCTTAAGATACGTTAGTTCATATATGGTTTTAGGCACAATTCGGAAGTGATGGAACTAAAGTGAAATGAAAGCATGATATTTGGGTCATTTTCTGAAGATTAAATTTCACTTGTTTTCTTGGAGAAAGAAGAAGAAAATTAAAAGACAAGAAGACAAGAAAAATGAAATCACAAAATGCAAAGAATGTGAACTGCATGATTCTGCATGAAATTTTACATGCAATTTATGTTAATTTAATGGCCATGCAATAAGTTAATTAATGGACAATGTATAAGGAAACATCCATGGAGCTAAGGTGTAGTAGGTGGAAGCATGAAACATGCATGTGGAGGAAATAAATGGATCAAAACGCATGCGCAATATGAAGAAAACGTAGCAGTCCATTAACTAAACAACAACGTGAATTAAATGGTGAGCAGATCAGCATAAAATGTGCTGCATCAGGAGGTAGTGTCAGGTTTTTAATTAGATAAGTGTGATTAAAAAGAAATAAAACAGTTGCATGAAATGGTAACATAGGTGAAGAAAACACCAGCAACAAAACATACAACAGTCCATACCAAAACGCAACGCACGCTAAGGGCAACCAAGAGATTAAACGATGTAGCAGCAATCTAAACCAAGCCACCAAAACTCACAGTCCAAAGGAAAGAAATGCAAGCATAACATAAGCATGGGGTTATTAAGGAGGTGTGAAAAGTAAATTGAACCAATAATTAAATCATTAAATAGATAAAATAGTAGAGCAGAGAGTAGAGAAGAAAGGGAGGCGCTACAAAGGGGGTCTTCAGCTAGGGTTCTTCCTCGAGGCTTAAGCAAATCTTTTTGGGAGCTTTTGATTTTAATGAAGATGAGGGGTAAAGCTCTCAATTGGGAGAGACCAATGAAGGGCTAGATGTCCCAATGCCGGTTCAGAGGTGACATCATTGCTGACGAACCCGGTTAAGCATATTTTTCATTATGTTTTTTATTTATACCCTCTTTAGGAATTAATTGTGTTATCCTATGTCTATTATTTGGGTATTGTGAGAAGATGATTTGGATGTGTTCATTAAATTGTTTATTTGCAAATCCATTGCTAGAATTTCGATATAATCCGTAATTGTTATGTGAAAATTCATGTGTAGCAACTAATGATTCGTAATCATTAGGGATAACATGACCTAGGTTAAATGACGTATCGTATGTGGTTGTTGCTTTGATTAATCAATTATCCTAATTTGTAATGCTATTGTCCAATTGAATCTAGAGATCATATTCTAGGTTATCTGGTGGTTATGTTTAATTAACTATCGTATCTTGATTAAACACTACCTAAGGGAAAAGTCGGGTTAATTATTTACTCGCGATTAATAGTTGCTAGGAGAATTTAGAGAACAACAAATCAATGAAATATGTTTAATTAGGATGTTGGCTGAGATTGAACCAAAGAATCGAGTTCCTACCAAATTCTACACTTTTATCATTTTTTGTATGTTTTCTTTAATTTGTTTTTATTAGTGTAGCTTTATTTTATTTTCTTATTTCCAAAATCCAAAACCTCTTAAACCTAAATACTGATTAATTTCATTTCAACAACTTTACACACACACACTCTGTGGGATCACCCTAAACTTACCACTGCTATGGTAGTAAGTTTAGTGATTCTATTTTGACTAGTATTATGACGCACTATCAATTCATGCTTATAATGAAATTATGATTATTATAGTTTAGCGGAAAACACCCATTTTCAATTCAAATTTACATTTTAATTATTTCATTTTGATTAGAAACTCATTTCTAAATATTATTGAGTCAATCAAATTAAATTATGAGTTTTTATTTACTTATAAAATTATTTCTAATTGTTATTAAATTCATGAACTTAATAGTTTAAATTCAATTAAATAAATTATTTCTAATTATAATTGAACTAATCAAAATTAATTATTGTAGAATTATAATTTGTTTAGCAACTTATTTGTAAGTTATTAAATTCACTCAAATTGGTAATGCAAGTAAATTAGAAACTTGTTTTTAAGTAACTTTTATTATTTAGCTAATCACATTAACTATCTTACATTATATATATATATATATATATAATTATGTTACCGATCAACTAATTCTCTAAGATATATATATAATTATGTTATCGATCAACTAATTCTCTAAGTCCAGTTGTTTTACAGCCCAAGTCTACAAGGCGCATGTATGGTTATTATTTTACAGCCCAAAAAAACTAAAAAAAACTAAGCTCATAGTTTGTTCTTGCTGGGCCATAGATGTGTAGGAGTTTCATTTATGTTTGATCGGCCTATAGTTTGGAAACTTAAAATGTCTGGAAGCATTTCTTTTGCCAATGCCAGCAGAGGAAGCAGCAACGACGGAGAGACGTGGCAATGGTGGTAGCGGTTAGTCTCTTCTTTCCAAGCAATGGCGGCGGTGGAGAGGATGATTTTCCAGTCGTCAACGCTCGTCGGTGCGTAGCCTATCATTGGGTAGTGCTTCCAGATCACTATCGCAACATCAACACGTCTTTTGGGTCTCTTCATCTGTGTAGGGTGTAGTGGGTAATAAAGTCAACATGAATTGATGTGCAATATTCTGAAATCTAATTTGGGTTTTTGTTTTCTAATTCGAGACTTTAAACAATGGGAAGCCTGTTATAACGAGGAACAGTGACAAAAAATGTCGACTCCACGATTCGAAAATTATTGTTACTCGACGCCGGTGATTTCACCAGGGTTCAAACCAAATATTGACACATTTTATGGTGAACCATTTGTTCCAGATTTAGAGACTGCATATTTCTGGGCTTGGGATTTCTAGGAAAACACCAATCTGAGTTCCAATGTTTGAGTGGACATAAAAAAATCTAAACAAAAACATCATCAGTATGAGGGGAGTCCAAAATAAAATGCTTTGAGTGTGATTCTTTGATACGTGCTCGCACAAACAGGAAAAGAAGAGAGAAGAAGGATTAATAAGAGCAAGAATTTAGAGGAAAGGGTGCAACTTTTCATGGTCCGTAAGACTTTGAGGTCATACAAATAATACTGTCAACGCAATTCTCATGTCACAACAATAATATAACTAACAATAATAGTAATATTTGAAATAGTAATATTCTGCTAAAAGCCTATAACTCGTGTCACATAGTCACCAGTCCAAATGGGCTTCTTGCTCTGGTGTTTGAGCATGTCTTCTTTCACTGGGTCAATTGTAGACGAGCTCACATCCTTATCATATTTTTCCAGCACGACCGTGTCTTCAAGGTTGAAGAAGGGATAGTAGTTGGAGAGGTCTTGTTTCCATTCTCAAGTTACCTTTACAGTTGGGCAATTTTCCTATTTAATAAGCATTTGTTGAAGTGTATGACCCTAGTGTTGAACTAGTCGCTCTCACAGTACAGCCTCTGGCTCTAATACACCTAACCATCAACATTGATGGATGGAATGCTGGATAAATGTGAGACTTTGGAGATAATTCCAATTCGTATACCAGAAAAACTATTTTGTGCGCAACTTGGAAAGGACCAAAGAATTTCTTTGCTAGCGTGGAGTGGGGTTTATTGGCCACCGAAGTCTAACGGCAGGGCTGCAATAAGGAAAACTCAACTTCCAACACGAAATTCTCGTTCAACTCAAGCACGATCGGCTTGAACTTTCGCGTCATTTTGAGCGCGCATCAAATTAGTTTTCAGCTTGACAAAGCTTGCTTGACACTCTACCGAGCTTTCATCCAATTGGGCCATCTTAATAGTCCCTAGTAAATAAGAAGCAATTGTAGGAGGAGGTAAGTCATAAATTGCTTCAAAGGCCGATATTCCAATAGAGGAGTGGACAAAAGTATTCTAGGACCATTCCACCCAGTATAGACCTTAAACCAGGTTCATGGATGTTTCCCAACAAGGCAGTGAAGATAGGTTCCTAAGCATTTATTTAATACTTTTGTTTGACCATTAGTTTGCTGATGATATTCACTACTCAAATTAAGTTGGGACTAATAAATAATGCATCCTGGTCACTAACAATGGACCTTGGCAACTCATGAAGTCTCCCTATCTAGCAAGTTGAGGGGTCGTGATACCCATTCCTAAAGCAACAACGTGAGCCTATTTAGAGAGGTGATCCACAATAACCCAAATAATTGATTTCCCATGAAAGAGAGGGAGATTAGTGATGAAGTCCACCGATATATCCTACAAAATGTGGTAAAGAATTAACAAGGGCTGCAAAAGATCACGAGGTTTACAAGGGAGGTACTTAACTTCCTAACATGTATGATAGGAGGACCCAAAAGAGGACATTGCTTTTTGTATTCCTCACCAATAAAAAATAATAGTTAACCTAGCTAAGGTCCTAGAAACACCTACGTGGCCATCAGTGAGAGTACAATGGTACTCACCTATGATACATAATCAACGCATCAAGCAACAAGAAATGTGGATAATTAGTTGGGTTTAAACTAACCTTACTAAAAAGTTCCTTGACGTGGTCATCATTGCGGTAATATTGGCAAAGCTCATCAAAAAAAGTCATAATAGGGCCAGAGATAGCTAGACAGGTTCCCTCTTTAAAAAAGCTTTGGGACAAAGCCTTTGTAACCTTATATTTTGGGGACTCGGATTGTATTGAATTGTAAATTGAAATGCCAACAATTTTGTTAACCATTTTTGCTACTATAAGGTTTTTATGGTCTATTCCATGAGTCCGCTCAAACTCTACTGATCAATATATATGATGAATGGTTCCCCCAAAAAATATTGTTACCATTTCTTCACAGCTTTTATGATGACATACATTTCCTGGATATAAATGGAGGCATTCTGCATTTAAGGATTTAGTTTTTTGCTAAAGTAAGCTATAGGATGTCTTGATTAGGTGAGGATTGCTCCGACTGTTGTACTAGAAGCATCTATCTCAATAACGAAAGGTTTTGTGAAGTCTGGAAGAGTAAACATGAGGGTTGAAGTTAAGGCAATCTTAAGAGTGCTAAAGGTGTTCTCTGTAATTTGGGACCATTGGAAGCAATCCACTTTTAATAGATCGATTAAAGAAGCAATTATAGCAGTATATCCGCATACAAATTTTTCATAATAACCTGTTAAATCTAAGACTCCCTACAAAACTTTAAGTAATCGAGAGCGAGGCAAGGCTAGAATAAAATCATTTTTAGTTTTGACTACTTGGACACCACCCCCACTAATCATATGGCCCAAGTAGCTGATAGAACATTGTGTAAATGAACACCTAGGCAATTTAGCAAAGAACTTGTGTTTGTCCAGCAACTGTAGCATTTGCTTACAAATCAAGAATGTGCTCGTCTAAGGAAAAGTTGTAAACAAGGATATTATAAAAAATAAGACAAAGCAATGAAGAAAGGGTCTAAAAAATATCGTTCATTGTGGCTTGGAATGTAGAGGTTGCATTGGAGAGACTAAAATGACATAACCTAAAATTCATAATGACCATCAATAGTGTGGAATGCAGTCTTTAGAATGTCTTCCCCAGACTATTTAAATTTGATATTAACCAACATGAAGATTGATTTTTGAAAAGACAAAAGCCCCCATAAAGTTCATCCAAAAGCTCATCTACAACTAGAATCAGAAACTTGTCCTTTATGGTTATAACATTAAGACCACAGTAGTCAGCACAAAAGCGCTAAGTGCCATCTTTCATATGAACCGATAACACTGGGGAAGAAAATATACTAGTACTATGTCGGATAATACCCTCTTTGAGCATGTTGGTGATTAAATGTTCCATATCTTTTTTTTAGAGTGTGGGTATTAGTAAGGCTTAACTTTAACTAAACTGGCACCAGTAAAAAATGGATATGATTATCATTCACAAGGGGAGGAGGCAGTGATGTTTGGGGTTCAAATAAGTGTTGATACTGTTTTAAAAGGGTACCGACGATAGGTGGGAGAGTTTGTAGTCAAATAGTATAGTCCTTAGAGCTAACAGTAAGAACTAGGGATAGTAGGTGAGCTATTATTCTATCCATATGGGCCAATCGCTGAGCCTAAGAAAAGATAGTGAGCTAGGATATGTTACAATGTAATAAGAAACCCATTGTGCTTAAAAGTGAGAGAAAAGCCCTTGAAATAAGCTAAGATTGGATCCAATTGTGCTAGTTACTAGATTCCAAAAATAATATCCACATCCCAGAGATCCAAAATGTACATATCCATAATGAAACAGTGGTCCTGTAGATCTACATATCCATAATGAAATAGTGGTCCTGTAGATCTATCTACAACCTAGAGATTTTGCCACCATAGTGTAATGATTTGTTGTTACCAAGTCGTACCGTGAAGGGGGTGCCGGTTCGATGCATAAATTCAAGTATCGAGCAATTCATGGTTGAATAAGATTGTAAGAACTACTAAAGTTGATCAAAATTGAGAATCGATGGCCCATTATGTCATCAAGTAATTTTAAAGTGGAGAATGGCGAGTCACCATAAAAGGTTTGTAGAGAAACCTAGAAGTCATTTACGTATCCCTTTTCAAAGATCTACAATGTGGGAGGATGGGGAAGGGTGGCCAGGTCTATTGGTGAGGATTAGATGTTCCTCAATGATGTTTCCTCTACTGTAAGAGTGTCATCATTCATCTAAAGCAACAAAAAAAAGAGCCATGCGACATTTATAACTAGGTTTATACTAATCTTCACAATTAAAACTAAGTCCATTTGTTTGTCGAGCTTGCATTTCAACTAGGGTAAGGCATTTAATCAGTGGTAAAGATGTAGAAGGTGGCTGCTTAGGTGCAGAAGGAAATATGGATAGGGAAGGCAACCGTTAGAATTTAGTTACTTGACTATTCGAGAGCTTAGTGTTAATGAGTTTGCTTAAAGATAAAGTATAAGTGAGTGAGGGAGGTTGAAGGGAATGAGCTCACATTTAATCTTTAGTGAGACTCCCAAAATAAAATAGTTGAGGAGGTGGTCCTCAGACAACCTTGATCCTCAATTTGGGAGATTCTCAAAGTCCATTTAGCATTGTATGAAAGACCCAATTTGGTGAAGCTTGAAGAGAGCCACCTAAGGTTAAAGTAAATAAAGGGACCTAATCACAATTCCAAAGCACAGGTGAATGATTCCCATTTTGATAGTTGGTTATTGCAGTACATCCATTAGTACTAAGAAAAGGCTTGGCCCATAATAAAGAACGCTAATACAGATACACACTAGTTAGAGGGAATATTGTAGAAGGCAAAGTATTGTTCTGCTTAGAATGGTGAAGCTAAAGAGTTACTGCCATCAAAAGGCGTAAGATGAAACTTTAGAGTTTTTGGTTGAAAGGATAGTGGAGGAGGTGGTAGATTAAGTTAGGTCGAAGAAAAAGTAGTAGGAGTGATAAAAAGCATTGGCAAAAGAGGGGTTACGTTTTCATGGTAATGTTGATTTCTAGATGAGCCACTTTGGATTGGAGATCCTTAATGGAAGTTTGGTGATCATAGATAAAGGTGTCAAGTATGGCAGCAATGGTATCTTAGGAGGTTCAAAGATCACGAAGTTGGGCTAAAACCAACTCAAAAAGACTGACAATGGTTTTTTCCAAAGACAAATTGTGTTTAACAGGCATAAAGGACTCAATAAAAGGACTAGTGGTACATGCTCATATAAATAGGAAAAGAGGAGAGAAGAAGGGCAGAAAGAAAAAATAGTGATGAAAATAAGAATCTAGAGGAAAGCGGAAATTTTCGTTTTCTTTCCAATTGATTCTGGGCTCACACAAATAGTATTGTCAACGCAATTCTCATGTACTAACAACAGTAATATAGCTAATAAGAATAGTAATAGTATGTGATAACTCATATATCTTAAATGTTCATCCCATCACATAGTCACCAATCAAAATGGGCCTCTTGCTTTGACATTTGAGCATGTCTTCTTCCATTGAGCCAATTATAGACGAGCTCACGTCATTCTTATCCCTTTGCTTTGATTTTTAAAGTTTCAAAAACAATTTTTTTTTGTATTTCTTGTATCATTAATTTCATCTTGAAATGTATAAAACAAAATAGAAACGTGAATGCACAAAATGTTACATGTGAATATAATTCTTCCAGGAATTAATTATATGACTATAAACAAATGTCCTAATTTGAAAACCATATCTAACAAAAAAATTCAATTTTTTATTTAATAAATAATTCTTTAACAACGTAAAGATAATTAAGCAATTATATGTTATGGAGGATGACAAAAATATTGTAGAGGCAACAGATGTAGAAGAAGAAAAAAACTTCATCCAAGAAGAGAAAGTAGAGGAGTGGTAGATGGGAATTAATGAAGAAGACAAGAGGACAGATTGGGTTGAGGAAGAACTGATGGAGGAACCAAGTAAGGAACTACTGATGAGGCATTGGTAGTAACCTTAAGTATAGAGGATTCCCACTTCCTCGAAGACAAATTGTTCAAGTTAACTGACGACTCAGAAATTTTTGTTATTCTCTCTTTCATTAATAGTTTGTCGTTAAAAAGCGCATTATTGCTTGAATTTATATTTATTAATTTGATAAATTATGTCCTTGTTAATATCTTACAACATGTGACTTGTTTATAAGTTATGAAACTACTTTGTGGAGCAAAGGGTGGAAGCAAGCCACTGATTATTGATCCAAGATGATGCTAAACGTGTAGGTCACATAAGAAATGCTGCATGAGAGGCAACCTATGAGTTAAATTTATTTTTATTTTAATTTCTATATTATTTTGTTTTTACTTTCATATTAGTATAGGATTCTATTTTCTGTTATGTTATTTTTATTTCTTTTTATCCTTTTCTTTCATATTTTGCAACGATGTTAGTCTCACATTGGATGGATCCAAATCAAGAAATCATCATAATTAGAAAAGCACCAAACAACCCTCTCACTTACATATCTACTTGTATTAAGTATATTGAGGACAATGTCCAATTTTAAGTGTGGGGATGTGTTTAATGAACTTAACTGATTTCTTCAAGCGTATTATAATACTGATTATAAATTTTATTAACTGATATGTTGAATTGGTTGAATTTGCTTATGAATACTTTATGTTTTTGTTGAATATTGATTTGAATTGGTGTGTAAAAGGATGATGGTTAAAAGAAAGTTAGTTTTCTAAGTCATATTTTTCATAATCATTGAAATATTCAAGTTGAATGAAATTGTTTATTATTTACACACATATATATACCCAATTTATTCGTGATTTTTTGAGACTAAAGAACAAATTTCATAAAAATTTTAAAGCTCTTGTTATTCTTTCACATGTGTGATATCTTGTACAGTAGGATAATTCTAGAACTTGCGTTTATTTTGCATATTAAGACCATGTTTGTTAAATTAGAAACATTGACATGATGAAGACATTTAGATTTACCAACTAATTTCCATTTCTTTGAAAATTATCATACTCGTAAAATTTACCTTTAGGAATAACCAACTTGAGCCTTCGTCCTTCTCATTGATTAAACCCAAATTATAAACCTTTATCCTATTTTTCTTTGAACACCTGTTTATTGTTTCAAACCTTGAATATTATTTACATTATTTACTTCTATGAGACTTGAAATTCTTGAAAGATCTAATATTTGTTGAATTGTGGTAGTGATTGGAAGATTGTGAAAAGAAAGAAAGAAGGAAAAAACATAAAAAAGAAAGAAAAGAAAAGAAAAAGAGAGAAAAATTTATGGTACCAATAGATTTGTGATGAAAGGACCTATTTTGTTTTGTAAACAAGTCTTGTAATATTTTTTTGAGTAAATTTCCTTCATTTAAACCCCTTTAATATCCTAATCATGTTGTACCTAAACCCCATTATAACCTATACAAAGACCTTTTGATTTTTGTTTTTAGTTTGTACATAAGTGGTGGAGATGTGGTTTTAATACAAGAATATAGTAAGAATTCTACAATGGATGGATAGAGAATTTGATACTTTGCACCCTAAACAATTGAGTGCATTGAGCGAAATCTTAGTGAGAGTGTAAAGAGATATGTTTTTCATTTCAATGTGATTATTGATGTGATTATTATTAATATTACTTAGGAAATTAATTTTAAGACAACTTGACTCTAATTATATATTAATTTGATTCAATAGGATATGATAATGTATAGTATGAATGGACATGTTGAAATTGACGATGTATTGATGTTGTAAAATTAATAATTTTGATTAAAGTGTACTTGAGGACAAACAAAAACTTAAGTGTGGGGACGTTTGATATATGGATATTTGACTATATTTTTACACCCATATTTAATGTATTTTGCTTGATATTTTACACTTTTATCATATATTTGTAACTTAATTTGCTCCAAGTGTGTTTACAAAGTGTGATTGCCTTCATGGACTTAAAGGAAAAGAATTTAAACGAAAATATGACATAAAATGAAGAGTCAAGCGCGTAAGAGATTCATGATTGTGCATCTACCTGTGCACTTCTTCTAGGCTATGGAAAATCACAAATTTTAGAGAATTTGTTAATGCACGGTACTAACTGTAGCTATGCCGTTAACATGAGCTTAATTGATTATATAATTATTCCATAACATTTAGCGATTAATGACATGAAATTGTTTAAGATATTGACTTTAACTCATATGTGATTTTAGGCACAATTTGGGAGCAAAGGAGTTAAAATGGGTCGAAAGCACTATATTTAGGGCCATTTTCCGAATATCCACATTCACTTCTCTTCATGGAGCAAGAAGAAAAAGATTAGAGAAAAAGAATGGGATAAAGCATAAAAGAAAGGAGGGTGAAGCATGCTCACAACCTGTTAGAATTATTGCACAATCGTGAGCATCATTTACAGCTGTGCATGAATTTATATGGGCATGATACACTCTCACGCCCGTGCAAGCCAGTTGCCAAATGTTTAAGGTATAAAGCAAAGCTGTGTTAGGTGGACAGCTGTACTTGAAGTAAATAAAGCATAAGAACTTGAATTTAACAGGGCTACACTTGGAAGAATAAAGAGTGGACAACTGGAATGAAAGAATGGAGGGCTGGAGCATTACACTCACGAAAAGGTGTAAGATATGAATTTAATTAATGGAAATCATCATAAAATTATAGAGAACAAAGGTGGATGGTTGGAAAATAACCAACGGTGTGCATGGGCGTTAGACATATTCTCGTGCCCATGCAGGTGCTCTCATACCCGTGAGGCCATAAGATGCCACCTTAACCAAATTTTTAACCTAGCATTTCAATATATACCAAGGATGAGAGATATACGGATTTTATGAAACTGTTGGTGTGTTTCGCTGGGGAACTTCAAGAGCTTCAGGAGAGCATGAAGAGGGAGGCAAGCTCTCCACCGTGAGAAGACCCATAGAGGGGTAGCTTTCTGATGATAGTTTGGAGGCGACAATGATGTCGACAACCCAATTAAGCATTCCTTCCTTGTATTTTTTGTTTCTTTCTCTCTTTAGAAATTGATTATGTTATCCAATGTATATGGATTGGGATATTAAGAAAAAATGATTTTAATGTGTTCATTTGATCGTTTTATTACAAACCCATTACTAGAATATTCAATGTAATCTACAATTGTTATGTTGAAATTCATTTGTAGTGACTGATGGTTTGTAATCATTAAGGATAACATAACATAAGTTAAATGACACATCATATATGGTTATTGCCTTTAGTAATCGGTTTTTCTAATTCGTAATGTTACTATCCAATTGAATCTAGAGATCGTATCCCAGGTTATTCGATAGTTAGGTTTAATTAATAATCATATCTTGAATAAACAATACCTAAGGAAAAACTCAAGTTAATAAAATAAACTATGATTAATAGCTTCTAGGATATGTTTGAAAACAACAAATCATTTAAATATATTTAATTAGGGTGTAGGCCGAGAATGAACCAAATAACCAAATTCCTAACGAATTCACCACGTTCATTGTTTTTACATGATTTCATCGATTTGCTTTTATTGGTTAGTTTAGTTTTAGTTTCTTATCTTAAACCAAACAAAACCCCCTAAACCTAAACACCGATAAATTTCATTTCAAAAGCTAACCGAACACTCTGTTAGAGAAGTGCTCTGAAGGCAATCACCTTTAACACTTATTCTGCAAATCATTTTATGATTAATAAAGAAATTTTTTATTATTTCAATGTTCATACTTTTATGGATTTGATGTTGATCTTAAATTGATTTAATGAAGTCTTTGATACAAAACATAGTATAGAGGAAATCATGATGAGATTATGATGATGAGATTCCTATCATGTGTAATTATATTAGTATCTAAACAGTCCCTAGTCATAGGATTAATGAGATGGGATATCATTAATCTGGATAGACTAGCACATGTTATACTCCTTGATTGGATCAAGTGGTAGATCTCATAAGCTGTAGACACGAGTTGTTTAGAGTTAAAATGTGGATGCTTACTAAGGGTAGTAAGTAAATTGGATTGACCTATTATGAGACAATCATATGGATATTCTATTCCAGTGTCAATGATAGTCTCATCATAGCAATGGTGCAAGTATCCTTTGACTTGAGGTGCTCAAAGATATCTCAGATACTGATCCTATGCTTTAACTTCATTCATCGGTGCCTTTCAGGAGTTACTTATAGGGTGGTGATTAGATACAACTGAAGGTACTTAGAGGTAATTGAGTACCTAATAAAGGGTTCATCATTGCTGATAGAAGAAGATGATACCCATGACCTCTTGTTGGGTCCTTACTTGGGAGTCTCTTTCTAGAGCAGATATGTGTTATGAAGAGAGTCTTTAGTGATACATAGAGTAATGAGATCCTCAAGACAAGACTTACTATCACTTAGACTAGACGTGACGTAGTCAGTTTAGTAGGAGTTGATACTTTGACCATACTCTAAACCAAGTGGGCTATAAATGGTAAAAGGATGAATTGCATGGCAACATTGCGTATGGAAGGGTTTGTAGTCAAACCACCAACTTTTCAGTCAATTGAGGGTCATGAGGTATTGTTAGATACCACTCTTAACTTACTTGAATTAATTATTAATTCAAGTGTCCAAGATAACCGGGAACCTAATGGGTCACACACATAGGAGATCTGAAGGATGAGTAAAACGGTCTTGAATAGTGATTCAAGATATGAGAGAGTGTTTCAGGATTGTATCGTGATGTGATCATGGTAGAAAACATTGCATTGAATAGATTAGAAACAAGTGTTGTTTGCTATCAGTTTGGGGATTAACTTTCCAAAACTTCCATTAATGCATTTTATACATTAATTTCTCATAACTTTCATTAATGCATGCTATTCATGACCTTTAACTTCCCATAACTTCTCATTAATTATGGGAGTTATGGGAGGCCAAAGAGGGCAGAAAATAATCATCATTTTCGTACATCTTGCATAAGGCACAATAAAATAAAGGCTCTTTCTCACACACAAACTCTTTTCTTTTTAACTCTCACAAGAGTTCTTGTCTTTGCTAGCACAAAGAAAGAATTCTAGCCATCTCCTAGTGAGGTTTCATCCTTCTATCTTCGTGTGGACTTTCATTAGGAACGGTCTACATTGATCATTGTGATTTACGACAATCCAACCCGGAGAAGATTAAAAAACAAAGGGGATCGTCGGAAAGGTACGTAAACATCTTACATTTCATATTTTTGTTTTCTATATCTATATGCATAAGTAGATCTAGTTTTTAAGGTTCTGTTTTATTTTTCACTGCGTATATTTGATATATATTATGTATGAGATCCATGATTAGAACTTTAAAGTGGTATCAGAGCCATCTTATGCCATGTTAGATGTAGAATACATGACATGTGAAAATTGTTTTCATGGTTGTGACAACTTAGGTTCTTGTAATATTTTGTTCGAAATTAATTATAGAAAAATGTTTTTTATGATTTTCTTTCACCAATCTTTTCATAATATTTATATGAATGATTCAGTGTGATTTAAAATATTTTAATGTGATTAAAATATTTAATTTCGAAATTACAAGAACATGCATGAAATATATCTTTCTGCTAGTCATGTGATATTTATTGGCTAAACTGATGAGGATACACATGATTTTTGTGAAATTTTATTATGAAAAAATTATGTGAACATATTTGGGATGTGGTTATTCCTCTGTAATTTTTGTAGAATTATTAAATTTTTTTTAATAATTTTATCAAACAATTTGCAGATCTAGAAAGTTTTCCATAAATTGTAGGATCTATTTTGTTTGATGTTTTTGGATGTTTATATTTCGGTTCCAGAACCTTAAAAATATTTTTATGTGATAAAAATGTGTTAACTTGATGTTTGATGCATTCCTAAATGATTTCAATTGGAATTTATTTCCAAAAAAATTTTAGAAGTCATATTTGTCGTTTTTGATGTCTTATCGGTGTTTCGGTGATCATAATATTTTTTGGGTGATTTCTAAATTATTTTGATCATCATGAAACGACCTAAAGATGATTGGAATGATTGTTTTATGTTCTGAAAATTTTAGGAAATTATATAAATTAATTTTGAATTAATTTTAGTAGAGCAATAGATTTTTAGTAAGACTAGAAAAATTGGCACGTGTGACAAAATTGAAGTTGTTTAATTTTAGACATCAAATAATTATTTTAAGGTAAATTAATTATGAATTAATTTATGGAATTAGGCATTCATGTTAGTTAGATTAATATTAATTCTAAATGAAATAACATACAATAGTAATTTTAGCCAAGTTAGTAAAAGGAAGATAGTAATTCTAAGTGTTGGATTGGGCTTAGATTCAAGTGTTGGATTAGGCATTTTATATTAGGATCCATAAGATATCATAACCAAAGTGATGTGTTTACATATATGTATTAGAGAATGCATGGTTAGGAGAATATGTGGGCTTGCATCATGGATGGTTATGGGCTTAGGTCCAATTTGATTGGACAGTCCATATCATTCCATGTAATTATTGTAACTATATGTGTGTGTGTGTGTATATATATATATTCGTTATATATGTAAGACCATCTAAGTTAGATGAGACCTTAGTCAAACCTCTTAATTAGAATATTAAAACTAACACCTTCCTTTAATATGGTGAGAACCAGAGTCCTTTTAAAGTTAGGGTTGTTGGGCAAACTCAAGCTTGCTTTACACAGATATGTTGGAACCATGAAAATAGGATTTTTATATTAATGAAGTGGTTTTAACTAGAAGTGTTGGTTTGTTGGACAAACCCAAGATTAAGGTGGATAGAGGCGAAGTTGGGTAATGTATATTAGATATACATGTATCAAGAGTTGATAGCCCAATGAGTGTGCATATATCAACATTTGATAGAACTACATTCGATAGTTGCATTGGAGATGCAATTGGTATGATCAATACCTATCTATTGAACTAAGGTAACTTATTGGGTAAACCCAAGGTCATTCTTAGGGATATTGGATATCGACCCACTAGGAGAATTTCTCTACGAGTTCTCTCGGATTTATATTGAGGGTTATGAATTAATGAAAAATAGTGGGAGCCATAATGTGTGTTATTAAAGTCCTTATAGACATATATTTAAGTACATTTTAATTTTGAAAAAAAGTTATTATTACCCAAGTCAACACCATGAGTACTAATGTGAATCTAAGATTATTGATGGAAGCTAATAAGTTGACTGGACCAAACTTCCTTGACTATTTCAGGAACTTGAGAATAGTTCTCAAATCTAAGAAGCTTGGTTATGATAGTGGGATGACTAGTTGTATTATGCTAGTCACTATGTCACTAGAGCTGCAAAGGCAGCACGAGGCTATGAATGCTCATACTATAATCTATCATCTTAGAGAGTTCTTTGATAAGCAAGCAAGGTCCGAAAGGTTTGAGACTTCGCGATTGCTCTTCCGCTCTAAGATGGTTAAGGGGACATCTCCAATACCGTATGCACTAAAGATGAATGGTTATATCGAGTAGTTGGCTTCCTTGGGTTTTGTTTTGGATCATGAATTAAGTATTGACTTAATTCTGACGGGTTTAATCGATAGTTATAATTTGTGTTTAGCTATTGGATGAACAATATATCCAACACAATTCTTGAGCTGGTCAACATGCTCAAGGTAGTTGAGCCATCTATCCTCAAGGATAAGGTTGTGATGCTTGTGGACTCTTCTAATTTGAAGAAAAAGAGCCTGAAGAAAAAGAAGTCTGTAAGGCCTAAGGGAGATGTCAAGAAAGTAAAGAAGACTGCCTCAAAGGGAACTTGCTTCCACTGTGGCAAGGATAACCAATGGAAGAGAAACTGTAAGACCTATTTGGAGTCCTTGAAGTAGAAGAAGACATCTAATGAATTTTAGACCTAATATATACTAATGTATGTGATCTGATGTCTATACATGCCAAAAGTGGTTTCGTATACTTCATTACCTTTATCGATGATCATTCTTGATATGGGTATGTGTATCTTAAGAGATATAAGTCTAAAGCCTTTGAAAGGTTCAAAGAATACAGAAATGAAGTTAAGAAACAACTTGGGAGAAGTATTAAATCACTTCGATCGGATCGAGGTGGTGAATACTTAAGCAAAGAGTTTTTGGATTATCTAAAGGATAATGTAATATTGTCCCAGTGGACTCCACCTTACATGCCACAACACAATGGTGTGGCTGAGAGAAGAAACCGAACCTTGTTAGACATGGTGAGGTCTGTGATAGGTTCAGTGGTTTTACCAAAATCCTTTTGGGTGTATGCACTCTAAAATTTTATTTATGTATTAAGCAGGATCATATCCAAGTCAATTTATGTTGCTCCATATGAGATATGAACTAACAAGAAAACCTATCTTTCTCATATGAAAGTTTGGGATTGTCCTACTTATATAAAGCGGATTCAGTTAGATAAGTTTGAAGTTAAATCTATCAAGTATCTATTTGTAGGATATCCTAAGGAAACTATAGGATATCAGTTCTACCACGTTTCGGAACAAAACATGTTTGTTTCAAAACACGCTGTCTTTTTAGAGAAAGAGTTTCTTCTAAGAGAAGATAGTGGGAGCAAAATTGAATTTACGGAAATTCAAGATGCTCAAATAGATACAGATCATCTTCCTAGAACCGAGACTATTATTCATGAAGATGAAATAATAGTTCAACCTTCTGACACACAAGAAGTTCGTAGGTTAGGTAGGATAAGTCATGTTCCCGAGAGATATGGATTTCTCATATGTGAACTTAACGACGTATTGCTTATAGAAGATGATGAATTTACTACCCATGAAGAGGTTTTGAAGAGTTTAGAATATGTCAAATTACTTCAAGCTATGAAATCCAAAATGGATTCCATGTATAAAAACTAAGTATGGAATTTGGTTGACCCACTTGAAGGGATAAAACTCATAGGGTGCAAATGGGTTTTCAAAAAGAAAATTGACATGGAGGGTAATGTAGTTACCCATAAAATTAGGCTTGTAGATAAAGGTTATCATCAAAGGCAAGGTGTTGACTATGACAAAACGTTTAGCCCAGTAGCTATACTTAAATCCATTAGGATACTCGTAGCTATTACTGCTCATTATGATTATGATATTTGACAAATAAATATGAAGATGACTTTCCTTAGTGGAAACCTAATCGAGGATGTGTATATGACACAACCTGATGGTTTCATATCCATGAATGGAGAAAAGGTATGCAAGCTTCATAAATCTATTTATGGATTGAAGCAAACATCCAGGAGTTAGAATATCCAATTTGATGAGACAAACAAAGGGTTTGGTTTCTCACAAAATCTGGATGAGCCGCGTGTGTATAAGAAGGTTAGTGGGAGTGCAATCGTGTTCCTTGTAGTGTTTGAAGATGACTTATTGCTAATAGGAAACAATGTCTCTGTTTTGCAATCAATCAAGATTTGGTTAGCTAAGAACTTCTCTATGAAAGATCTTGGAGAAGCAAATCATATTTTGGGGATAAGGATCTATAGAGATAGATCTAAGAGATTGCTTGGTCTTTCTCAGTCTATATACATAGATAAGATGTTAAAGAGGTTTAGCATGAAGTAGTCCAAGAGAGGTTAGCTTCCTATGGTATATGGGATTACACTCTCTAAATCTATGTGTCCAAAGACACAAGATGAGAGCACTCGCATAAGTTTGATTCCTTATGCTTCAGCTATAGGATCAATCATGTACGCTATGTTATGTACGAGACCTGATGTATCGTATGTTCTAAGTGTTACGAGTAGATACCAGTCAGACCCTGGTGAGGGTCATTGGGTGGCTATCAAGAATATCCTTAAGTACTTGAGAAGAACTAAGGATATATTCTTAGAATATGGAAAAGGTGATCTTATGGTAAGCAGGTATACTAATGCTAGTTTCCAACCCGATAGGGATGACTCCAAATTACAGTCCAGTTATGTATTCACACTGAATGATGGTGTAGTCAGTTAGAAAACTGCAGATTTGACAATAGAGGCGGAGTACATTATAGCTTTAGAAGCAATAAAGGAAGCGATCTGGATCAAGAAGTTCATCATAGAACTTGGTGTGGTTTCAAGCATCGCTGACCTAATGTAGTTGTATTTTGACAACAACGAGGCTCTAGAATAGGCGAAGGAGCCGAGGTCTCATTAGAAGCCTAAACATGTACTCAAGCGCTACCATTTGATTAGAGAAATCATTAGTAGAAATGATGTCAAGATAGAAAGAGTTCCCATCGATCAGAATATAGCTGATTCGTTGACTAAACCTATTTCCCAAAAGAGTTTTGTGTCACATGTATACGCCTATGGTATTAGATATCAAGGCGATTGGCTTTAGTGCAAGTGAGAGTTTGTTAGAGAAGGCTCTAAAGACAATCACTTTTAGCACTTACAGTACAAATCATTTTATGATTAATAAAGGCATTTTTCATTATTTTGATGTTTATACATTTATGGATTTGATGTTGATCTTAAATTGATTTAATGAAATCCTTGATACAAAACATAGCATGGAGGAAATCATGATGAGATCATGATAATGAGATTTCTATCATGTGTAATTATGTTAGTACCTAAACAGTCCCTAGTTATAGGATTAATGAGATGGGATGGGATATCATTAATTTGGATATACTAGTACATTTTATACTCCTTGAGTGGATTAAGCAGTAAGTCTCATAAGCTGTAAACATGAGTTGTTTAGAGTTAATATATGGATGCTTACTAAGGGTAGTAAGTACATTTGATTGACCTACTATGAGACAATCATATGGATATTCTATTCCAGTGTCAATGATAGTCTCGTCATAGCAATGATGCAAGTATCCTTTGACTTAAGGTGCTCAAGGATATCTCGGATATTGACTTTGCTTTGACACCATTCATCGGTGCCTTTCAGGGGTTATTTATAGGGTGGTGATAGAGTATAGCTTGAAGTATTCGGAGGTAACTGAGTAGCCAATAAAGGATTCACCACTCCTAATAGAAGGAGATGATACCCATGGCCTCTTGTTGGGGTCATTACTTAGGATTCTCTGGTTAGAGCAGATATGTTTCACAAAGAGAGTCTTTAATGATATATAGAGTAATGAGATCCTACGGATAAGATCTAATATCACTTAGACTAGATTTGACGTAGTCAATCTAATGGGAGTTGATACTTTGACTATACTCTGAACCAAGGCATATAGATGATGAAAGGATAAATTGCATGAAAACATTGCATATGGAAGGGTTTGTAGTTAAAACACTGAATTTCCGGTCAATTGGAGGTTATGACGTGTTGCTAGATGTCGCTCTTGACTTATTTGAATTAATTGTTAATTCAAGTAGCCAACATGATTGGGAACCTAATGGGTCATACATATAGGAGATCCAAAGGATAAGTAAAATGGTCTTGAATGATGATTCAAGATATGAGAGAGTGTTTCAATATTGTATCGCGATGTGATCGTGGTAGAAAACGTTACATGGAAAGGATTAGAAACAAATGTTATTAGTTTCCATTAATGTATGTTATTCATGGTCATTAATTTCCTATAACTTCCATTAATGCATGTTATTCATCACCATTAACTTCCTATAACTTCTCATTAATTATAGGAATTATGGGAGGCCAAAGAGTGCAGAAAATAATTATCATTTTATGCATTTTATGTAAGACATAAGAAAAAATAGGTTTTTCTCACACACACGCTCTTTCCTCTCTAACTCTCACAAGAGTTTTTGTCTTTGCTAACACAAAGAAAGAATTCTAGCCATCTCCTAGTGAGGTTTCATCCTTTTATCTTTGTGTGGACTTTCATTAGAGACAGTCTACGTTGATCGTTGTGGTTTACGACAACCCAATGTGGAGAAGATTAAAGAACGAAGGAGATTGTCAGAAAGGTATGTAAACATCTTACATTTTATATTTTTGTTCTCTATATCCATATGGATGAGTAGATCTAGTTTTTAAGGTTCTATTTTATTTTCCGTTGTATATATTATATATACATTATGTATGAGATACATGATCGGAACTTTACACATTGTCTGTGAGATCGAGCTAGACTCGCCACTATTATAATAGTAGTCTAGTTTATTTTAACTAGCGTTATGACGCATTGTCAATTGTGCACTTGCGATTATTGCATAAGTATTTTACTCGCAAAATAGGTCAATCATATCTCCATATTTTAGTCTATGAGATTGACTACTTCTTTTTTATACTATTAATGTCCGATATCAATAGAACAAAGACTATGAATAATTTAGGGATAATATGTAAATGATATATGAATCTTATAATTATAATCACATAATAATTTTATTTGCAATGTACATTTATCTCATGAACTTTTATCATATAAAATGTATAAGATAAAGAATGCCTTTAAATAATTATATTACTAAAATACAAACAGTCTATTGGTTATAAGGAATAAACCAACAATTTCTCACTTGCGCTAAACCAATCATTTAGACATCTTATACCATATCACCATGTAATGATCATACTACTACTAGGACAGTGGTTTAGTGAGAGAATTCTGCAAGATTCTCTATACTTACTTAAATCTTACAACTTTCATCTTAATTATTATTATAATTAAAAAACTAAATAAATACATATTTAGATCTTTAATGAGACCTTAGCTCCTTTTACATACCTAATGGCTCTAATGTTCTATAGCACATTACTGTCTAAACAATGCAATGAACTATACCAAGTTCATTAAAGAACTTCCGATCCAAATAATCATTTCTACTAAATAATAAATGTATTTTGGCTATATTAGCAATTAATGGTATATTAGAACATTTCCAATATCAAAATAATATTATTCTAAGTAAAATATAACTTCACAGAGATTTGCTTCTAAATTTAATATCCTTAAAACCTTGAACTCAGATATCAACTTGTAAACAGAGTAATGAATTTCTTTAATATTTCACAAGTATTAGATATCTCAAATACTAAATACTCTTACGCACTTGGAGTAGAGCGTAACAGGTAAATAACTTCTAATCTATATCTATGGATCTAGTTCTTATAATTAAGTTTTTACTTTTTCATATCCTATATGAATTGTTCTTGAACAATTATATTTTCAAAAATTAGAAACATGTTTTAAATTTTGTTCTCCATAAGCAATATGTCTCTATATACTCCTATTGAAGAGGATAACTATACTTTCACTAACCTTTTTATAGATATGATAAATTCACAATCATCTCTTAAGCAAAATCTTTTGAATTTATCGTAAGAGTGAATCTTTCAATGTCTCACAGCCTTTCCACTACACACCAATATATCAACAAAAGCACTAGTTCCAATTGCATATATTGTCTAAGATTTTAACCTTCCATTTTAGCAATCTAGTTCTGATCCATTTTGATTTTTTCATAATCTGTTGATTCATATAGAACAATGTTGCATCTTTGATAGACAATGTCCAAAATAGGAAATTTGAGCTTTGGCTATTTTAAGGTTGGATTCAATTTCTTTTCATCATCTCAGTTCAACTCTTCATCTTCCACAAAGTGAACATCCCTTTTCATAATATATTTTTCAGTTTGTGGCTGAAAATCTTTATAGGTTTTTATAACCAAGCTATAGCCAATAAAATGCCTAAAAGTGAAATTTTATCTACTTTATCTGCTTTGATTTGTGGAACATGAGTGAAAAGTTAACACACTAGTATTTTTAAAAAACTTAGAGATGGTTTATAACCATACCATACCTCAAAGATTACTTGATCCTTCACTATTCTTATGGGAAGTCTATTTTGCAAAATAGATAGTAGTGTTAGTACTTTATCCTAGATCTGCTTTGGTAGGTTTTTCTCATGTAGCATATAATATATCATCTCCAATATGAATCTATGACATCTCTTACTCCATTTTGTTGCAAGGTATATGGATTAGTTAATTGACATTGGATGTTTACTCCCTTTGAAATTTTGTTGAATGCTTCGAAGGAGAGTTTGAATTTTACGGCCACTATCATTCTTAATTCCTACTTTGAAGTTGCAGAAGATTTAAGCCAACTCTAGCTTTTGCTTCAAAAATAAAATCCATCATGGGTGAAATTATTAATAAATGCAACATAATAAAGACTAACTTTCAGAGAAAGCATTATTTATGCGCTTGCAATTTCCATATAAATTAATTACTTCTTCTTTGATGCTCTCTATGTTACCTTAACAAATGGTTTCCTACTTTGCTTTTCAAACTAATATGTGTTGTAGTTTGGAATATGATTCTCACATTATGGAAGCATCTCGGATTTCATTTGTAATAGCTCCTGATGATGATAGTGCACAAGCCTCTTGTGTCATACTTTTATGATATTTTCTTTTTAACTGAAAAAAAAGTTTGCGCCACCTCCAAAGGATTTAGAGCAAAGCTTTTTTTCCTTTTATTTTTACTTTGAAAATATCTTAGCCAGTTACATCTTTAATCAAGAAACTTCTGATTTCAAACACTACTTTATAACCTTTTTCTATTAGTTGTCAATACTTAAAATCAATCTTATGAACATGCAACATATAAAAATTGAACTTTTTACCTAAACAACTTAAAATTGCAATATTGCCCTTTCCTTCCATACTTATGTACTCGTCATTTAATTTCCAGTTTAAACCTTCAACGTGTTTGTGCTTCTAAGTTTCCTCAATAGATCCTTGTTATATACCATATGGTTAGTATAACCACTGTTCATAATCTAGTAATGCATTTAATAATTATGTTATAGTGATCATTAAAATATCGTTAGTATTCTCTAAAGATGTAATTGCAGCCTTAAAGTTTTAAAACATCATTGTAAGGATTTTCTCAACAATCCTTCACTATGACATGACAGAGACGAGTGGCCTGATTTGGCTAGCAATGTTAAGCAGCTTATCAGAATACTCCTTAATGGATTCAGTCTTTTTCATCTTCTACAGCTTAAAGTCACATAATAGGTTCAACACTTGCATCCCTTAACTCCTTTCCTTTCATTCAAATTCAGTCTTGAGATAATCTTATAACTCCTTTGCTGACTTCAGAGACATAATATGAGTGAAATAATTAGATTGGATTGCAACAAACAAGTAGGCTTTTCCTTACTATTCTTTTGTGCTTTGAAGTGTTTCCGGAATTTCATAGTCTTCCCAAATATCCAAAGCATCCAAGTATGCCTCCATGCATATTTAGTAGTTGTCTCTTTTAAACATTGTTAAAGCAATTGAGAATAAGAAAATAGGTTTAAGTTCTATTTCTAATCAAATTCAAACGTAGATCCTTCAAGAATAATAAGCTCAAATACCAAATGTTGTTTTCTTAAAATGTGACAAGAAAATTGAATTACATGATTAACATTAAAAAATTTACAATTTAAAGAATGAATAATAATAGCCCTCTAGAAAAAATATAAAACCTATATGGTCCTAAAGATCATACCATGATCACAAACATGAATAACATAATAATCAATACTACCACACAATGTTTATGACTCCACATCAACAGCCCTAGACACATCTTCAAACATCATAAAGCACTTTGCCTTCATGAATTTCCTCCCACAACGTCGTGTCTTCATTCTAGTTCCGTGGAAAATGTTCCTTTCATGCTTTTTTTCAGTATCATATTAGATTACTTATTAAGAGTCAGCAGCCATGCTGCTAAAGATGATATTCAACGTCAATTTTGTCTTTTATAGAATTCAAGAATAATGTCAGTTTCCACCAGGAAGCCCCCAAGAACGACACCAAAGTATTAAGCCTTCCACGATACAAGCCTTAGCAGCAAACTTCGATATCACCAAATCTTCTCTCCTATGCACCTCTCCTTCCTTTCCAGAATTATGGCTTTCTTCGTGCACAGTCCAAGGGGTACACGAAAGGACCAGTCTATATTTCTTGCAACAACAATCAAACAATAGTTTAATCCAATCCAATAAGCTTTTTAGCTATAGACTGAATAAGTGTACGTGTGATGTTGTATGCAATCCTATCTTTCTTGTTTCATAATGGAACTGATCTATAAGAAATTGGTGATTTTTTTAATGTAAGGATGAGGTAGAGCAGGTAGAAGAAGATGAAGCCTTGGTTAGTTTGAACACAAGACAATATGGTATTGATCGATGCATCTTGCGAGAGGAGTTGCGTTGACTTAAGGTGGTAACAAGTAATGGTGATGTAAGCAATAGCAATCAAAGTAAAGGTCGCAAATATGGAGGCTCTAAATTTAATTCAGCAGGTGGACATATAGGGTTGCACAGTACCGACGAGTGGTATAAGAGAATAGTTTATGAAAATCCTAACGGAACTTTCTTCTCGAGTGGAGCATTTTAACAGGCATACTCCATTCCTCTCATATAGCTTAAATTGCTTGCTTAGAAAGTTTTGCATTATATACACATTGCAAAGCTAATTTTTTAATTAAATTATTTACAATAAAAGAAAAATGGGGGCTTTCAATTTACAATAAAGTCTAGACATTTGAAATCAAACTTTTCAAAAAGAAATTTAACAAAACTCATTCTATACAAAATTTATTTTATAAACATTTTACAAACTTTAAGGTTTATTTTATATTTTGATTAAGAAAACTTAGTTAACACTTTTTACCCTTGAGATGAAAGAATATTACAAGACATGCTGGGCAGCTAAATCCATAATCCAGCAAAAGTACAGAAAACCAAGTACGTGAAAGAACACTAGATCTAACCCACGAACCCAGCACTGACAATATGACATTCCATTAAATAAATAGGGCTTCAATATCTCGAAAATACCCCCCGAATGGTATGATAAAAAGCATTCGAGGGGATCTCGCACATCTATGTCATCAAACAACTCAAACATGTCTTCAACACTCATTCATTTCAAATAACACACCCCAAAGTACAGACCTTGAAACAAAAATTTCCAATCAGGAATACAGCAACTCAAAATTCCTGCATAACCTACACGGAAAACCCCAGTTTCAGACCCATTAGTTCTGCCGGCTGGAACTTCGTCTTCCAGTAAGCTGTCTCATCGTGAACCACGCTGATAGAAACCATTGCCACGTGCCCTGTTGTAGTCAGTGTCTTGGTTGCTGCCCCTGCCCAAACTGCGCCCACCAAATCGTCCCCTTGCAGCTTCTGTTTGGTAACCACCCCTGCCCCTTCCCCCCCTTCCTGCACAATGACATTTGATTTGTAACACAACTCCCAACAAATTCACCTACGGTTTCTTCTCAAGCAAATCTTCTTTTAGTAGACTGACAAGAACACAAGAAGCACTATGCACCAAAAGATAATCAAGTCTTTATCCACATTTTGCACATCTACAGCAAACCTAGGTTCATTACAGAAAGATCTGAACAGATGAGAATTCAGATAGCTGTGCCAAAGTGTTTCATACACAAAAAGTCTTCCAATGCTTTTTCCTCAAATGGAAGTTTGTCTTAATAACCAATCATCATCTGGTTTGCAACTCACAGACTCTAGATAATAGCTTTTGGAAGTCTTCGGTCACAAATTATTTATATACCTTGCAGCCCATAGCTGGAAACTAAATGAATGCGGAAACTTGGTGTGCATCAATATTGAACTATCATCCATGAAACTGAAATTTTTTTCATGAAATATGAAGTAATATGATTTAGGAGCAGGTTAAACTTCGGAAATGTTGCCAGTGTAGTGATAAATAATAAAAAAGATAAATTGAAAAGAGTAGAAAACAGGATGCATGAATGCACATACGTCCACCTCGAGAAGCAATACCACTGTTTGGTCTTCTTTCCTCAATGTAGACTTGCCTTCCTGCCAGATGTATTGGTGATGCCTACAGGAGGAGCATAAGCAGGTTAGACTGATGTTGTACATAGACTACAGAAATAAGGCTTCCACGAACATCAAAAACAATTATGCACATAAGCAATGCCAGCTGTCCAAGACAATACACGTGTAGGAATAATCATACTGTGGAGAAACATCCAGGAAAGGCATAAGTTATGGCTGGTTGTCAATTTGAAGACAATTGTAGAAGATTATAGCAACATCACAGCTATGATTAGAGGTAAGTCTAGGGAAATATGTAATAAAATGAGCAAACCACCGAAATGAAAAATGAAGGATGCAATAGAAATTAAAAAACATAAAATTCGCTTTCTTGCTTAAGACCTAAAAAGTATGAGACATGTCACGGAAAACAAAGAATAGAGATCCAATAAAAGTATGACAACCCAAAAGTGAAGAAAGGGAATATGATGTAAAGGTCAAACCTTAATTGCATTTTGAACGCTGCTGAGGTCTTCAAACTCAACAAAAGCATAGCAAACACCAACAACATCCTGAACCGACAATCAGCTATTTCCGTTACTTCAAGGTTATGCTTCCAGACTAATAAAGCATTACAGAGGCTAACCTTGCGATTCCTAATGAATACTCCATCAGGTTTAATTGTGCCAAAATTCTGGAACTCCTGTTCAATTTCAGCCGCAGTGACATCTGAAGGCAAGTTTCTCACATAAACAGATTTTGGTTCACCTGAATACACATGTACAACGAATCAGTTTCCTTGTTGCAAATTTAGGAAACAAACAATATATTGAGTATGTCTTCTCCAAGTTGACAGCACAAAATAATCGGAAAACATAACATTTAATATGAGACATAAAAATGAGAATCAATATACTATCAACTTAGAACACTAGTGCCACATCCAGTGAGTAGCGTTGCAGGCAAGATTATTGTGCTTGTACTGGCCTTTTCATATTAAATAATGTTGCATATATGAGCTTGTATGCAAGCTTGCAACCTAAGAGCTCATGTAACCCATAAAATTTCAAGTATTAAGACAAATAACACACAGTCAAGGTAGTAAGAAAAATTCACCTTCATCAAATCCCAGGCCTTCATCTGAAGCCTCAACTCCAGGCTCAGTTGCATATGAGAATCCAGAGTCTGATTGTTGCGCTGTAGCTGGTGATATATTATTCCAGTCTGAAGTAGTTGCATTAACAGTCTTACTAAAAGGAGGCTGACTAGGAACTGATGAAGGATACTGGCCCTTCGCAACCCGTAACTGCCATGATTTCATCATTTAAGAAAATATCACTAATTAGGTCTCACTTCATCAGACTTGCAGTTATGAAACAACAGTCTTATTAAATGCCCTTCACATCTTGAATCCCTTCCACTCTAATTCGGGTGAAACGGTAACTCCTTTTTCCACCTCCAATCCTAAGCATTCTTCTGTTTCTCAGAAGATGTCAGCATTATGTCCCTCACTCGCAATTTTCAATCTTAAGCAACTGGGCAATAAAATTGGCCATTAATAACTGCCAAGCTTTTAACATTACATGGCACCTAACGAGGTTCGCTTTTCTGAACCTTAACCACTCCAAGAAAAGGCAAAAGTAATTATTTTCCATGTCAAAATAAACATTATCAACCAAATGAGACCGCAAAAGAAAATACATATAAGCAATAAATTCACATGCAAAAGGATTGTTATAGTGCATACTATAGAAGCATATGTTCTCTTTGGCGGATCTTCCAAAGGTTCCTCCAGAACAGCCGATTGAGGATGTTGCAGAGCCTGTGAAATGCTTTGAAAAGGGGCAGGAATCTCCTCTACAGGAGCTTCTTCCACCACAAGTTCACTTTCAACATCTTGTTGTTGCTCTGGAAGACTATATTTGTCAACTAGATCATCTTCTATATGAACTGAGTTCATATACTTCCCAGCCTCTTCTTCCAAGTCATACTCAGAGACTGCTAGGCCACAGGATTAAAAATAAATGTCTGTCATCAAATGATCCCAGAAAAACAACAAGATTTCAAAAGTAAGTCTGATAGATATAAGTTGACAATGAATTTAGATGTGGCAAAATTAACTTTTTGCCGCAACTGATAATCTAGGTATTTATATCAGATTTTAGTGTCATCATGGTAACAACATGACTCCACTATTTTGTTTGGCGGCTTCAATTTGTAGAAATGCCACACTAGCAAGTAGTTTAACCATAGCTCCAAGGCTTGGATCAGAAATAAGAAGTCCAAATCCTCAATTACAAATAGCATAAGTCACACTTTAAACAAGTAAAATCACGCCCCAGCTTCATCTTTCATAGCAGTTATGGATACACTTCCACATTACCTGGTGGCTCTTGAAGAGGAACTGAGGCATTTACTTGAGACTCAATGGTGCCTTCAGATGATATGGGAGCTGAATGTTGTTGGTAGATCTCACCAACTGACATGGTAACTGGATGCTGTTGGTGTGTGTTTCCATCATTAGTAAACTGAAAGATATCATTGAGCACGAAGTAACCCTTTTCTTGAGGAGCCAGGAAGAATGTCTGAACAAACTTCCTCCTTCCGCTGAAATCCTTAATTTTAACAGAGCCAGAAACCATGACCAGAACACCTCCATTCCATGAATCAAGGGAATTTATGGTCTTGATCTCAATTGCAGTAAAGTTTAGCGATGTGAGAATTGTATGGATTTGCTGGAAACAAGGACAGAAACAAGGAATAACTATGTGAATCGGTGATTCAAATATAAATCAGGATTTTGAAAGAATGAAATTTGTCAATAATAATATCTATTCTGTCATCAATGATTAATGATTCAAATGAAGCCTTTCACTAGACTATGACCCCGAGTATCCGTTCAAAATATAGATAAGTTACTGAAATTAAGAACATTCACCATTAGTCAAAGTATAAGCTCGCACTTCAATGTATGTAAGTTAAAAAGACTAGTATCAAGGGGCATGTCCCAGCAAGTAGAGATCTCATAAGGTTCTTTATTCAGTTCCTAATCAGGGCTTTTCGTATATATTCAGACAAAGTGATTTTGAAATGAAGAAGGAACAAAAACCTTAAAAGGCATACTGCTCTGCATCCTATAACATGAAAAACGAAGCAAATCACTACTATTTTTCGGTTCTGCATTTCTTTTTAAAATGGACCCCGAATTATTTTCCTTTTCTACCATTTGTCAGGAGAGAAAAAAATAAGCCAGGCTAGTTTGTCATAAAGGCAAAGCCAATATAAGGCCAGAAAAGAAATATCGACTATAAAGAGTACAAGATAAAAAGTTCAACCCACTGTGCAGAACATGCATGTAACAGAAACAGTATACAATCAGACATCAATAAAAAAAGACAAGTATATCACATCCCCACAAAGGAAAAAAAAACCACAAAAAGTTTCAGACTTTATGCTATGACAAAAAATGACAGATAGGGAGAGAAATACCAGCATTGTGGAAGCAGTATCGCTGGAATCCCCATCAACACGAATCATAGTACTGGCATCGGAATAGAACTGGTGAACAAAATTAGGTTGTTGTTTGAGCACTTGATAGTACTGACCCACGAAATATGAACCTACCTGATACAACCCAATAAAAAGAAAAAGACATCTTGAGCTGGTCAAAAACTCCTCCTTAGCATACACATAAAGAGACGACCATTACGCACCTGAGCAGCAGCTGGATACGAGGTAGCCATTCTTTTAAGGATAATTGATGCTGCTCGAGATCTTGCAAGAAAAGAGAATGGCAACGGCTTCCAGATCGAACTAAAGATGAAGACTATTGAGATTTAGGGTTTAAGAGAGCTCTAGGGTTTTCGAGACTTTGTAGGAAATTAGACGCCGCAGGATGAGAGAGGGACGGTAATTGGAGAGACACAGAATCTAATCTAATAGAGGAGAGACAGATCTCTACCTAGAGAAAGAGAGAGACAGAAAGAGGAAGTGGTAGTACACAGATTCTTATGCTGCTGCGTATGCTGAGATTGACCGCACTAAATCATGTTCCGTGCCCATGTTTAATCCCACCCGCTGATCGAATTACGCAGACGCGGAAGATTAAGGGAAAGGGTTTTACTCCAGGGGTTTAATTGGACGTCTGTGATTGGCTGTGCACGACCAATCATTTGATTGGTGGCCAGATGTCGTCAGGAAGAAGTGCGATTTTACGGAACCAATCAGATGAGAGCAAATGCACGAGAGACCGGGTGTTTACTTGTAGCCAATGTCACTCCCATCTGTGGTCACAAGGAATCAGAAGGGAAGACCCATTTTTTACAATACAGAAGAAGTGACATTGAAGAACAAGAAACGGAGTCTTTGAAAAGTCCGACTCCTTTAAATACCAAATATGAGTATAAATAAAATAATGTGGATCCTGGAATTTTCCCTTTTCTCCTTCCCATGTTTGCAACTCCTGCCAAAGGACACGCTTTATAAGCATAAAGTTCCAAATCAAAAGGGAAATTTTCCAATTATAAAGACAACAAAAAAAGCCGTAGCATATTATATGTTAAGAGCAAATGAATAGGAGGTGATTCAAGTAGTTCACCTCATTCTCATTAGATTATGGAAAGTATTATTTATAAAATTCCCCTTTTTTGTTTATCAGCACGTATCTCAAGGGTTCTTATACGTTAGAAGAAGGTAGCAAGCACATGAACAAAGGATTCTTAAAAAAAAGGGGTTACATTACGTTAGATTATAGATCTTTAGATGGACTTGCATTAATTCAAAATTATTCTCCTAATTGTGACTCGCTTTAGTCGCATACAATAAAGGTTGCAATGTTCTTCACGAACAGTTGACCGATCAATACTAGTACCATTTGCATTTCTTACAATCACAAATATAAAATCCAGGGGAATATAGTATTGTAACAGCTTTTGGTATAGAAAATCAGGGCAACTCAGCTTGACCATTATCTCATTTACAACAATTTGGGTCATGGAGTGCACACAAGGTGAGAACTTTCCGTATTATTGATAGCATGGTCCACCGTTATGTAATAAATAAGTATGAATTCCTGTTTTTATGGTACTTGATAATGTGCTTGATTAGAGCATATTCTTATAGACTTTTCTTGCAAATTTTGAGCTCCTTAAGCTTCTTTTGTCTTCTAAAACCATACACCATCAAATTGAGAATTGAAAACTTAGAAGAATTCTAAAATGCATACTCTTTAAGAAAAGATAACAATGACTGGAGACATTTTGTTTTTTTCATATTTAATTTATATGCTATTCTAACGTATATTATTGTTGAATATATAAGTTAGAACTGGCTAACATTTGGTATTTGTTAATCTCTACATTGTTGGAGTTCTCACAGAATTTCAAATTCTAGAAAAATTTTCAAAATTTGAAAACTTTCAATCTATAGTTTTTTTCTAGATGTTTTTCTTTCGATTAATGATAGAAATCTTCTATTTAGTGTTTTGAAAGTATTTCTACATTTAAAAAAATCAGTTTTATGGTGTTTTCTGGTCCAGTTTTATTGACTATCTAATTGGTCACAAACTGAGTCGAAATAACTCAGCTGGAGGTTGAAGAAGACTCATTTGTATAAATGACACTGTTTGTGTGTTGTTTTAATAACAAAACTAGATGTTATGGCTCAAAATTGCGACCTCATAAGGGTGTATGGTGAGCCTCTACCATTTGAAATGAGACTTATGTCGTATGGTGAGCCTCTACCATTTGAAATGAGACTTATGTCTACATATAGTGTCTGCTAAAATTATACGTATGAATGTTCAACATGTAGCAGATTATCACATGATTTTTTGTCTATATTTTGCATTATGAATAGAATTTTGGTTAAAACGTTTTAGTGATTAATTATTAGGGCTTAGCCATAGTAACCCTATTTATATAAAATTATATATTTATGTAATTAATCACATAAAGTTTTGAGACATTTAATTGTAATTAATTATTTTAGCTTAATAAATTTTATCCCAAAGGGATTTTTATTATATTTGAATAATTATTTAGGATGAAATATCAAATTATTTTTCTAATTTTCCCAAAGGTGTCAAAAATTGATATATAATTTGATAATTTTATCATAAAGTTTAGCATAAATCAATTTGAATTAAAAATTTAGTACACAAGCAATTTTTATGTCATTTGATATATGTCATATATATATAGTTTGTTAGCCTCAATTTATTAATAAGTAGCATGTATGTTTGAATTATGCAGCTATTCAAACTGTTAGTTTCTCTGATACAAGTTGTGAAATTCTCGAATTGAGAGTTGAAAACTATAGATTTGGAAGGATAATTCTTCTTCATTTAGGATAGATGGACATTGATTATGCTATCTGATTGGACGAACCACCTATGGTAATGGAAGTCAGCACTACAACTAAAATTGTTCTTTATAAACGTTGGGAGCAATCTAATCACCTAAGTGTGATCTTCATTATAACCAAAATTTCTGTTGACATTTATGATTCTATAGAACATGATGACAATGTTTGTGGTCTATAGAAAGCTATTGATGAGTAATTTGAAACTTAAGACAAAGCACTTGCAAGAATCCTAATTATGAAGTTTTCATCTACAAGGGTCACTAGTATTTAAGGTGTGCGCGAGCATATTATGAAGATGAGGGACATTGTAGCTCAGTTAAAGAAACTAGAGGTTGAGATGTCTAGTTCTTTCCTCATGTATTACATTTTGAACACCCTTCCACCACCATATGAACCTTTTAAAATCTCCTAATACATATAAGGAAAAGTGGTTAATAAATGAATTAATGACTGTGTGTGTTCAAGAGGAAGAGAGACTGACGATGGAACAAGGAGAGAGTCCACAAAGTGTACATATGGTTGTTCAAGGAAATAAGAAAAATCAAGCTAACATAAAGGGAAAAGGCCAAATACCTGTCCAAGTTGACATTAAGAAGGAATTCAAATGCTTCTTTTGCAAGAAAAAGGACATATGAAGAAGAATTGTGTCAAACATAAGGAATGACTAGAAAAGAAAGGTAATATAATCTCACCAATTTGCTTTGAATCTAAATGACTGAAGTTTTTCATGACATATGGTGGATTGATTATGGATGTACAGTCTGCATTACAAATGAGTTGTAGGATTTGCAAAACCTAAGGAAGCAAATAGGAAGTGAGTAATATATCTTATCCAGAAATAAGATACGTTCATGTGTGGAGGTTGTTGGGGATTGCAATTTAATTTTATGTACTAATTTTATTTTAAAATTAGAAAAGACATTTTATATTTCCAATTTCTTTAGAAAATTGATTTCAGTTTCAAGACTTGTACCATTTGCATATTCCTTTCATTTTTCAGACGAATCTTTAAAGTTAAATTGTAAATCTAAATTTGCTAGGAATGTTACATTATTTGATGGTCTTTTCCATTGTAATTTACAAGATAATACCTATTATAATGGAACATATGTTCATGCTGGAACAAAACGTTATGTCATGAATGAAAATTACTCTATATTGAGGCACTAGGGATTAGGACATATCTCTTTAGAAAGGATTAAAAGATTGGTGAATGACAAAGTACTTAGTATTTTGCATTTTACTGATTTTGAAACTTACATGTACTGCAAGGAAAAGCAGACCAAAAAATCAAAGAAAGATGTCAAGAGATGTTTAGACATATTTGACATCATTCATATAGATATTTGTAATCCAAATATGGACTCATATAGTTAGAAATACTTCATATCATTTATAAATGATTTCTTTCTAGAAATGTTGTATCCCATGTGAATACTCCGCTGGTATGAAACGGGGGGTAGGCCAAGCGCTGCGGGTTTGCAATCTGGAGATGTCTCCCCTTCAGCTACTTATTTGAAGACAATATATTTATCGCTACTTGCTTTATAATAAGAATGAAGCACCGGATGCTTTCAAAATATTCAAAGATGAAGTAGAGAAACAATGCAGTAAGCAAATTAAGATCATGAGATCTAATAGAGGTGTGGAATATTATGGTAAATATACTGAAGGTGGATAAGCACCTGGTCCATTTGTGAAGTATCTTTAAGAAAATAAGATAGTAGCCCAATATACTATGTATGGGTCTTTGGACCAAAATGGTGTGATAGAAAGAAAAAACCAAACATTATTAAACATGGTATGGAGCATGTTGAGTAGCTCCAAACTTCCTAAGTCATTGTGAACTAAAGCTTTTAAGACGACAATATATATATTAAATTGGGTACCAACCAAGGTTGTTCAAAAGATGCCATTTGAGGTATTTAAAGGTTGGAAACTGAGTTTGTGACATATACACGTTTGGCGATTTCCGTCTGAAATATAAATTTATAGTTCACAAAAGAAGAAATTAGATCCAAAGACTATAAGTGATTATTTCATTGGATATGTCAAAAGGTCTAAAGGATATAAGTTCTATTGTCCATCGCATCACTAGAATTATGGAATCAAGAACTGCAAAATTTATTGAGAATGATTTGAATAGTGGGAGTGATCAATTTCAAGATATAGTTTCCGATAATGATCATATGAATACTCAACCTTTCACCTCAAATTGTAAGGTGATTATCATTAGCAACAATCCTCAACATAAATGACAATCAAGAAATTCCACAAGTTGCTGATAATCTAATAGATCCAGTTATTCAGAAATTACTCGAAAGTATTCAACAACCAATTGAACAACAAACTCCATAGAAGGATGTTTGTGCAACATTAAAGAGATATACTAGAAATAAGGAAATGTACTATTACTAGTGATTATGTTGTATATATACAACAATCTGACTACAATATAAGAGCCGAGAATGATCCTGAAACCTTTTTATAAGCCATGAGTTGCAAAGAATCAAATTTATGGTACAATTCCATCAAGGAAGAAATGGAGTCCATGAAGAATAATGATGTTTAAGATCTTGTTGAGTTGTCTAAAGGAGCAAAACCCATAGGCTACAAATGAGTATTTAAGCAAAGAAAGAATCATTAGGCAACATTGAGAGATATAAGACAAGACTCATTATTAAAGGATTCACTTAAAAAGAAGGAATCAATTACACATATACATTTCCTTTAATGTGTGGAAAAGATTCACTCTATATAATTTTGGCATTGGTTACTTATTTTAACATTGCATTGCATCAAATGGATGTGAAAATGGCTTTCTTAAATGGTGATATAGAGGAAGAGCTTTATATGAAACAATCAGAAGGATTCTCCTTTAATAATGACAAACATTTGGTTTACAAGCTTAAATGATCCATATATGGATTGACAAAAGCATCCCACCAGTGGTATTTGAAATTTCATTATATTATCTCATCATTTGGTTTTCAAGAAAATATCATACATCAATATATATACCAAAAGGTTAGTGTGAATAAAATTTTTTTTCTTGTATTATATATAGATGACATATTACTTGAACCAATGATAGGGGTGTGTTATATGATGTGAAACAATTTCTCTCTAAAAATTTTAAAATGAAAGATATTATGTCATTAGCATTAAGATCCATCGAGATAGATTTCGTGGTATTTTGAGTTTTTCTCAAGAAACCTATATTAATAAAGTTTTAGAGAGATTTTGAATGAAAGATTGTTCATCTAATGTAGCTCCCATTGTGAAAGGTGATAGGTTCAATTTGGACCAATGCTCAAAAAATGATTTTGAAAGGGAACAAATGAAAAACATTCCATATGCTTCTACAATTGAAAGCCTATTGTATGCTCAAGTTTGTATAAGACCTGATATTGCATTTTTTGTTAAAATGTTAGGCAGATATCACAGTGACCCAAGATTAGATCATTAGAGAGCTGCAAAGAAAGTCTTAAGGTACCTTTAAGATTATATGCTTATGTACAAACTAACCAACAATCTAGAGGTAACAAGGTACTCAGATTCAAATTTTGCTAAGTGTGTTAATTCACATCAATCGACATCACGTTATATCTTTATGTTTGTCAATGTAGTCATATCTTATAGGAGTGTCAAGTAGTCTTTGACCGATACTCTACCATAGAGGCTAAGTTTGTTTCATGTTTTGAGGCTACTTCACCTGGTGTATGGCTAAAGAGTTTCATATATGGGCTTAGACTCATGGATTCCATTTCTAGCCCATCGAGAATATATTGTGACAATTCAACTACTGTTTCCTAGCTAAAAACAGTAAGAGTGGTAGTCCGAGCAAACACATTGACATAAAGTTTTTATTTATAAAGGAATATTTTAAAGACAAGAAAGTGGTTGTTGAACACGTTAGCACTAAATTTATCATAGTTGATCCTTTAATAAAAGGTATGCCACCAATAAAGTTCAAGGATCATGTTGTTAGAATGAGATTGAGTTCCATTATATAGTTTTCATTATATAGACAATGTTGTTTTCGTAAAACTCTTATAATATTTTCTAATATTATGATGCACATAATTGAATTTTGAGAAAATTGATTATTTTAGACTTAGAATAAGCATAGGGTTTATTCATTAAATAATGTTACCACATCAATTGATACTAAATATAGTATACATGGAAGATAATACTCAACCACTAGAGAACCTATCGTTATGATTCGTATATTATATTTAGATCGGATTAGGATTTGATACCAAGTTAAACGTATAGATCAAGTGGGAGAATATGAGAACTTTTGATATTCTTGGTAGTAATGGTCCAACGTTAGGTAGTTAGTAGGTATAAATTCCTGTTTTTATAGTAACTAATAATGTACTTGATGGGAGCACATTCATATAAGCTTTTCTTGCAGATTTTGGGATCCCTAAGCTTCTTTTCTCTTCGAGAAACATAAACCATCAAATTGAGAATTGCGAGCTTAGAAGAATTCCAAAACTTAAATTCTACATGTAAAGACAACAATGGCTAAAGGTATTTCATTTTCTTCTGTATTTAATTTATATGTTATTCTAACATCTATTATTGTTGAATATATATGTTAGAATCAGCTAACACACAAGTGACAGGACCATACATCTAGAGCTACTTCCTCGTACTTCACCAATCATTATGTTAGGTCCAATAATCAACTCATTCAATATAAGACTTTTCTCTTAATGTGACCCTAATGTGTTGTGCCCTTCTTCATCTTCAAGTTTAAAGACAAACGACTCAAACCCAAAAACATACATTAACTTCATGAAATTAAAAGTAGAATTTTAGTTTCATATATCAATTGGAGTGTTGCAATGCCATGTCCGAAAATTGCACAATCCTATTACATTAATAAGTAGTTATCTAAGCGAGAATGTTTCTAATAATAAATTTTATAACCACCAAAATAATCAAATCTCTTTTATAAATTTTGGTGCAAGTTTGACACTGCCATTTTAGAGGTAGTATATTTACTCAATCACAGATTTTCGTTCATGAACTCAACAAACCTAAACCAACTAGTTGTTATCCTGAAACTTTTAGAAGAAATAATGATCTTCCACTCATATCTTCTTAGTATACCAATGACAATTGATTGAGTCCAAAGTTTATTTCTCCATTCTTCAATAATATCTTTTTGTCACTTTCATTATGTCCTATGATAAAAGCAACATTTGGTGTTTGGGCAAAGGCTTTTTGTAGGATGGAATGACACTCGTACAAATCATTAGAGGTCTTAGCCTTAAGGTTGAGTGCTTGTTAATCAAGTCCAACCAGAAGCAAGTCACTCAACAACTTTTTAAGTTTTCCAACAATAACTCTCAAAATTGGTCAAGTCAATGACCCAAAGATTAAGGTTTACCTCCCACCTTTTCCAATAACAGTAGATATCGGAGATTGTGAACAAGGTTGATAATTAAATTCAATTATTCACCACCAACTGAGCCTTAAACAAAGACAATTGTATATATATATATAAGGTTTACCTCCCACCTTTTCCAATAACAGTAGATATTGGAGATTGTTATAGTAGATATTGGAGATTGTTTTATATATATATTTGGGTCATTGATATATATATATATATTTTACCTCCCACCTTTTCCAATAACAGTAGATATTGGAGATTGTTATATATATATATATATAACAATCTCCAATATCTACTG
>JANSVA010000004.1:19380235-19395863 GCA_025504915.1 Erythroxylum reticulatum | reverse complement strand
AGGTAAAATATATATATATATCAATGACCCAAATATTAAGGTTTACCTCCCACCTTTTCTAATAACAGTAGATATCGAAGATTGTTCACAAGGTTGATAATTAAAGTCAATTCTCACCACCAATCGAGCCTTATATATATATATATATAACACCTTTTGAGACAACACAACCCTTAATCTTACTTCCTAAGTATATGTTTCCATTATGAATGCCTCCTCAAAATTGGGTAAGGCTAAAATGGGCACAACTTTCATAGCCATCTAAAGTCGAAAACTACTTTTTTAGCCTCTTCACTCTAGAGGAATCCATCTTTTTTAACAATTGAGTCAAAGGTACCACTATTTTTCTTTAATCACCAACAAACCTATGGTAATATTCAATTAATCTATAAAAAAATCCTTAAATCCTTTTGGTTTTGTGGTGTTGGTCACTCATCCATTGCTTTGACTTTCTCAGGATTAATAGCAACCCCCTTCTCAAATATGATGTGCCTCAAATACTTCAACTTACATTGACATAAACTACACTTCGTAATATTTACAAATGGTCATAAAGAATCATTAGTACCTCATGGAGATGCAACAAGTGTTCCTCAAGAAAAGAACTGTAAATGAGAATATGATCAAAGAATATGAACACATACCTCCTCAATAGCCCTTTGAAAATGGAATTCATGAGTGCTTAAAAAGTTGTTGGGGCATTGGTAAACTCGAATAGCATGACAAGGAACTCATAACAGTCTTCATAAGTTCTGAATACTATCTTATACACATCTTATGGTTGAATCCTTATTTAATGGGTAGCTTGATTTAAAGATCAAGCTTGGTGAAACTTTTGACTCCATTTAGTTTGTCCAAGAGCATATCAATATTTGGATTGGAAAATTGATCATGCACTATGACTTTGTTGAGGACTCTGTAATCCATTAAAAACTGCCAGCTTCTATCTTTTTATCTCTCGAGCAACATTGGGCTAAAGAAGGGATTTTTGCTATGTTTAATAATCCCAACAATGAGCATCTCCACTACCAACTTTTCAATTTTCCTTTTCTCAATGTGAGGTACCTGTAAGGCCTCACGTTGACTGATTATGTCCTTCCTTTAGCCCTATTACATGATCATAGCTACGACTTAGTGGCAACTCAATGGGGCTCCTAAACATTTCTTCGAATTTTGATATTAGTTGGCACAACTCAAGTATCTCAACCTTTCTCTCCACCTATTGGGTTTCGTTATGTGACAAAACTTTACTAACATTCCCTTCTCCTACTAGATTGTTTTTGCCATAGTTTCGATAGCTTTGCTCAAACTTGTGTCCATTTGCAAGACCCTTTATTTCTCCTAATATCAATAGTCATAGTTAACTTTTTACAATCTTTTTGGGACTATCAAAGTGGACAGCCACTCATTGTAGGATCAATCTTTGATACCAAAATTTATTAAGATACTCGATCGATATGGTAAAATAAAAGAAAGTGCATGGTATTAATAGAAAAATAGAAGGTGATTCAGGGTCAATGGTAATATTTGAGAGGCCACCTCTCTCGTCTCACCCAAAGAAGAAAAATTTTATAGATAGCACATGACCTCCTCACAACTTCCTATATTTTGTATATAACTTATACTTCCTGTATAACTTTCTTACCATGCCAACTTTATAAGATTGGACAATATATTCCTATTATATCATACCCATATACCCCTGGGAGGATATGTAAGTGCCACGTAAAATAGAACCAAAATAATCAAAAATATACCAAACATTCTTTACAAGCATTTCCAGAAACTCAAGCAAAAAACATTACAATTCATTAGGAGTTATTTTATAAACAAAACATAAAATACATCATACATAATGAACTTATCAAAATATATGCCATACATATTAAATCCATCATGTAGTAAGGTTATTAAAAATCATTTATAGGATATTCAAACCTTATCCACAAATATACAAAATGTCTCATTAAATTAAATACAACTTTAAAACAAACTTAAATATACATCTTTGTCAAAACAAAACACATCCTCCTTTGGCCACTGCAGTTGTCCCAGCTTTAAGTCTTCTTATCAGAACCTACACAGAGGCAAAACCACCGTACTAAGCATAAAGCTTAGTGAGGAATAACTAAACAGGATACATGAAATAGTCGTCTGACATTCATATGTTCATAATCTAATCATATCATAAGCAGTCATTAGTTATTTATATTTAAGAGCAACCCAAACATTAAGTGTCTCAGAACAGTTTATGATTCATTAATACATAACAAAATAAATAAATATTAGAACAGCATGTCATTGCTTCAGAACAGAATGCATAAGTCTAAAAATAGAACATAATTGTGCCAAAACAGATCAGAAGCTGTATCAGATCGAAATTCATCTTGTATTAGATCAGAATTTATCTTATTTCATATTAGAACTTGTTTACAACATAATCGAACATGTGTCAAAATACAAACCAGGTTAACCTGTTAATCTTTTTTACAGAAGTGGGTAATGGGACTAGAACAGATGATACCATGATTGGTATCACAGAATAGGAGAGACTTATGTCTCAGTCTCAGAAGACACTATTATGTCAAATAGCAGGAGACACCTTAATGTCATAGGAGCAGCTGTAGACCCTTCTAGGCATGCCTATTTACTTAAAACAATCCATTTTAGATTTTAGAATCACAAGCAAATAATGTAGTGTATAACATATGTCTTTATTTCATTTTCCTATATTCACTCCCTTTTAATCAAACTCAATATGCCTTATAAACATAAGCATTTGTATCAATATATCAATGAAACATTAAGTCATTACATATTACATATTACATAACATCATATAAATTCCCAATTCACAAACATATATATATCTAATTCACATCAAATAAAACCTTAGATCACATTTATATTCTTAAGAACACATTCATCTTTGAATATACCAGACATTTTAACAATAGACACATTATTAATTAATCACACGTTCCTTAAGTAATTACCTCAATTAACAATCCATAACTAACTTAACTTTTAATCAATTAATCTATCCTCAATTTAAGTTCATTTCACACCTTAAACAAGTCCAATTAAGTCCCAATGTACCAAATAAAAAGACCTAACCTTATATAGTTCAACAATTGCACAAAACTAAGTTTTTTACCTTCCTAACCATTTCCCATGACCATAGGAATGTGCCTTATAAATCCCACAATTGTAGGATGAGTGAACTGAAGATTCACTCACCCATAACCTTTAGTTTGTTTCCAAAACTTAACTTCTTCACTTCTATTTGACACACTTTCACCAAAGTCCATCAATTTCACTTCAAATCTTTC
The DNA here is from genome assembly GCA_025504915.1 of Erythroxylum reticulatum. NCBI lineage: Eukaryota > Viridiplantae > Streptophyta > Magnoliopsida > Malpighiales > Erythroxylaceae > Erythroxylum > Erythroxylum reticulatum. Next base: position 19,392,531 of record JANSVA010000004.1, on the reverse strand, counting down.
TTATTCATGCTTCAATACCTCATCAAATTCATGTCCAAACTAATTCAAAAATCATTCATTAAGCATCTCACAATCCATGATCTTTCAGGTATCAACATCTAAAGCAAAAGCTATCAAACAAGTATCATGTTCCAGACCTCAATTCATCATCAATTCAATACATATTCTATCCAATTCAAGCATCAAATAATTCATATTATAGCATGTAATCAAGTTTAGCATTCCCTTACCTAATTACCTTCAAGTTCCTTCTTCAAAAAACTAACCAAACTATCCCTTCATGCAACCAATACACTTTCAAAGTTTTGGTAGGTGTAGGATGATCTTAATGCCCAAAAGACAGTAGCATTAAAGATAGCTTGAGGTAGCTTCTTGATGCAGTATATGGAAAAAAGTTTAGTGTGATAGCACATCAAAATTAAAGTAAAATTCAGAGTAAGGAGAGGGGATGATTTTGGTGGTTAATGAGCAAAGAGAAGGATGAGTTATAGCAGAAATTAGTCGATGCATAAGGTCATGCCATATATAAGATGAGTGTCCTTAGTCTAAGGACACTTAGCACACAAAGACACAAACCACATGTCCTTTAATGGAATAACCCACATGTCACACATAAAAATGATCCTCCATTTAAGCTACCAAATGTCACAATTCTATTAGGTCATTTGTCACTCAACTAATGCTACCAAATGTTAATGCATTAGCTATGCCAAATGTCACTAAATCACAAGCTTAGTCATTCCAATTTTCATGTATCAACCTGTCTTGTCACTTGAAAATTTTCCTAATCCAAATGTACATTTCAATACCTTAATTCTCTAATGATGTTAATTAATTCCAATTCACTAAGTATGAATAATTAAACCGAAATTCAAGTCCTATGCAATTCTCAATCCTATCATAATTTTTAACACCTATCATACATATATTTTCATGAACATGTAACATTCTAACTAAGGTACAATTTAGGGCCTTACAATTCTCTCTTCTTAAAAGAATTTTGTCCTCAAAATTCATATATGATCAAAAGAGTTGAGGATACTAGGCCCTCATGGTCCTTCTGGTTCTCATGTTGCTTCCTCAAGTCCGTGGTGTTACCAGAGTACTTTCACCAAAGGTATTTGCTTGTTCCTGAGTTGTCGAGCTTCTCTAGCTAAAACAGACATAAGCCCTTCTTCATAAGTCAAATCCGGTTGTACTTGAATTTCTTACATAGGAATCTTATGTGTATCATCTGACCGATATTTTTTCAACATCAAAACATGAAACACATCATGTAACTTGGCCAACTGTCCAGGAAGGGCTAATTGATAAGCTACTGGTCTAACTCTTTTAAGAATCTCATAAGGACTGATGTATCATGGACTGATCTTACCTTTCTTCCCAAATCAAAGTATGTTTTTCCATGATGATACTTTCAAGAATACCTTATCTCCTACCTTATACTTAATATCTCTTTTTTTAGGTCAATATAAGATTTCTGCCTATCACTAGCAACCTTTAATCTTTGTTGACTAACTTGAACTTTTTCTTCAGTATCTTTCACAATATCAGGCCTGATCATCTTATTTTCACATAAATTTGTCCAATAAATCGGAATTTTATACTTCTTACCATATAGAGCTTCATATGGTATCATGCTAATACTAGTCTGATAATTGTTGTTATAAGCGAACTCTATTAGAGTAAGATAATTATCCCAACTTTTCGAGAATTCTAAAACACAACCCTAAAGCATATCTTTTAATATCTGAATAACTCATTTCGATTGTCCATCTATTTGGGGATGGAAAGTAGTATTGAACTTGATTTGAGTACCCAAAGCCTTTTGTAGAATTTTTCAGAATCTCGAAGTAAATCGAGGATCACGATTAGAAATAACAGATACTCATATCCCATGCAACCTTACTATCTCATTCACATATACATCTACATGCTTATATAGAGAATAATAAGGACGAACAGACAAAAAATTAGCAGAACTTATCTACAATCACCCATACAACGTCATGCTTCCTTTGAGTGAGAGGGAGTCCAGTAACAAAATCCATGGTAATGTTATCCCATTTCTAATGAAGAATCAAAATAAGATGTAATAAACTATATAGAACCTAGTGCTCAGCTTTAACTTGCTTATATGTTAAACATTTAGACACATAGTCTATAATATCCTGTTTCATACCCGACCACCAATAATGCTGCTTCAGATCTTGATACAACTTATTTTCACCAGGATGTATAGTAAAGACAGTATTATGGGCCTCAAACAATAACTTTCTCTTCAATTTATCATTAGCTGGCACACATAATCGATCTTTGTAATACAGATCACCATCTCATTTCACAAAAAAGTTAGGTTTGTTTTCCTTCTCGAGTTATCAGGCCAAGTTGTTGCATCTTATCATCAACTTTCTGGGCATCACAAATTTCTTGCTTTAAGGTACGCCTAGCTTTCAATTGAGCTATTAAAGCTCCATTAGATATAAGGCCTTATTCACCCTGCTGCACTGACAAAGCCAAAATGGTCTTCCAACTTAAGGCATTAGCCATGACATTAGCTTTACTCGGATGGTAATCCACAATGCAGTCATAGTTTTTAAATAATTCCAACCAACGTCATTGTCTCAAATTAAGTTCGTTCCAGGTAAGTAGATACTTCAAACTCTTATGATCAATGATGATCCTACACTTTTCATCATATAAGTAGTGTTGCCAAATTTTCAAAGCAAACACTACCATTGCAAGCTTAAGATTATGTGTAGGGTAATTCTGTTCGTGAGGTTTTAATTGCCTAGAAGCATATGTAACTACTTTTCCATCCTGTTCAAAACACAACCCAAACCATTTATAGATGCATCACTATACATAACATATTCTTTACTAGAAATAGGTTAAGTCAATACAGGAGCTCCAGTAAGCATTCCTTTTAGTTGATCAAAAATAGCTTGACATCTATCGGACCATTCATACTTCACTCCTTTATGCAGCAATTTAATCAAAGGGAATGCTATCACTGAGAACTCCTTCACAAACCAGCGATAGTAACCCGCCAAGCCTAGAAAACTTCTCACTTCTATCACATTTCATGGCGGCTTCCAGTTAACAATTGCTTCAATCTTACTATGATCAACTTTAAACCTTTGAGAAGAGACAACATGTCCTAGAAAAGATACTTCCTGAAGCCAGAAATCACACATACTCAGCTTGACATACAACTATTTTTCCCGCAGGGTTCGTAACACAATTCGGAGATGTTAAACATGGTCATGTTCATTCTTAGAATAGATTAGGATATCATTTATGAACACCACAACATACTAGTTTAAATAGGGCCTTAACTACTTTATTCAAATTCATGAATGCAGCTGGAGCATTAGTTAGCCCAAATGGCATCACCAACAATCTATAATGACCATAACGAGTCATGAATACAATTTTCAAAACATCCACATTCTTTACCCGCAATTGATATTACCCTAATCACAGCTTTATCTTCAAAAATACTCTTGCACCTTTCAATTTTGCTTACATACTTTAAATCCCATCACTTTTACTTACATCTCTATTCTTTTCTTCGTCAAATCCACGAAAATATGTTTACTTCCACATTAATTTAAAGGTATACTACCACAGTATAATACTAATATCATATTCTTTAATATAACCACGAATACAAATACACTAGCTCTATGTCCAACATACCAAACTATGTAGTATTTCTTATATCAGGATAACAATAAACTTTCATTTTCTCACACTCAGATAGATCATCATTTATCTTGATTTACCCCAGAGGTCTAGATATAGACAGACAAGATTGCACATGATTATTACTCTCAAGCCTCATCAACAGCCTCATAAGATCTTTCTATACTTAAATCTAAAATTAAAACGTGAGATAAACAACATTAGGCCAAACACAACTCTTATACTCAAGTATAAGTAATAGCTAAGTGTTGGTTAAACCAAAATTGTCCAAACCATGCTCTGATACCAAACAATGTCACACCTACATACCCCCTAGGAGGATATGCAAGTGCCACATTAAACAGAACCAAAATAATGCAAAACATACTAAACATTCTTTACATGTATTTCCAGAAACTCAAGCAACAAACATTGCAATCCATTAGGAGTTACTTTATAAACAAAACATAATATACATAATACATAATGAACTTATCAAAATATATGCCATATATATTAAATCCATCATGTATTAAGGTTATTATAAATCATTTATAGGATATTACAAACCTTATCCATAAATATACAAAATGCCTCATTACATTAAATACAACTCAAAAATAAACTCAAATATACATCTTGTCAAAACAAAACACATCCTCCTTTGGCCACTATAGCTGTCCTAGCCTTAACTCTTCTTACCAGAACCTACACGAAGGCAAAACCACCGTTCTAAGTAAAAAGCTTGGTGATGAATAACTAAATAGGATACATAATGGTGACTGTTTCTAACAGTCATCTAACATTCATATGTTTAGAATCTAATCATATCATAAGCAGTCTTTAGTTATTCATATTCAAGAGTAACCCAAAAATTAATTGCCTCAGAACAATTTATGATTCATCAATATATAACAAAATATAAATATCATAATAGAATGTCATTGCTTTAGGACAAAATGCATAAATCTCAAAATAGAACATAATTGTGCCAAAATAGATCAAAACGAATATCAAATCAGAATTTATCTTGTATCACATCAGAATTTAACTTATTTCAGATTAGAACTTATTTATAGTAGAATCGAATATGTACCAAATTACAAATCAGGTTAGCCTATTAATCCTTTTTACAGAAGTGGGTAATGGGACTAGAAAAGAAGATACCATGATTAGTATCACAGAATAGGAGAGACTTATGTCTCAGTATCAGAAGACACTGTTGTGTCAAATATCAAGAGACACCGAAGTGTTGATATCAGGAGGCACCTTAATATTACAGAAACAGCTACAAATTCTTATAAGCATGCCTATTTACCCACGACTAAGACTTAACAGTTTTAAAATAATTCATTTCAAATTTCAAAATCACAAGCAAATAATGTATTGCATAACATATGTCTTTATTTCATTTTTATCATATTGAAAATATTAACTCCCTTTTGATCAAAATCAATATGCCTTATAAACATAAGCATTTGCGTCAATATATCAATGAAACATGAAGTCATTACATATTACATAACAACATAAAAATTCCCAAGTCACAAACATGTATAACTAATTCACATCACATAAAACCCTTGGAACACATTTGTATTCTTAAGAACATGTTTTTTTTTGAACATACTATACATTTTAATATTAGACACATTATTAATTAATCACACATTCCTTAAGTAATTACCTCAATTAACAATCCATAACTAAGTTAACTTTTACTCAATTAATTTATCCTCGATTTAAGTTCATTTCACATCTTAAACAAGTTCAATTAAGTCTCAATGTACCAAATAAAAAGACATAATCTTATATAGTTCAACAATTGCACAAAACCAAGTTTTTCACCTTCCTAACCATTTCCTATGACAGTGGGAATGTGCCTTATAAATCCCATGATTGTGGGATGAGTGAACCAAAGGTTCACTTACCCACAACCTTCAGTTTGTTTCCAAAACTTAACCTCTTCACTTCCATTCGAACACCTTTACCAAAGTCTATCAATTTCACTCCAACTCTACCTTATTCATGCTTCAATACCTCAACAAATTTATGTCCAAACCAATTCAAAAATCATTCATTAAACATCTCACAATCCATGATCTTTCAAGTATCAACATCCAAAGCAAAAGCTATCAAACAAGTATCATGTTCCATACCTCAATTTATCATCAATTCCATTACATATTCTATCCAATTCAAGCATCAAATAATTCATATTATAGCATGCAATCAAGTTTAGCATTCCCTTACCTAATTACTTTTAAGTTCCTTCTTTAAAAAACTAACCAAACCAGCCCTTTATGCAAATAATACACTTATGAAATCTAGGTAGGTGTAGGATGATCTTAAAACCCAAAAGACAGTAGCATAAAAGATAGCTTGAGGTAGTTTCTTGATATAGTACATAACAGAGAGTTTAGTATGATAGCATATCAAAATTAAAGTAAAATTTAGAGCAAGGAGAGGGGGTTATTTCAGTGGTAAATGAGTAAAGAGAAGGATGAGTTGCAGCAGAAATTAGCCAATGCATAAGGTCATGCCATTTGTAAGATGAGTGTCCTTACTCTAAGGACACTTATCACAAAAAAGACATAAACCACATGTCCTTTAATGGAATAACTCATATGCTACTTATAGAAATGAGTCACTTGTCCTCCTTTTAAGCTACTAAATGTCACAATTCTATTAGGCCATTTTCCCTCAACCAATGCTGCCAAATGTCAATGCATCAGCTATGCCAAATATCACTAACTCATAGGCTTAGTCATTTCAATTTTCATGTATCAACCTGTCTTACCACTTGACAATTTTCCTAGTCCAAACATACATTTTAATACCTTAATTCTCAAATGATGTTAATTAATTCCAATTCACTAAGTATGATCTATTAAACCAAAATTCAAGTCATATGCAATTCTCAATCATATCATAATTTTTAACACCTATCATACATGTACGTTCATGAACATGTAACAATCCCATCATGGTACAATTTGGGGCCTTACATACCGCATACCACAACACACTCGAAACAAGATCACATGAAATAAAAGTAGTTGTTAGAATCAATCTTAAAATAAAAGCAATTATTAAAATCAATCTAAACACAAATTTTCATCCTAATTGAGTCTCCTAGAGTTGTCCTTCCTCCTTTTATAAACATATTTATCTAGGGGAATGGATATTGAATATTGTTAGAGTATCTCATATTGAATAAATATGAAAATGTAAAAGGGTTTATAAGTGGTAAGGGTCAACTGTCCAAATGACTAGTTCTAGTCATTTTGACAATAGTTGACCAAAGCCCAATTTTTGTTAGTAGGCTCTGCACTGTACCCATATTAAAAATTCTAATATGGTATCAAAGCTTTGAACACAAAGGAGGATGGTTTCATTCGGGATGATAGGAGCGTAGCACGTTGAGTCAGGGGAAAATTCTACAATTGGCTCGTCATGCAACGCTCCACAAGGATCGATCCTAGAAATGTCGAACACCATTATTGACACAGGAAACTCGTCCTTTTCCCAGAACAACATTCACACGCAGCTGTCGGTGGTAACCAACCATCGGTTGAGTGGGAACAACTATTTACAAGGGTCCCACAACATGCTTGTGTTCGTAAGAGGGAGAGGGAAGGAGAAATATCTAATAGCTGAGCCACTAGTTGTGTCTGACTCAAAATATAAGGTATGGATGACCGAAAACAACCAGGTAATAAGCTAGTTAGTTAATTCCATTACTCTCGAAGTTGGTGAGCAGTTTGTCCTTGCAACCTCTGCAAAAGAGACATGGGAGAATGTAAAATGACATATGCCACTATAGAAAATGCTGCTGGTCTATTTTAGATCAAAGCAATTTTGAGGGAAACTAAATAAGGTAAGAAATCAGTTAATGGTTATTACACCACGTTAGTAAAATTGTGGCAACAGATGGATCTTTGTGACCCACACCAGTGGGCTTGCAGTGAAGATGCGTGCTACAAGAAATTATGGAAAGAGAACGGGTGTATGGATTTCTTTTGGGACTAAACTCTATTTACAAGGAGGTTCATGAAAGAATCATGGCAACTCGACCACTACCAACCATTATGAAGGTAGTTAATTTGGTGCAATGTGAAGAGAGTAAAAAGCTTCTAATACAAGGCACTCCAAGCAATAAAAATCCCTCTGAATCTTCTGTTATGGCTGTAAAAGGAATAAATGGGCCAGAATCTAAGAGAAAATAAAGTAAGCTTTGGTGTGACCATTGTCAAAAAGGTGGACATACCAAGGACACATGGTGGAAGATTCATGGAAACCCTTCAAATCAAAAAAATAGATCAACGGTTGGGAACAAAAGCTACATAGCTACTGGTGGTGACAAGATCGAGGGAGATAACATACCAGTGAGCAAAGAAGTTGAATTGCTAAGAAAAATCCTTAACAAGTATGATTTGGAGGCTGACAAATAGTTAATACTGGTACTGCTTTAGGGGTTCAAACCCCAAATTTTGGTCTTTGGATTGTTCATTTAGGGGCTAATGATCATATGACATGTGATAAGTCATTACTTGTTGATGTACAGCCTTGTCCTGTTCACAGGACTGTCAAGGTAGCTAATAGATAGGTTCTAAAAATTCAGGAGATTGGAACTGTTATAATTGCTGATAAATTGATCTTAAGTGGTGTCTTTATATGCCTGGCTTGGATTGTAATATGCTATCTGTGAAAAGGATTACTAAAGAACATAATTGCACAACTAATTTTGGTGCTGATGGTTGTATTTTCCAAGATTTGAAGTCGGGGAAGAGGATTGGCAGTGCTAGGGAGTTTGATGGATTATATTACATCTGCAACTCAAGAAGGAATAAAGCATATGCTATTTTATCTTCGAATGAAGAAATCATGCTTTAGCACTATAGGTTAGCCGATCCTAGTTTATCTTACATAAAGCACTTACATCCTACTTTTTTTTTAATAAAAAGGAAATGTTTCTTCAGTTTGAATTCTGTCAACTTTCTAAACACACAAGAAATTCTTATACACCTTGAGTCTATAAACCCACTAAGCCTTTTTCCGTCATTCATAGTGATGTCTGGGGGCCATCAAGGGTCAAAACCAAAAACAATGTTAAATGGTTTGTAACCTTTATTGATGATCATACATGATTGACTTAGGTATATCTTTTGAAAGAAAAAACATAAGTTTTTCAGGTATTTAAGGAATTTTATTCCTTTCTATTAAACCAATTTCACACGAAAATCCAGATTTTACGAAGTGATAATGGTAAAGAATATCTAAGTAAATCCTTTGGTTAATTTTTTTACCAGCAATGGTATTATACATCAGACCTCATGCACTAATACACCACAACAGAATGATGTTTCAGAAAGAAAAAGTAGACATTTATTTGAGTTTGCTAGATCTATTATGCTTACAAAAAATGTTCCAAATTATTTTTAGGGGGATGTTATTCGCACTTCTGCTTATTTAATAAATAGAATGCCATCAAAAGTTTTGGGGTTTCATACACCTTTACAAAAATTGCTTGAGATTTATCCATCGGTTCCCTTTGTTAATACTCTACCTTAAAAGATTTTTTGGTTGTGTTGCCTTTGTTCATAATTACCATTATGGGAAACTTGAACCTAGGGCCCATAAGTGTATTTTCTTAGTTATTCTTCTACTAAAAAAGGTAATAAGTGTTTCTCTCCTACTCTAAAGTGTTATTTTGTTACTTTGGATGTGACCTTCTTTGAAATGCAAGCCTATTATCCAAAAATACCCATTCAAGGGGAGAGAAGTGAGAGTGAATGGTTTTTTTTTTTTAGAAGTGATGACTCACCGGACACACTACACCAATAAATTTTGCCTTCTGCACCCAACCATGATCAAACTAGACCTGATTCTTATGAAACCATCTTTGAAACACACAATTTTGATAACGTCAGACCTGAGATACCATATCCTGACACCACCATTCTCATTGAAGCTACTAATATAGCCTGTTCCAGTCACAAATTTGATCAGAATTGCACAGAAAACAATGAATGTGATAAAGAGAAGGATAGTCAAATTAGGGTGGAGAGACAGAAAGAAAAAATTCTTGAGGTGCAATCACAAATTTACTTAAGGAAGAAAGGCAAACAGTAGGCACGATGTGAAGCAGAACCAGAAAAATCTATCACACTTCCCGAGCAAGGCCATGAATCAGAACCTATTGCAAATTCTGAGGAGTTTGGATGGCCAATAACACTAAGGAAGGGAGTAAGATCTTGTACAAAGCACCCAATCAACAATTTTGTTTCTTATAACAGGTTATTAGCACATTTTAAGGCTTTTGTGACTCAGTTATCTACTGAAAAATTACCTGAAAATTTCCAACAAGCAGTGAAGGATCCTAAGTGGACAAAAGCTATAGACAATGAGCTTAATGCACTCAAGAAGGACCATACCTGGGTAGTAACAAATTTACCACAGGGAAAAATAGTGGTTGGCTGTTAATGGGTGTTCACCATCAAATATAATCCTAATGGAAGTATTAACCTGTACAAAGTAAAACTTGTAGCTTGACGTTTCATACAGACGCATGGGATTGACTACTAGGAGACTTTCGTACCTGTAGCCAAACTTAATACTAAAGATTCTATTATCACTAGCTGCAAATCTTAACTGGCCATTATATCAATTAAATGTAAAAAAAATGCCTTCCTCAATGGTGATCTTAAAGAAGAGGTATACATGAAAAAACCTTTAGGACTAGAAGAAGCTACACATCCTCAGAAGGTATGCAAGCTCAGCAAATCACTCTACGGCCTGAAACAATCACCTTGGGCTTGTTTGATAGATTTATAAAGGCAATGAAGAAACTTGGCTACTACTAATGTCAAATTGATCACACCTTATTTGTTCGACAACTGACTAGTGGTAAAATTACTATTCTTATTGTTTATGTTGATGATATTGTTATTACAAGTGATCATTGGGAAGGCATGAAGGAGCTAAAAGGTGCTCTAGCTCGAGAATTCGAAGTTTAGGATATGGGCTATTTAAGATACTTTTTGGGGATGAGGGTGGTTAGATCTAGTAAGGGCATTTCAGTGTCCCAAATGAAGTATACACTTGACCTTTTACAGGAAACTGGGATGATGGGGTCAAAGCCTGCTGAGACACCCATGGAATCAACTTATAAATTGAGTCTTAAAGAAGAAAGCACACTAGTGGATACAGGGAGATGTCAAAGATTAGTAAAAAACTGATCTATTTGTCTCACATTCGACCAGACATTAGTTTTCCTGTAAGTGTGGTTAGTTAGTTTATGAGCAACCCTCAATAGGAACATATGGATGCAGTACCTAGAATCTTGAACTATTTGAAAATGACTCATAGAAAGGGATTATTCTATAAGAAAAGCAAGACAAGGAGCATTGAAGTATTCATAGATGATGATTGGGCTAGATCAGTGACTGATAGGAGGTCTACAACAGGTTATTGTACCTTTGTGTGGGGTAACTTGGAGAAGTAAAAAAAACTAGTGGTTGCCAGAAGCAGTGCAGAGGTTGAGTATAGAACACTAGAATTGCGAAGTTGTAAAGGAATATGGATTAAAAGACTCTTGGCAAAACTTTAGATCAAAGTAGAGCCTCAAATGAGGGTATGGTGTGACAACCTAGCAACTATTGAGATTGCAAAGAATCCTATCTATCATGATAAAACTAAACATGTGGAGATAGATCATTATTTCATAAAAGGAGAAAGTAGATTCTGGTTTGATTAATCTAGCTCACATTCCCACTAGCAAATAAGTTGCATATATTTTCACAAAAGCACTTACCAGAGTCAGATTTGAAGAGTTAAGCAGCAAGTTAGGAACGATCAAGATCTATTCACCAACTTGAGAGGGAGTGTTGGAAGAATATTTTCAGTTTTATTACTTTATTTGTTTCCTTATTTACTCAATAGTTTATTTCCTAAAATATCGTTTCCATTTCTGGTCCCTATTTTGGTAGGATCTTATTTACTTCTTTCTAGGCAATAATCAAGGGATTGAATTACAAAACAATTATTTATCTTCCCTATAAGTATTTCTATCATTTATGAGAGATAATATACAGAAATTATCCCCAAATTTGTTCTTAGTATCAGAGCAAGTTTGGTCCAAATTATTAATTTCTTGATTGTCCGTTTAGATGTTTTAGTCCTAATACAACGATCCAATTACCGCTGCATTTATTTCAAGTAACAACTAGATGTCTAATCCTAATTGCACTTAAGAGAGTATTAAAATATTTCATATTGACTAAATATAAAAATATACAAGAGTTTATAAATGATAAAGGTTAACTATATAAATGACTAGTTCTAGTTATTTTAATTCTTGTTAATGAACTTTACACTCTACTCATATTAAAAATTCTAATAAATATAAAGTGTGATAGGTAATAAATAAGTAGTTGTAACGCACCAACAATGTAGAAACAGAGAGATTTAATTCATATAGTATTTAGAAAACTAAAGAATGGGTTGCATTAAAATATGATTTTAAATCTAAAACTAATTATTTTTGATCTCCATATTATAAGTCCATTTAGTATTAGAGTAGCTATCTTCGTAACCAGTTCCTACCC
>JANSVA010000004.1:19369669-19380135 GCA_025504915.1 Erythroxylum reticulatum | reverse complement strand
CAGAGGACGGAGACGCAAAGACAAGAAGCAAACAGCCACAGAGACAGGATTTTTCTGTCTTGTCCACTGTCCCCGGGAGACGGGGACACTAACCAAACGTTACCTAATGGGGGTAGTTTTCTTCGTATAGGTGCTTAAAATTTCAAAAAAGTTAAAATCGACGCAACAATCGAAAACCGCTATAAGATGCCAACAATTGTTTCCACACTACGTACAGAGAATACACACCATGTGTCCGGAAAGAAAAAGATGAGTTGAGTATATAGGATATCAAAGAGTACACGAAAAATAAAACAAAACAACGAACAGAGAACAAGAGAAGAAGAGAAGCCTTCTAACTTCAGTAGTAATTCCCATAATATGGCTGTGGAACAGAAGCTGGCTGCTGTGATGGGGCCAATGTTGTAGTAACCGTCGGTTGTGCATAACTTTGTTGGGGGGAGGCCTGCTAATGTTATAAACAAGCCATCAGCGCAAAAAACAAAATGGAAGCGGAAAACTCTACTAAAAAGGAATGATAGATCATCAAAGAACTGTAATCGGGCCACATATATGATAAAATGTAAATGTGGAAGAAAATTTCAGAGAAAGGAACAGGAATATTATATACCTGTGCCGGATATGTAGCAGGATAAGCACCATAGACAGCAGTTTGTGCAGCAGATGTGGAGACTTGCGGGCTCGTGTAGCTGCTTCCATAACCACTATATGCAGTATATGCAGCCTAGGACAACAAAATTCAAATGGTCAATTAGAAAAAATTAAAAGATAAAACAAATATCTAATATCAAAAGAAAATTCCCATCTTCCAGACACACAATAGCAACTATGGAAATCTAAACATGCCTGTAACAAGGTACACCTGAAATTTTCAAGCAACTCAGGAAAAGCAATAAACCTGCTGGCCAAAGCCAGGAGCCCATTGCTGCACTTGCGTTTGTGTAGCTGGTGGCCAGGTTGAAGGCTGCACACCATAACTAGCTGCCCACTGGTTTTGTGAATTTGGATAAGCACACATCAAAGACTGTGCTTGTGAAGGAGCATCAGAGTAAGACTTCGCCAGTTTAGCCTTATCAGAACTGAGGTAATCGTCTGCATGCCGCTTTTTTAACTCTGACTGGCTCCTATGAGGTAGAAACAGCCTAGCATGACGATCTTCAGCCTTTTTAATGCTCTGCACATCACCGAAGTAGCCCAAAAACTGTGGAAATATGATCAAGAATATTCAATCTGATCAATCACTCAAGCTTTTGAAGGCACTTAAAATACAACTTAAAAGCAAATACACCTTAAAAATGAACCATTACATTTTTAAATTCTATCTCAAGAGAGGAAATCACATTTTTTACTGTCTAAATACCATTTTATAATCTAGAATGTAAGATAAAATAAAAAACTGGCGTACATAAATATCAGCTCACATAAATATAAATTCATATTGGAACAAGGAATTGAAAAGAAATCAACAAAAGGAATCTGCTAACCTCCAAGTAAATGCATGAGAGCTCTTCCCTTTCAGCAGCACTAGCAGCATTTAGGTTATCATCGTTGGGCTCAATGAATTTCTCAACCAACGAGTCTAAATAATCAATTCGCTTAGGTAGTGACTGAAAAGATTCGAAATGTATAATGGCCTGCTTGGATGACACAAAAAGCTAAGTATCAGCTCCAATCACAATAAAATTGACAAGTCGGATAAGACCGTAATTGTTTATGCACATAAGAGGGCAAAAATCACGAGAGAGAAAGATAGACCTCAAGAAAAGGTTTTGATAGTTGAACATTATCAAGAGCTTCAACCAGAAGGTTCCTAGCCCTTTCAGCATTTCCAGAAACCTGGCAACAGCGACAACAGACACAATAAAACTCTCAAATGATAATGCTAATTAGCAAAAGATATTTCAAGGAGATGAAAATTACAAACTTAAACCACAACTAATACAGAATTCATAGGGGTTGCAGAAGACCAGTCAAACATGCATAAAATAAAAAGACATAATTTCTTGCACAACACATCACTTACAATGAGGAAACTATAAGCACAACCATATTTTCTAGGGAATTTGTTAAAACAAAGCATATCAAGCTATTCATACAAAAGTTCTCAATCATGATGCAAAGGCCTTGTAGAAGTATTAATTATTTAGTTTATTACTGCATTTTTCCAAATTTTTTTTGGAAAATGAATAAAGAAAATTTATTAAGACTAGCTAAGTTAATACACCATTACGTCAAGGATAGTACATGATCCAAAAACATTTGTTAGGTACAACAAGCTTGGACACTAGAACTTAGAGATTCTAACTGTTTTTCATGCCTGCAGTTATCCTGTTAAGTAGATTTCTAGCTGGCAGGAGTTCTCTGTCCAATTTAGAGTATTTTCTGCCACAATATGCTTTTCAGCAGCTATCCCGTTATTACATGATTGGCAGCTATGGTTTTATTTAGAAACTAGGCTTTTCTTTCCTAGTACATTTAGGAGAGCTGTCTTAAACAGTTAATATCTCCTACACAACAGATGTTACGAGGTTATGCACATAATTGTTAGTTTACACATGCATGCAAACCATGTTACACAGGCAGATCCACAAATGTACGCACAAGCAAATTCAAAATAAGATACGGAACTATGCCAGTAAGATAAAGTCCATATTTCAACTTATTTGACAGTTGAAGCAACTAATGCAGCTTCAGATGCCAGAGAATATCAATTTCTTCCAACTGATATTAAAGGTTGTAACATAACAATTACATGCATAGAAACAGAAATAAGACTTACCAAATAGAGAAATCGCGCATATTGTGCATATAACATTGCTAGAGCACGTGAATGCTCTTTTCCTTTCTCAATGGCTATGGCCTGCTCATATAAAGAGAAAGCATCTTCAAGGTTTCCCTGCAAGATCAAAGGCGCAATTAATTTCAAAAGACAAAACATCTATATTATAGAATCAATCTCACAAGGACTTGCTAATGCTACTAACCAGTCGATGTTCCATGTTTGCATGCTTGATTATTGCTTCAATAAGACCAGGTGCAATTTCAGTATGTACACGTTGGTATGCAGCTCTAGCACCTGGAATATCCCCCCTCTGCTCTCTGAAGCGGGCAGCAAAAAGGTGAATCTTGGGTTGTCTCTGAAGAGTTTTAGAAATCAGAAAAATAACTTGTGAATGAGAACGTACACATGTCAAAGAAAAAAGGATTAAGATAGTTTCAAATAGGCTTAGCAGTTTGGCCTTGACCGGGCTTAGGCAAAATGACGTCATTTTTTCATTTTTATTTTTAGAAAATTAAAAAATTCAGGTCAAGTGGGGTCAGGCCGAGCTTTGGATTGCCAGGGCCTGATCAGGTTCGAGTGCCTCCAACCTGGTCCCAGGCCCAGGCAGCACGACCCATTGCCATCTCTATGGATTGTGGTTCTCTCCAACCATTAACATCAAAGGTTCACATTCTTTCCCACAAGAGAACCAGGCCTCTGCTTTCCACTTAATGGTAGTTTTTGAAACACAGATACTGAAATATTTAAGCACATAGGCAAGATAAAATGGTGTAATTGATAATCTGTAATCCAAACAGAAAACCTAGTAGAGCCATACCTTGACAAAGACATCTGTAGCCCGAGCAAGTGCATTATCTGCAAGATCTGAACTTCCCCATGCTTCCATGCACAAGGCATAGCGTATCCAATACTCAGGATAATTAGCACATGCAATTAGACATCTTTCATACAACTTCACCACCTAATCAAAACATCAGAGATATTACACACTAGTGGATGCATTTGAAATTACACATTCTCAAAAGGGAAAATAAAGCACAAAGGAGATATGCACAAGAAATACTCCATGGGAGAACAGAAGGCCCCTCAAATATTAGGGACTTGCCAGACAGATAGATGGTTACAAGACAAGAAGATACCTGCAGCATAATATATGAATTTTAAAAGGAATAAATTTCAACACATACATAAGACCCAAAATGTCCACTGACAAATGAAGGTTTGAAAGTACTTAGCCTCGTGGAAATCAAATCGAGGGCCCATGCTTTAGTCTCAGTTCAATTTCCCGTTTAAAATGTTGCTTCATCCAACGGTTTAGCCAATAAAGCATATGATGCAGCAGATATTATGTAAGTCAATGTATAAGAGGACAACTAAAAACTGCAAACCACAAGGTGGTCATGGATGAATAGGAAACAAACCCAAATACCTTGTTGAGATCATCTTGTCGTTCTATAAAGTCCAGGTAGTTATGCCAATTCTCAAGCTCTGTCACATTAAGGGGCCGCACGTGAAAATAAGGCCTCCTAATAGCATTTTCAAAATCACATATCTTAGAGTCAAACTCTTTAGCTTTCTTATACAGCTCTTCTCTAATGCAGATATATTTCTCCAACTCATCTGCTTCTGCTAAGCCAGCACTTGTAGGTTTAGAAGATTGTTCAGAAGTATCATTATGGACCTCTCCTCCATTTACATGACCACCAGCTGCAGAAGCAGCAGCTTTGTCACTAGTTCTTAATTCTGACAAAGGCCGATTAGCCGCAAAAGCCTTAAATCTGTCAAACAGAAACAGACTTTAGTTTAGACAGATATCGTTCAACAAAATAAATAGTAATTTCAGAATCTTGCCTATGTGAGGTGCCAATGCCCATGAATTATTACAAAGAAATAAGGAACGTTTCAAAGTTAATGGTAATAATGTCAGTCTTGAACAGTAGCAGAAATCTTAAATACATCCAGGAAAAATGATGACACAATATTTCAGTCATACAGATGCAGTGTGTGCAAAAATAGGCAAAAAAACAAAGCAATAACTGTTTGCATACGCATTGTAGATTTCGTACATACTTAACACAAAACCATTAACCCTACACAGTTTTTTCAACCAAATACAACTGGGACATGCCATGTTATTTGTTGTTACAGACAAAGACCTTATGGAGGCTTGAGTACAGGATGAGTTTAAAGCAACTTATAGTCATTTTTTTACATCTAAAGCCCATTAATCCAGCTTGTGCAAATGTTAAACAGAAAGTAACACAAAATTATTGTGCGAACCTAGAATTTGAGGAAGTTGATGAAGTATTAAAACAGATGAAAATAGAATCACCATCCCAGTAGCAGCCATAACTTGAACCTTAAATAATGAATAGCAAAACCTCAGACACAAGCGGATTGAGTGCAAGAAATAGAACAAGAGGACAAGAAAATGTATTCAGTAACTGTACCTGATCAAATAGTCATCCAGCTGCTTGTTTGGAAGCTCTAATATCCTTGTGTAAATGGAGGCAACACGGTTCCACTCTGAATGCATGTCTTCATATTCAATATATCTGTCCCAGAGAGGGGAAGAGAAATAATCTGTTCCAACATAAGCTAACCCTCTCTCAAAAAGCCTGATTCACAAAGAGAATATAAAAACATGTTATATCACAATTGTTAAGATTAAAACAGCGAATGTCAGCACATCCAACTGCAAAATACCAGCACTTAGGTTGAAGGAGAACAAACAATTCACTTTAACAGCATGACACTTTGAAATGCTGCATTTACCTTTCCTGATAAAAACCATACTATGTCTGAAATGGAGCAGTGAATGAGGCCATCTTAGCCCTTAACCGGACGAGATCTTCTCAGCAGCATTTGGCATATGATACACCTCACATGTCAAAGTTAATGATAGCTATAACTGATAAACAACTATTACTATGATGCAGATATCGAGAAGAGGGAAAGTGTGGGCTCAACGAAGCCAAAAAGCAGAATGGTTCACACCCAAAAAATATGCAAACAATTTTCCAGGAAGTAGCCCCAATATCAATGTTTGCACATCAACTTAGCAATTCTAAAGCATTCCATCACTCTTCTCGCCAAGTAGTGAGGAACCACTGTTGCAGGCATACTGAAATGGTGTCAGAGAACAATAAAAAAACACCAAATTCTAAAGGACACAGGAAACCAAACAATCTAATTCCATTATGATAAAGAAAATGACAACAGAATGCAGATATATAATACCTTCTAATAGTGTCTGCATCTCCATACGTGCTTATAGCAAATATACAATAATGCAACCATATATCCACTGAATAAGTAACCCCGTGAACAGCACGTTCATACACCTCCACAACTTTGTCCACAGAACCAAGACGTGCCTCATGATCTGCATACTTCTTCCAATAACCATAACACAATGGAAATTCAGCCAAAAACGCATCATAGATTTTTCGGATTCTCAAAATTTTATCCTGCATAAAAGCATAGATTCAAAGTTAGTCAGCACAAACATTATGATAGCAAACATAAAACTATAAGAGCATCAATAATCAAAAACAGTACACAAAAATCAAAGTTTGGCTAAAAGGCATTTAGTCATATAATCACCAAATGCTTCACATCAAATCATGTGTCTAACTTTAAATATTAATTAGGATTGCATGATCTCTTTCCAAGTATACCAAGAAGCGATAGTCAAAAAGTATATTAATGCTTATCATCTGCAATGGTAATTGGATTCTTGCTTCTCATGACCACATTTTATCTTTCAATCCACTGAGAACAAACCTTTTTGACTTGTGATCCTTTTGTAAGAGATGTTTTGATAGCTCATCAGCTACTAAAAATATATGATTTTCCTAGGAGTAAATATGACAATAAAAAGATTTACAGAAGAGAAAAACTTGAATTTACAACTGCCATGTCACTTACAGAAGGGAAAAACTATAAAAAACTTGAATTTTACAGAAAATAAAAGATCCATATAGCTCAGATTTTCATATGAATTTGTAAACATATTTCCCAAGAACTAGCAGTAAATTTGAAATTACATACCCCAGCCACCTTCTCTGTCTCCTCTATCAAGGCAGTCCATGTGTCAAAGTCTAGCGAGTTGGCATTCACAATACTCCATAGCCGCTCCTCTTCATCAGACAATGCTGGGAATACACAAAAAATAAAAGAGAAAAAGTAAGTGACATGCATAAGCACCTCAACCTCCTTCATATGCAATGCACATGTCGAAAGCGACAAGGTTAAATAGAGAATACACTAACTGATGAATGTGTCACTGAACATATAAAAGGGCAATGCTGAGAATAAGACTACATTTTCTGGAACAATGACTTAATTAGGGGGAAAAAAAAGCCAAGAAGACAATTTTGTGTTTAAGTTTCCTTCAACCAACGTGCATATTAAACATCACGAGTGTTAAAATTCATTGCATATAGTCACTACATGCACGCCAGAGAAAATACCAGATCCATCCACAAATTGCTGCTCGGAAGCAGCTCCATCCACAGTATTTCCAGCATTGACATTCTTAGTCACCATACTTCCTGTTTCAACACTAACACTCCCATTTAGAGGATTATAACCAGCAGATGGAGCTGGCACAGCTGGTGTATTATCTGCAACAGCCGCATTCTTTTCTATTCCAGTGACTGGCTTACTCTCAAAGACTGTCTCTACATGGACCTCCTCACCATATGTCCTTCCATCAACTGAACAACGACCAGTAGCAAAAACGCCAGAGTCAGCAACAATATTCGGTCCAGTATCAACAGAACCGTTATATTCCATGGCTGTACAAGTTCCGGAAACTGTAGTCTCACTCTCTGCCATACTCGACTACGCTTCTTCCTCTACAGTATCAACTGCAAGAATACAAACGACACACTGCTTAATTCCAAAAATCACTAAAGCAAAACCAAAGAGCTCGCAATCAACCATATCACTGAAGTACCATTTAATTCTCATCCACCATATTCAAAAGAGGAAGTAGTATACAAATTCTCAACAAGCAATAGTCACAGCCAATGGACAAGCAAATTAAAAAAACCCTAATTACAAGCAAGAAAGAAAGAGAATGAAATGGTGGAGAAGAGAACTTACTCAGAACGGCGTCGTAGAAGCTCGAGAGAGTTCTAGATTCGGATGAGAGCGAGTTTGTTCGTACTTTTTGCGAGTTGTAACTATTCCGTTGCTCGCCGCTTCGGCGTCCGGGTTTACGATGGAAGAGCAGAGGGTGTTTGTACATGCAGATGGGAGGAACGGCGTCGTTCTGGTTTTGTCAGATATGCACCGTCGGATTGATTCAAGGAATAAAATAGATATATTATTAAAAATTGTCTTATTCATAATATAATATAATATTATATTATTTGGAAGAAAAGTTTATAATATAGTAAAAAATAAATTTATATTTTATCTTATTTTATTATTTTAAAAAAAGTTTATAATAAAATACAAGAAAATGAGAATTATTAATAAACCCGTTGAACATTCCTTTCAATCAAAAGCGTCTTAGGGTTGTGACGCGTGCAGTCAATGGCTCAGGCAACATGAGTTTATTGTTTCCTCCATCATGTTAGTGGGCTGATTATGCTTTTTGGTAGTGTTTGGTTACTGTCTCCAGGGGGCGGAGACGGAACGAGATAGAAAGGAGGAGATGGAACAGAACAAAAATTGGGGACAGTGAAGTGTTTGATTGTGGTAAACGGAACAGAAAAAATATCTCCATTCTAGGGACAGAAATGTGTTTGGTTGTGATGGACGGAACAAAAAAACAGTGTGAATGACAAAATTGCCCCTGCAGTATAATATGAGTAGATATATGTAATTAAGTGATTATTATATAATTGTATCAATATTTATTTAAAGTTTATTTGAAAATTTATAATTACAATGAAATAAAACGAGATACCAAAAAATATATTGAAATGTTAAACCTTTAAAATTATAAGAAATGAGTGATTGAATAAAAAATGCCTACAAATTAAAATATTTCATTATAGGTTCCAAAAAATCCTATGATTTAGGAATTGTAATACATAATAATTTAAGAAAATATCTAAGCATTCATTGAATTAATGACATAATAGGTTGAAAAAATCGCACAAATTAAATGATATAGTACATTGTAATTTAGTAAAATGTTTAAGCGTTTATGAAGTTAATAACATAATATGTATTAAAAAATCGTACAAGGTAGAATTTTTAATACATAATAATTTAATATATCATGCAAGTAATCATTGAATTAATTACATAAGAGGTTAAAACAGTCTTCCAAGTTAGATATTCTACAACATAATAATTTAATAAAACATGTAAGCATTCATGAAATAATTTACATCATAGGTATTAGAAAGTCCTACAAGTTCGAAATTGTAATACATAATAAGTTAATACAACATCTAAGCATTCATAGAATTCAGTACATAATAGGTTGAAGATACATACAATCCTTATATTTTATTAAGAATGTCCTTAACAATAATACCCAAAATAAAACCAATGGCAATGAGTAAAAATCCTTGATTCCATGCAATTTTCTTCTTCAACGTAGCAACTTCAGTTTGTTGTTCATTTGTTGGAAGCAAACATTGATTCGGTATTAATGACGGTTCATTGGTGGTATGAACAATTTCTTCATTCCGACGAGTCTACCTACCAACATCCATGACATAGGCAGTTCCTGCTTCAACGTAAGTCCAATACCCCTTGAATTTAGCATTAGGAAAGCCCTCTATTGTCAATTTTACATCATCCCAATTTGTAAAAATACCTACTTGACGTCTAACAAACACGACGTAAAAGTTGTATCTGCCCATAGTGAAGTACCTGAAAATGAATAATATACTCATCATTCATACACGAACACAAATTACAAAAATTAAATAGTTAACAAACCAACCATTCATCATGGATTCGCAAGTGTTAAAACAAAGTCAACAATTTGTCATATCATCATTCAACATGACATAAGCTGTTTGAGGACAAATTATGAAGCCATAAAAGATTACTAAATATACTCATCATTCATACACGAACATAAATTACAAAAATTAAATAGTTAACAAACCAACCGTTCATCATGGATTCACAAGTGTTAAAACAAAGTCAACAATTCGTCATATCATCATTCAACATCACATAAGCTGTTTAAGGACAGATTATGAAGCCATAACAGATTAGTAAATATAGTCATTGTTCATCATATAAGAGACTCCTAACATAAGCTTGTTTTTGGTCTGCAGTTATACGTTAGAAAAGTCCCTCAGCATGAGCATTCCCTGAGAAAATCCTGATAGTCCTAACAACTTCTGTAGTTGAGAAACCCAACTTCTCAAACTCTTCACCTAGGTTGGGAGTTTCGGCTCCTTTAATGGCATCAGCAATTAACTTTGCATTCTCACGACTAGCCTCAATGGCCTTAGCAAATGTGGCAGAAAGGCCGTCGAAAAGTTTAACATCCGTCATCTTCCTTTTTCCTTTGTTTTGTCGGGGCCCTGCTGTGTTGCTGGAAGATGAGACAGAACCAGTGACATTAGCAGGTGCTGATCCCGGGGGAGTGCCCGATGGGCCCATTAGATCAGATGAGCCAACTGGAGGTGTTGAAGCATCACCCTCAATGTCATCGATCTCCAGTT
This sequence comes from Erythroxylum reticulatum, assembly GCA_025504915.1. Classification (NCBI taxonomy): domain Eukaryota; kingdom Viridiplantae; phylum Streptophyta; class Magnoliopsida; order Malpighiales; family Erythroxylaceae; genus Erythroxylum; species Erythroxylum reticulatum. The sequence goes on along the minus strand of JANSVA010000004.1, from coordinate 19,369,701 downwards.
GAGCTACAGCATTTGCAGCATCTTGAGCTCCT
>JANSVA010000004.1:19339126-19351124 GCA_025504915.1 Erythroxylum reticulatum | reverse complement strand
GCTGGAGCTCCAACATACCCGACATTTCTGAACAACATAAAACCAAAACTACGAATCCAATGGCTCTGAGGTGGTAAAACTAGAGGAAGAGGCAGACGCAAGGCGTCTCCACAGAGAGAGTGGAATGATTAACATCATATACCCAAATGCAGACAACCCAACGAAAAGAAGAGACACCGAAGCCAGAGGAAATTTAACCAGAAAAAGAAGAGATCCACATTCACGTAAATAAGGATACCGAACCCAGAGGCAACGAGGGAAGAAAAAATGAACAATAGAAATTACCGTTCAGCCGCCAGAAACCACAGACTTGTGCGAGACAGAGTTCGGAGAGACGGTATATAGTGGAGAAGTGGGGATAGGTTTCGATGGGTGAGAGGGTAAAGTAGTAATTTTCTTTGGAGTTTTGGTTCTGTCCCTGGGACAAGAAATATTGTACCACAGTCATGGGAGGTACAAAAAATTTCTGTCCCCGTACTCCGGAGACGGGACAAAAATGGGTGGAGACAACAAGCAAACGCTACGGAGATGGGACTTTTATGTCTCCGTCTACTGTCCCCATAACACAGCCTTTATGTGTAGGCCTTATTAGTCGTGTTAATGCTTCCTTTGTGCTTTTACCCCCGCCATAAGTTCAAGGAGTCAGGTCTTATTTAGTTTGTTCAAAGAAAAGAAATTTTCATGTAACAACATTGGAGAATGTGTTTCGGTGTTGTGTATTTAAGATTCTGCCGCAGATTGATTGTAGCACGAGCTTCATTGTCTTATTGAACTAGATTTCCACCAATGTCCCTTTTGTTTTAAGTTGGACACTACTTAAGCTTGACGGTTTTTCTTGCAGGGTTGCTGGAATTGGCCTCAGTTCCAGCAACCTTGCATGCTATTTTTCTTAGCTACAAATCTGTCACTTGTCGAATTTGTTCCTTTCCCTCGCCATTTTATCATCGGAGAGATATGAAATGAAATAAAATACCTAAAGTGACAACATAAGATTTGAAATGAGAATTAAAGTATGCAGTTGAATGTTTAAGAACTTGTGGTTATACCTAAGCTTTCAAATAAAATGAAATATCTATAATGAATTTTAAAACGTTAAATTACTTAGAATAAATGAATTGGATCAAAGATAAAATACAAAAATGAATAACAACACTCAAAATAAAGGAAAGAGAGAGGGACTTGCCTTTATTATAACAACCTGTTTCATTCTTGCTGTCATCATCAGCTTTACGGTTATTCCAGCATTTATTTCTCCTTAAACATTTTATCTCAGTCAATTAATCTTCCCTACCATTTCATCAAAAACCCTAAGTTGCCTCCTCACGTATAAATTATGTCTTTCGTACACACCTACAGCGTCTTAAGCAACATTTGAGTGTCTATGGTTAACAATTAACACGATCAACTGCTTAATTTGAGATACCATTACGTACGATACAAATATTGCAATGTTGCTTGCTTGTAACATTGAGAAATTGTTAAGAAACTAACTGAGGGTACAGTAAAAAATAAAATTTTTACAGTTTTCCATTGGAACATAATAATTAAATAACTTAAAGCACACAAATCATAAAACAAAGGAATTATACCTAATTCAAAGTTCTTCTTAAATTTTTTTTGATTTGTCAACCACAAATTGTTCACGTCTTTAACCTCTAATAATAACTACAAAGAAGAAGCACAACTCTTTAAGAGGAACGTAAGTGGGAGTACTAGCTCCTTTATGCTTATTCCTATAAACAAAAAAAAGCTTTTAAGGTTTTAATTTTTATTTAAATTAACTACTAATTATAATTTGTTTTTATTTTAATAAAATCAAATATCTTATATTGATCTTTAAAATTTCTCAAACTTTATAATTAAGTCTAACTTAATTAAAACTGAATTTTCTCTTTTAAACTGCTCTTATGTGTGGCTAATTAAGTTCCTAACATATTAGCAATGATTATGAATTATAATTCTAATTCATAAATAGAACTAGATAAATTAAAAATCCTTTCAATTTATTTTTAATTCTCTAGTTAAATAATTTATAATCTTACATTAAGATTGACGTCTAATAACATGTCATATCTACTAAATATTAAAAATATCAAAGTTATTTGACTTAACTTATCCATACATGGTTATGATATATAATTTAATCTTTTTGTCATCCAAAATTTTAATTGGACAGAGTATGGATATAGATTCAAACGTGTTCATTCTTGTTAATTACTAATTAATTTATAATTGATATTTAAAAACTCTTTTTTAAATGACAATTCATTATGGCCAGAAAATTCCTTAAATCACTACTAATTAAGAATATTGAAACATTATCTCTTATTACTTTAGAGTAATGAATCTTTTATTGACTTATTCAGCTATCTCCATATAGTCCGGAGCTACCATAAATCGAATAAATTATAAGTAGCATCAAAATATAGTAATTCTCACATACGATATCTTGGCAATCTCAAATCTAAAAATCAATTATACAACCATTACAATAAAAAAATCCTCAGACACATAATTAATATTCCATTTAGGATCCTCATAATTGGGTCAATTTAGTGAACTTATTCTTTAATAAACATTCACATGTTTGCTTAAATATTTCCATAGTTTAATTTATGAGAGAAATTACTTTTTTCATAATAAAGAAACATAATGTGTGATAGTTTTATTATTTCATATCATGTCTTGTTGAAACTATAACTAGAAACAGTTTGAGAATAATACATAAATACAAATTGAATCTTATAATTATAATCTCATCATAATTTCAATTACATAGCAATTACTAGAGATTTTATTTTTAGTATTAAAACATCAAATGTAAAACATAATATATAAAGACAAAGAATGCCTTTATTAATTAAAATAATATTGTCGTACATAAAACTATAATCAACCGATTGACTGTAAGGGTATAAACTAATAAAAATGATCTTAGGCATGCACTCTACAACTCTTAAATCTCACACTCACTAATGAAACTAATGCGTGTTTTTTAATAGAAACAAAAAATGTGATCTTAAAAAATAATAGTGAATAATATCCATGTGAGAGACTATTAATGTCAATTTCAACACCAACTTTGGTCCCAACCATTTTAAAGACAACTGTAGCCACCTAATTTTTAGGTGATTTTATAAGTCTATCTTAGAATACACTCCTTTCAATATGCTTAATTGACTAAGCAAGTAAAACAAGGTGCTTAAAGAGAGACCAAACTACCTAATTCTTAATGAACTTGGCATAAATAACTTATTGGATCATCTTTCAACTCATTAATAAATCTCACTCCTTAACATCACTTCCATTTTTTGTCTACCAACCATAAACCATACTACTCCAAAGGATAATATTTCATTATGATATTTCTTTAAACATTTTCCTCATATTCTTTATATCATCATAGTTTCAATTATATAATTTCTAAAGAAAATTTAGAACTCAAACCTACTCTTCACAACATTTAATAGGGATTTAGATTGTGATATAATATGCATCTCTAATAACTAAGACACCAATTGTATCTCTACTATAACTCAGTATTCCAGTATAGTCTAAAATCTTGTATAAGAAATTCACAAATATATAAGAGAAAAAACATAACACATTTAACTAAGGTGTGATAATAAATAATTAAGCCTTAAAGTCTCATTGAATTCCTCAATCAATAAGTTTCCTATGATGTAATAAAACCTATTCTAACCATATATTGAGCATGACTACTGTAAGGGACAAAAAGAATGGACCAAATTAAATAACTAATGAACTTGATTAACAAAAGTTCGATGATTTCTCATTTCATGTTATAAACTAATAAGCTTAAAGCTAAAGAAATCCATTACTATTAAATTAAGAGATATTCCAATTGATGTTTTGATGATAATAAAATATAAGTAATACTAATGAGTTTATTATTTTGATGAGAAGCAATATAGAACAAGATGTAGCTATGACTTAAGAAGATAGTTCATAAAGATGATAAAGAAAAGTTTAAGTATACAACCTTTAAAGGAAAGATTAAGTTAAGAACAAAAAAAGATGAAGGCACATCAAGATTATTATATATTTTCTAATGTTTATTGTAATTTAATTTAGTCACTTTGAGAATCTTAAAGACCCACCATGTATAAATATTCTATCTTACTTTAGTACATAAGTCTTTTCATTCACTAAGAGGTATTAAAAGCTTTTGTTTTTAAAAGAAAAGTCTTTTGATCTTTTAAACACTCTTTAGGAGATACTTTTAAAGTTTTTTTTATTATTATTTCATTTAAAAATTAGTTTTGAGCTTTTAAAGATGTTAAAATCACGATTTTAAGAGATTAGTCAACAAATGTAGGTTGAATATGTAATAGGTTGATTGTTAACACATAGGTCAACCAGTGATGTGGTTGACCAATATCTCTTAAGAGGATTACATTGGTTAACTAATATGCCCTAATGGTCGACCAATATGTAAAGATTAGTGAATATTATGCATTAAATGCATAACCAAAATGATATAATTGTTGACCAATGTGCCAGAACTAGTTTTGGCTCCAACTATTAGGAGTCTCAAAACCTTATAAATATTTTTTTTCTCTTTAGTTCTAGCATGGAAGTTTGTTTATCTTATACATATATTTCTAAGTGTTTGTCAATTATTTAAGCATTCATTATCTCAAATTTTAGTGACTAAGGCTCTTTGGTTTTATTAAAGTGATAAAAGTGTGATATTTTTAAATTGTAAGGTTTTGTTTATTATACTTAAGGGTTTTCTAAGTGGCATTGAGGTTTTTGTTCATATTTAAAGAAGATTGTATAAAAGTTTCTCTTTCTCGCTAAAATATTGTATAAAGGTTATTCTTCTCCTTAAAAGAAGAGTTATAGTGGGATTCCAAAATGAGCTTTAGGAGTGGACGTAGATAAGGTTATTTATCGAACAAATATAAATTGATTTGCATTTCTTTTCCCTTACCACTTTTTTAAATTATTGCTCGAGGGTATTATTGAAATTTATTATTTAATATCATATATTCATCTTTTAAAAATTATCCTTATTAAAAAACTAAGTAATATTTTGTTTAAAATTTATCAACCCTCAATTTAAACCCCCATATAGTAGATATTATAATAGCATATTTAGGAGTATCATTATTATCATCCAACTAAGGGGGATAAAAAATTATAGAGCCCCCTTTTTATATGGAAATGGTTACTTTTATTAAAACACATATTATTTTGTGCATTAAGAAGAAATGAATTCAATAGAGTCTTTATATATGAAATAACTTGAGAAATTTGGCATACATTATAAATTATGCATAAGGATACAAATTAAGTTAAGCAACAAAAAGTTAGCATATTAAACCCACAAATATGAATTATTTCAATTGATGTATGATGAAAATATTTCTAGCATATACACAAAGTTCATGATATTACTAATATTCTCAAATGTCTTATAAAGATCTATAGTAATGTCGAAATGGTAAAAGTGTTACTTTAGGTCACTTTTGAGGATATGGAAAGCCAAAGTAATAGTTATACAAGAAGCCAAATACCATTAAAGGAGCTTATATTGGATCTCTCCTTATCTATGAAATGAGAATTAAAGAGATAGAATAAGAAACAATGCTTAAAAAAAAAGACTTAAAATTCAAAGTCTCAAGGGAGGAATCAAGTAAAGAAGATACATTTATGGCTGGAAGTTATGATAAAGATTTCACCTTTATCTCTAGAAAATTCAAGTAGTGTTTGAATGGTAAGAATTTCTCTAAAATAAATAACTTCAGGGAAGATAAAGGTGATTTAAACCATAAATCCTCTAACATTATTGTTTTAAATGTAGAAAATCTATCCACATCATGTTATAATATCTTATACTCAAAGATTGGACAAGTATGACAAAAATGATAAGAAGGAGAATAAGGACAAAAATAAGAGAAAGTACTTAAAGTCACAACTTAGGATGACACAAGTGAATATGAAAATGATCATTTGGAAATAGAGATAGCTCACATATGCTTTACAACTTAGGAAGATGATGAAGTAATAAATGACTAATTCATGTTATAGTAATAATGATTTGACATATAATGAACTAGTTGAAAGTATAGAAATCATGGGTAAGAAAAGGAAGAAATTATCTTCCAAACTTAAGGAAGTTAAAAAATATTTGGATGCATGAATGGATAAGAATAAAAAGATAAAAAGTGAATTACATAACATTAACGCATATAAACATATGATTATTATTAATAATCATACATTAGATGCATTAAAGCATAAAAATGAGATATTGAAAAATAAAATCAATATTATCAAGGATTCATTATCCAAATTCACTAAGGGATTGAAAAAATAAAAAACATGCTAGGAGCTTAAAAGAATTCCAATAATTGGCAGGTGATTGGGGTGCACCCAACTCCAAGACTATAATTGTTAAGGGAGAAATATATATAGTAAAAAGCCTCTACCTAAGATAGAAAATAAGTATGATACATATATATCTAAACAAATACATGCACACAAAATACACACTATGCACCTCCCTAAAAACAAACCTCTTACTTTCATAAACACACACACACACACACACACACATACACCTAATCATAAAGTTCAATACTCACAAGGGAAGAATAAACATAGCTTCTATAATAACAAGCATACCTACTAATATCGCTTTAAGCCTCAAAGAAGTATATATCAAGCTTATATTCATAGTAGGTATCACACATATAATCATGGTAACTCATTTCACTACCCTAGGAAATCATATAATGTTTCTAATATCCAAAAGAGAGATATCTCATTTTATATAAACACAAGGAATTTCGAGCAATGCATTTATGTATCCGCATTATAAGGTTAACCTTTAAGAGATTGTATTGAGACTATGGGTTAAAAGAAGAAGGAAACTAACAATCAAAGGACCGAGTTTATTTAGGTACTTAAAGCAAAGTGATGAACTTGTTATATAGAAAAGGAATCTAAGGTGTACGAATAATGAATAATCAAGGAAAATTTTTCTTGGTTATTATGACAAAGCATATAGACTATTTAATAGGATTATTATTATTATTAAAGAGTTTATTTGTGTTAGTTTTAATATAACTACTTTGCCATTAAAAAAGTCTTAAAGAAGTTGATGTAAGATATGCAAAAATCAGATTTTAAAAAGAAAAAGAATGGTCACCAAGACTTTTTAAAGAAGGAAATTATTAAATTAAGTGAGGGAGATAAAAAGAATGGAATGCTTCCAATGGTTTAGAAATTTAAGAAGAATCATCATATGAAGTATATCATAGGTAATGTGGCTAATTATCATTTAATGTTTTAAAAATATGTCACATCTTGTATTTATTTGTCAAACTGAGTTTAAATCCTTGGTGATGATTATTGGATGTGCATTATTAACAAGGTATTTATATTTTTTAAAAAATAGTATAGCGAGGACCTTAGTACCTAGACTTAAAGATTATGTGAAAATTAGGATATTGATTTGGAATTTGTTGATATATTACACCAATGAGCCGATGGTTTCACTAAACCAATGAATGAGGGTAGTTTTGCATAATTAGAAAAGTTTTGGGTACAATTGATAAAAATTATATTTGGTAAGGATCCTTTATATGTTTTAATTCATTCCAGATTGATACTTAGTTAATTGATTATGCGTTTTAATATTTTTATTTGAATTTATTTCTTACTTTTCAAAACATTGGTATTAGAGTGTGGTCGACAATATCCCCAAAAACATTTTTTAATCTTTCTAAATTAAGTTTGTAAGGAGTTTGGTTGTAACAATGGTCAACTATATACCTTTACTAGTCGACCAATATAGCTCTATAGTCAACCAATGTCACTTATGAATAAGAAAAATCAAGTTATAATGAGTTTGTAATAAGATTGGTTGCTATTATTGTTGACTATACACAAACACTAGTTGACTGGAGAAGCTATGTGGTCACCCACTCTTCATGTTTTAAGGCCTCATCCTCTTCCCTTCTTCTATTCTTTATTTTGTTTGTTTATGTCTCCCAAACCCGAGAGAACTCACTCTTTACCTTGCAAAACACCATTGCCCATTTCAACTAGCTACCATATCTTCAATTTCCTTTCTTTCATGTTAAAGATCATTTACACTCACAATCATCAACTTTTCTTTAGGTAAACTCTAATTGTTTTAGATTTTAGGAGTTATAATAAATTATGTATCTTTTTTAATAACTTCCATGATTCATATAAGTTATGTAGTTTTAATTTCATAAATTAGATTGCATTAACTAAAAATTTGTTATCTTAAGTTTTTATGTTTAGGGTTTTTCTTAGAATTTTTCATAATTTGGAGTCATCTTTTCAATTTGATGCTTCCATAGTTAAAATGAAAAGGGATTCAAGATTGTTTCTCTTTTAATTATATCAATAAATATTTTATTTTGTTCAATTTTGACATTTAAGACACTTTGTCCTATCATTATTTTTGAAAATTTAAAGCTTTCAAAATTATAACCTCTTTTTTGTTTGAAATTAATGGTTAGATATTTTAATTAAGCATACACTTTTTTACAGTTCTAATATCTAATCTTGCTATTTTTCTACTCTAATTAAACTTTTTAGTTTAGGAATAATACCAAATTTGGGGATTTTCAATATCTTTGTGCTCTTTTTAGATTGATTGTCTATAAATGCAATTAAGGGCCAATTAATGTATTTTTATCCAATTGTACTGAATTGTTAGTATTTTTATTGAGTTTGAGTTTTGGTTAAGAATGTCTATTAAAATATGAGAGCTTTCTAACTTAATACATTTTTTGACACTTTATGATTTTTTGATAATTTTTAATACATCTTATGAAACATTATGATTCTTTGATAATTGATTTCTTTTTTATGATTACAAAAAGGGAGAGAAAGATTAGAGATATTAGATTTAAAGGGTGTGATTTTTCCTTATTCTTTATGTGGTATTTTATAATTGAGTAAATTTGTACTATATTTAAGTTAATATATATGTGCAAATTTCTCTTTTACATTTAACATTAAATATCTCCTTTGTTCTTGATATTGCATTATGTTTTATATAAAAATTAATGGGAAGCTAATCACTATCTTGATTATGTGCTTGATTTTATTATGACTCCTTAATATCATAAATGCTTTGTTATTATAAAAAAGAGATTTTGGATCTAATGGCGAATCTAATTGATGTTTTTTATGATAACAAAACATAACTACTAATAATGAGTTTATTATTATGATGGGGAAGCAATGTAAGTATAAGATGTAGCCATAAAGGCCTCCCTATAAAACAATTCAGCAAGCAGCTTATGTAACTCATAAGGATAAAAATTATCAATCATAATCACATATTGTAGGACAAACATGACCTCCTTTCCTTTGGAATGTCTAGTTTCCTTTTATTTACCTTTTAATTTTCTACTTGTAATCCTTGATAAAGGCCTCCTTATGGAACAATTCAACAAGCAGCTTGTGCAACACATAGGGCTCCAAATCCACATTCAGAATCACAGATTGCAGGACAGGTAATACTTCATTTCCTTTTGGAATGTCTAGTTTCCTTTTACTTATCTTTTAATTTTCTACTTGTAATCCTTGATAATCACTAATTTTTGGTGACATTTAGCATTGTATTTTGTATCTACAACTGGATTGCCTTTCAAGGCTTAATACATTAACTTTATTTTTAAATAAGATGTAGCTATAATTCAAAAAGATAGTTTATGAAAAAAAAAGTTAAAGTCTATAACCTTTAATTTAAGGATGAAATAAAGAATAAAAGAAGTTAAAGGCACATCAAGGTTATTGATAATTTCTTGATTAATTATATATTTTTTCTATAATGGTTAGTGATTAATGTTTATGATGTGTCTAAGATACTTATTTTAGTTTAGGTACAAGTTGAAGGAATAAGAAATAAAATGAGCTAAATCTACATCCTTGGTGTTGTTCTATTAATGTTTGTTCTTATTTGCCTTTATGGAGCAAGAAAGAGATGAGTTAGGGTGAAGATGGGGAAAAAAAAAGGGAAGAATTAGAGTCATTATGACTTACACAACCATGTATGGGATCATGTAACTCACTAGAAATGTGTATGAACTAAAAAAATGCTATTTTAACCACCCTTATGACCTACACACCTGTGTGGAGACTTACATAACAATGTAAGTGAGATAATGGCGATGTATCTTGGTCTTGTAGCTTATTAATAACGTGTAACTCTATAATTTCTACTAAAATAATATACACAGTCACTTACAAACCTATGTAGCTGACCGTGTATAACCATGCAACCTTAATTTTGCACCATAAAAGGGCAATTAAAAGGTAAAATATAGGTATGGATAGATTAGAGACACAAAAAGAGGAAGATTCCCTTCCCTTTTGAGAGCTATAAGTAGTTAATCTTCTTTTTTCTAGTTTAAAGTTGATATCAAGGCTAATGAACATGTTTAGGCGTTGATCAATCTTAATGATGTTCTTTTTAACTCTCTTTTAGAATTGACTATATTATTCAGTGTCTAAAGTTTGGGTTATATGAATGAATGATTTAGATAGGCCTGTTAGACTATTCATGTATAGATTCATTGCTAGAATCTAGATTGTAATACGTAATAGTTGTAAATATAATTTATACATGGTAAACTAATGGTCGTGTATTATAAGGATAATATATAATAGGTTAAATGACTTAAGCTTATTTAGTTCTTTCTTAGATTAACCTATTTTCATTTTCTGTAATGCAACTATCATACTAAATTTGGAGAGCTTATTCTGGATTATCTAATTACTAAACCTAATTAAAGAGCTTATTCTAATTAGATACAGTATAAGGGAAAACTAGGATTAATAAAGATTATTGTTAATATACAGTTAATAGTTTCAAAGAGAGGTAGGAAATAAACAATATAATTAATTATGCACATTCATATGAACGTCGAGATTGAATGGCAAATTGGATTTAAAACCTACTAATTGACCCTTACAATTTTGTACTATTTAATTTGATTTGTCTTTCATAGTTTTATTTTATTTTATCACATGAAGTGCTTTCAACTAAACCCCCTCCCAATCCTATTCATTCATTACAAAAGCTAATTACTCACTCTCTGTGGATACAATCTTTTCTCACCATTATTACAAATTTAGTTGTGTAAAGTTAGGTTTTATTTTCTAGTGTTCAAGATATAATCAAGAATTTTGTCACAATTTTTAGGGAGTGAAGTGATTTAGTTTTTTTGTTTGATATTAATTTATGTTTTGTATATATATTTGTTTATAACTGTTTTTTTAATTATTTCTTAATCTCTTTAATGTTTGCTAGTGTTTGTGTATAATAGTGACTAGATCTTCTCATCAAGAACTTGTGTAATTTGACCCAAAGATTAAAAGGACACTGCAAAGATTATGTAGGGAAGATAAAACAACTCCAGAAATAGATCAAGGAATTGAATTGGAAGAAGCTATGGTTAATATGAGAACTATAAGAGAGTTAGCTGCCCAAGATTTGGCTCAAAGACCTTTGTGCATTACTTTTCCAAATTTCACTGAACATATTACTTTTGAGCTCAAGTATAGATTGATACATCATTTGCGTAATTTTCATAATCTTGCTAGTGAGGATGCTCATAAGCATCTCAAGAAGCTCGATTATGAAACCTCTAAGGGTGACAAAAGAGCAAATCATATTGAGAGCTTTTCCATTTTCATTGAAAGATGTGGTAAAAGATTGGCTTTTTGATATACCTACAGGGAGTGTTTGTTGGCCCCTGGAAATTTTTTTTAATGAATAAGCATGATTAAATTAATTTGGAGTTTTGATATATTAAATTGTGTTGGAGTTAATTAGCATACTAATGTGGGTAAGATAATATGACATAGGTTAAGGGAATTGAAGTATTAAAGTAGTAAGAGGATGTAAGGGCAATTTTGGCAAGTCACATAAGTTTAGAAACAATAAGGCCTTAAATGAAGGGCAAAATGGACATTATGA
>JANSVA010000004.1:19318542-19339026 GCA_025504915.1 Erythroxylum reticulatum | reverse complement strand
CTTGATTAAACTCTAATCAAGAATGTTCAACTACAAATTACAAATCCTAAACCTAGGAGTTCATAACAATATAGCTGGACATGGAATAAACTACTCCCCTTTGAAGCCCATTGAACTCTAGCCATTGCTGCATCTTCAAGAGGAGAGAGGTGCCTAGCCAAGCATAACTCCAGGAGATTTCACTACCGGGAACCCACTGGAAGCATCCATAGTAGTAGTTGTCGATGAAGGAGCAAAACAGTGATGTGGATGAGAGGGGATGAAGGTATGTAGAAGAATTGTCTTCCCAAGGTAAAGAGAGTGAGTGTGTATCCTCAAAAAACGGTCAGCTCTCTCTCCCTCTTAACCTAAAATAGGTAGTTTTAAAAAATGGGTTATGGATTGGGTTGCACAACGGGTAAACTTCCAAAAATGGTTCGGGTATTCGAAGGTTCGCTGCAGCGATAGATGAGTTCACCACGGCGAACTTTTCCTGAAAGTTTTTGTTTGGAGTTTTTGGTTTCTCCGCTGCATCAACGTGAACTTCACGCTGCGGCGAACTTTTCTTGAATAATCTGCTAGGTTCATCGTGACGACATGATCTCACGCCACGGAAAAATTATCCCGAAAAGTCTTTACTTGGGTTCTTTATACTTCGTCGTGGCATAACATCACCTCTTGCCACAGCGAACTTCCTATTGCCTTGACTTGTTGACTTATCATTTTCAACCTTCACTTCTTGCTTCACTCCTTGCCTCTACTTCTTTGAGTATCCTACAATAAACAAATAGTTGTTTGTAGTATCAATTGTTCTTAGAAAAATTAATTTAGTGCAATTGATAATAATTTGTGACAATTTTACTCTCAAACTATATAAAGTAAAAGCAAGCACTCAAGATTTAAATTAAGCATAAAATCTAAAAATAAGAGCCAAGAAGTATAGTAAAAACTATGAAAATGTCACCAATTTATATAAGAAACTTGGGTTCAATCAGAGGGGTTGCTTGTAGTGTAAGCACTTGAAAGCTCTCCTACCAACTAGAGTCTATAGTTGATGCACCAGATTCATCACATTCTAGTATTACGATTGGTGTGAGATAGCGGCACCAAGTCGTGTTTAAAGGAAGGCTTGGCAATGGATTAACTAGGTCGGACTTGGACCTTGGTCAACCATGGTTTGGTCGACTATCTAAGGTGTAGCCTACGCTGATCTAAAGTCTCGTTAGGCTCGAGTCATATGGCCCACTATTAAGTATTAGTCGACTCAGATCACCAAATGGTGTTATTTTTATTTTACTTTTCAAACTAACATTGTTTTGGATTTACTCATTTTGGGATTTTCTTTCTTAAACTTAATTTTCAAAATGATATCATTTGAAGAAGATAAAATAAAATGACATCCTTTTAATCTAGACATTTAGGCTTAACGGCAAACTGATCCCCAAGTTCAAGCTTGACTCGAAGCCTAGCCAACCTGAGTCTAGTTTGATGACTTTAGGTTAGATGAGCTGGGTTGGACTAAATTTGTCAACTCTACTCAAAGGGGAAAAGGCGACCAAAAAGGGATGATGAAATGAATTTTAGGAGTCATTTGAAAGCTATTCCTAAAGAGGTTTTGGCTATTGTTCTTCTCCTCCTCTCCCTTTTATTATTGTTCTCTCTCTTTTTCTAAGTTGGTGTCATTGCCAAAAATTTATTGTCATTCATTTTACCTAGTTAAAAAGCAAGTCCTTTAACTCTTTCCCTAACTTCTTTCCCTAACTTCTATATATGTGTGAATGTGAGATTTGTCCTATAACAAGATTAGTACTCTCACTGTTAAAGTTATACAAAAAAAAAATTGTTGCTCTCTTAGATTCTCACATCTATCTCTTTCTATTTCTATTTTACTACACATGAAATTGATTAAGTTGATATGGAGAAAAAAGTGAATATAGTAGATTAAAACTTTTTTTTTTGGAAATGAAAAGGAAATTCAAATAATTTCATATGCTAAGCCTAAACTTCCTACTTTGATGAGCATGTAAATTAGGGAACTTTGTTGCAAGTAAGAATTTTATATGGAATCGAGAAATTTAAGGATTGGAAAAATTATAGTTCCTCTATTTCTTATTCTTATTCTTTTATCTTAATTCAATTACTAATATGTATAATATGTCATTTAGGAGCTTACTTGTTAAATAATTCTACTTGTGTGATAAAACACATTAGTATTGTAAATTATATGATTAATAGCGAGTTAATTTTGTAATAAATAAAAATTTTTAATGTTTTACTTCTTTTAATAGTTTTGATTAGCATTATAAAATTATGCAAAATTTAGAATATCCTATAAAAATAAGATTATTGAAACTATTCAAATGCAAGATTCCATAATATAATTCTTAAAATGCTTCTTAGAAATCACCTGTTTTACATTGTTTAAACTACGGAACATAGACATGTAGATGCCTTCAATTATCAGGTGCCGATCAAGGAGCTAGTCTGGAATTGTATCCATTGTACGTTGTATGTGTAAGTTGTAATACTTAATTCCTGTACAAAGAAACTGCGGTTGATTGGAGCCATGATGGTGGATCTAACGTAGATTTGTTACTGATCCTAACGGGACGAAAGGATCAAATCATGGTTACAATTTGCGGTGGGTTTACGAATTTCCATTCAAACTTGCACCTAAAGTGTAACGTACTTCTTCTGTTTGTTTGCCCTAATTATTTTTTGCTGTGAATAAAGTACCTTAATTTGTAAACGTAACTGACTTTTGCAAGTTCTTCTAAAGTAATGATTTTGCATAACATTTTATACCTCAAATTGAAGGCAATCGGCCATAATCCGTATTGGCCATTGGACTGGCAGCCTGCACCGTTGGTAAGACTGTATTCAGATCAATTTGTATGATATTTAGTTGTTTTGTATGGTAAAAGATAATGGCCTATTTAGCAAACAACTGATAGTTCATTCTGTTAGTAGATTTGACCAGCAGATTATATTAGCTGGTTTTTAGAAATATTTAGTAAAATTAGCTGTTTAAAATCAGCTGTTTATATATAAAATAACTTATAAGAATATAACTTTTAAAAAAATAAGGGTATGAATATTATATACCTTAGGATTTTGTTGAATATTCTAATAGGAATTTAAATTTTAGATATTTAATTCTACAAAAAATTAAGTTTATAATTCTAATAAAAAGACATAGAACATTTAATGATGATGATGATGATAATAATAATAATAATGATGACGATGATGATGACAACGACAACAATGATACAACCAAATATAAAATATAACAATCTAAATGAAGTTTAACAACACAATCTAAATAGAGCAAAAAAATGAACACATCATTTAAAGTAAAGGTTTATAAAAATTATTGTCCCAAGTACTCCGTTCTTCAATGTCTTCTTGTATAGAGTTAACTTCAACATCTTGAAATACATCTGGAGGTATAAATTCAGGATTTTAACTTCCTCCTTTGTTTCCTTTTTTGGATGATGGCATCTAATCATATAAGATGAAAAAGATTATATGTTAGTTAATCAATTTGCAATTAATTTCACTATTTAATTAGTTTTACTAATTTGAATTAGACTATTTCAATAAAATAAATATATCAATACTATTTTATCATCGTAATATTTATTACTTAATTTAAAATTATTTGATCTCTTAATTTAAAATGAGTAATAGAATTAACTTGTGAATATGGTGGTTATCCAACTCTCTTTCCTTTCTCTTTTTCATATATAAGTTGATCTATATATTAATAAATCAATATCAACATTTATCGTACTAAACTTACTTATCTGTAGAAATAAAAACAGTTAATTTATATGTCTAAATTAAAACTAAATAATACTACAATAAGAGTGTAAAGAAATAATGTTTAAAGTTTACACTCGGCTATGTATATAAACACATATTAAAACTTATAAAATGGAAAAGTAAAACTATTAACATTTTTTATTTGTAATTAATTACATTCATTTTATTAATGGTTCTACTTCTTTTAAAACAGTCAATAAACAAACATTAATTTAATTTAATTTAATATATACTATCTACTTTTATTAAATAGATTATCAAATAAAAGCAACCATTAATAAGTGGCAGCACTATTCTAGTGATAGAATAAGTCTATAATAAATTGAACCATTTTGTGCTATATTATTAAATATACAAGGAAAAGAACTTCGGATACTGTTGTTTTATGCGATACAATATTATTGTTTTAAGCGATACAATACACTTTATATAAATCCTGAATTCTAATCCTTATTACTCCACCTCAGGGTGGGTCTTCACACTAATTAAGAACCAAAAATGATCACACATCAATTGTATCTCTTAGGCCACCAAACTTTCAAGTTGATGCTCTGTTAAAAGACTGTGCTTGTCTAAATGATTAAATAACTTGACAAACACAAACGCAAAAATAATGACTTCAGTTAATTCTAGTAATCTTCACATGACGTAGTAATTATTTTACTATAAGCTTAGGTGCTCAGCAAAGTAAAGAAATCTCCTAACCTTATTCAAAATAACAGGAACAATATCGTGTTATACTTGGTACCTTCAAATCAATCATTCGTACCATTAACTTCGTAGTACATCTCTAAATTGGAAAGCAACTTTTTAACAAACAATTTTCACTTTATTGTATATATACATATATGCATGCATTAACTTTAAATGTGCTTGCCAATAACAAAATCATTTTTAGACAAAGTTTGAACCACAATGCTTTAAAGAAAGTTACAACGTATGTCTCAAATATGCTTTTTTCAAACCTTAATCTTAGACGTGTATTATAATTAAATTGAACCTAATCAATGTTATTTTTTAAGACATTTCACAGTATGAGTTATGTTTCCACTTAGAGAATGGCATCTAGAAGTTTTAGAAAATAAATTGATGTACCACATTCACCATTAAAAATAAAATACACAAAATTAAAGTTTGAAAAGATTCATTAAAACATTAGGAAATTAGTTGGCAGTCTACCTCAATAATTCCTTGCTCCCGGGGAACAATCTCAGGCTTTTCTTTAAGATCACCCAAAGCTTCTTTGAGTTCATCAACTAATGACTCGTTCCTAGCGGCAAAAAGCTGAGGTTTGAAATTCTTGACCTGCATGATGCATAACCTACGTTATTGAGCAACTGAGACTTGAGCTTAATTTGGTTTTACCCAGATTCCATCAGCACTTTTATTCTAACCACAAAGCACTTTGAGTTTAATAGTCAAATAAAGATAGGATCCACTACTTGACTTAAATACCAAAGAATATCTAACTATTAGTAATTCATGTTAATCTCAAAAAGTCAGAAGAAAGAGAAAAATAAGTACACACAATATATACCCAAGTTCGTATGCATCATCTGGTTCGCAAGTCATGCATTCAGTTAACTAAATAACATCAATTACGTTTAAGCATGAAAAGACAAACAAGAGTTCAGGTCAAGGCAATGGAAGAAGGATTTCTGAAAAGATTATTAATAGGACAATGTCACAAAAAGCACATAGAAATCAAAAGATGTACTTGTACATTAATAGAATAGGATGTATATTTCTAAAACATAACGCAATAATCAATGCAACATCTCATTGATGTCGCTTGGAGGACCTCTGATTTTTCTCAATGCCTTTAAATACAAAAGCAACCATTAACTGTCTCAACGGCCTTGGAAAAAGATAATATAAAAGGACAGGGTGCATTACCAATTGAGGATCACGGCAGAAGTACTTTTAACCAGATCCGAGCGTGCACGCACATCGTAGATTACTGGTCTTTCAAACCATGAAATCATAAGGTGAGTCCCCTCAGGATAAACCTGCAAAGTTAGCAAGCACAACAAAAATGAATGCATAAATTGGAATACTATCATTTATCTTTGTTTGATACATTGAGATACTGACAAAGAAAAATGCAAAGTAAAACATCACTAATTTTCTGCAAAGATCAGGAAATAGTGAACCAATCAACATTACCTAAAAAGCTTGAAGCATTTGAATGAATTCAGAGAACATAGCATGTTAAATCATAATATATGAAATACGCAGTAGTCTATAGAATGTCCACTACGCTGCTGCTGGAAGCTCTAAGAACTTAGCATTATGCATAATTCATATGTAAAAGCTTAGTTTAATAACCGGAATCTTCTACTCACTCCACTATAAAACTCCACTACTGTTTTATTTTAACAACTGGTAACAAACACTAAAAGGCCACACAAACACCAGATCTGAGAGCAACTGAGTAAAATTACCAAGTCTATGATCTGAAAACACCACCAAATACTCGTTGGCAACTATAATCCAAAAACAAGCTAAATCGTCTTCAAAAGTAGAAACGTACCCAATAACTACCCAGAATCATATCTCACAAACAATCATATGCAGAACATCAAGATTGGAATTTTAAGAGAGTGCACGTGAGGGATCACAATTCTACATAGTAAAGTTGCAAAATTTTCTACGATTCAACTAATTGTCTTACTCAGACAATCAGAATTAGCTTGGGATGGCTTAAAAGTAAGCCAGGAAGAAAATAAATAGACAATAAGTGAAGAAAAACAGAACCTTCAATCCGATTAATATCAGAGGGATTGATCGGAGCAACCAGCATTCTAACGCAAATGTCATTCTCTTTCTTTTCAACTGGGGGTAACTCCACCACTCTCGTAACGACGTCAGGGAAACCTTACTGGTCGTAGACGAACGCCTTGGATGGCGATGGCGAGAGGGTAGAGAATGCCCTTCCCTTGTGAATAGAAGTAGAAAGATTCACCAAGAAAACTTAAGGTAAAAATAGAAAAATCCTGGACGCTTGAGGTGTTTGTAGTTGGACTTGGTATAATCCAAGAAAGAGATGAATTTGAGTTCAGGCAGAGACAACAAGTTAAGTGCTATATCTAACCAAAAGTTGCAAGAAAAAGGGTAAGCGCTAAAGATTGACGTTGGATTGCTATGTGTGGCCTCAGAGTCTGTCTGATAAAAGCGCAAACATGGCGGTGATCTGGTAGATGTGAGAGATACAAGGAAAGAAGGAAGAAGAATCTACAGAAAATGAGAGAAATGAGACTATAGTAAAGAGGGCAAAATCAACATCAAACAAAAAGAATCAGCTGATTACTTGAAACGCTCCTATAGAGGAGCTTATCCAAAATAAGCTGGTTAGGTTGAATCAGCCAACCCAACCAGCTAATAATCAAACAACCCTAACAGCTTTTTTATAAAGCCAACAAGCTAAAATGGGTCAATCAGCTAAAAAAGAGCTTATCAACTCTTCACCAAACAAGGCCAATATGGCAACATCATTTTATGTACTGTTCAATCTACTTCCAAAAGCCCCGTTTGGTTATTGGCTGATCAGCTATTTTTTAGCTGATTGACCAAAATCAGTTGATTGAATTTATCAAAAAGTTATTTAATTTGTTTGGATATAAGTTGGTTGGGTTGGTTGATTCAACCCAACCAGCTAATTTTTTAGAAGCTCCTCTACAGGAGCATTTATGGCAATCAACTGATAACCCTTTACTTTAATGTCAATTTTACCCTTACTTATTACCATCTCATTTCTCGTTTTCTCTAAAATCTTCTTCCTTTCTTTGGCTTTTACTTTGCATCTCTCACAGCCCTCACATCTTAACCATATCAGTCATTGGTTTACAGATATGTGTAGCTTGCATGAGAATCAGAACGGTGCTCTTTTGTTCGTCTTTTCTTGTTTCCATTTTCCCTTGTATTTTACACCTTTCTTTCTTTTCATTCAAATGCACATTTAAGGTTGTCGATCACACTTAATGGGTTGGTTCATTTTACACCAAACAAGACTTCATAAAAACCTCTTCTCTCTGACTCTATCCCATGGCGGCGATTAACGGCGGTGACTTAATCAAGGTTTGTTTTCAGGTACGTGATTGGAAAAATAACCAAAACCCTCTTCCCTTTTCCTTCCCTTCTCTCTATTTGAACATATAATTATATGTTTATTGTGAGGGCATGCTTGGTTCTTGAAAAGTTGTTAACTTGGTTATTGATTCAAGGGTGTTTCTTTGGATGAAAGTTAACTACTTGATTAAAAGTCCATGATTAAAAGAGATTGGGAATGGCTTTGTGTTTTTCTTTTAAGGCTTGTTTATTTTGAACTCTGAAGCTTATGAGAAACGAGGCTTAGTTCTTAAAATTGCGTCTTTACTTTGGTGACATAATATTGAAGTTATTTGGGGTAATAGATGGACTTAATGTATAATTGGTGGAATGAGTTAGAGGTTGCTCTAAAATTGCCCTGGGGGTGCAGATGGTTTGGTGCTAAAACTGTTGTTTGAATACCAATTTGCATATGTTCATAACTTTCTCTGTTTCCTTTCTTTTCAACAGTTTTGACTATTACTTTTCTTCTTCGCTTCAATTGTTATTTTGTGCATTTGTTGTTATTTACATTGCTTAGATATCTAGAGAATGCTTAGGGTATCTGAAATTTGAGTACCTTCAGTAGAGATATTACAAATATGGGTAGATTAGTTCTGATACCCTTATAAAAAATGTATTTAGAGCCTTATTTTCCTCTTCTTTTGGTAGAACAATTAAAAATTTGAGGTGGTCACTTTTGATGAAGAGCGTTGATGACCTTGTCTTACTAATTCTCATGATTAGGTTTCCAAAGGAAAAAGAAAAAAGAAAAACATAACATCTCCTTTTTCTGGGTAAGCTTGATTATTTGTTTTAGTTTTGTTGGCCTTGTGAATTGTCTTTGATGATATAGTTTATATTTTCCTTCTTTTGTATCTATTTTGGAACGAACGCAACCTTACATGCTATAGATGTGCTTTAATTTTCAAACACATTGGTGAGGTTAAACAATTATGGGGTTTTCCATACAAAGTACTTAGTTTTCTCTGGTATGTTATTCTTGTACCACCTTGTTACTTGTTTCTTTACGTTGCATCTATGTTGATTCCAATTATACTTTTGCTTAATCAATTTATGCAGCAGATGATACATAGTTGTTGTTTTGATGATTTTGCAAGTTAGGTCTGGGTAAAGTGGGAGTAGAAATGCTTGTCCACTCACCTCAACCTAACAGGTAACTTATCCTCCAATCTTTCTTTGGAACTATCTATTGATTTCACAAGTTATACAGTTGTAACTATGTTGTAACTATTTGTCCATTATAATTATCTAGTTTATACTACAAACTATCTAGTTGTAACTATTTGTTGATTTAACGGAATATCAATGCCTGCAGTTCCTCTTTGGGACCAGTCTGAAACTAAATATGAGATTTAATGAAAGCATATCTGAGATAGATGTTTCATTCTGATAGTAGTTGAGATATAAATGGATTTGCTACAGTTGACCAACAAAGTATGTTGTAGAATGTTGCATTAATTTTGTGAGGGCTGTAGCTACTCTTTTTATTTATTACATTTAACTCCATTTATTACTCACAACTGCCCACTGTCTCTTTTTCACCCTTAAAATGAAAAAGCTCAACATAATTATTAGTTGTTAGTCTTTACAACTTGCTTTTTTCTAGTCATCAGGTTCTTCATAATCATCAAACTAGGCAAAATACTTCACTTTCTCCCATATATAAGGTACAAGTCGTTTTTATTTAGTGTTATTACTTAGTTGTTAGTCTTTACAACTTGATTTTTTCCAGTCATCAGGTTCTTCGGAATCATCAAGCTAGGCAAAATACTTCACTTTCTGTTATATATAAGGTACAAACTGCTTTTATTTAGTGTTATTGCTTAGTTGTTAGTCTTTACAACTTGCTTTTTTCCAATCATTAGGTTCTTTGGAATTATCAAGTTGGGCAAAATACTTCACTTTCTCCCATATATAAGGTACAAATTGCTTTTATTTAGTGTTATTGTTTTTTCAGGAATTATATCGTATTATTCTCACAAGAGTGACATAACATGCTTTGTTTTGTGGCCTATTTTTGTTCCACTAATCATGTAGAGTGTTAACAGGTTGTAAAGACTGATAGTCTTAACATACTACATTTTGTGGCATGTTTTTGATAGTGTAGAGATCGAAAGAAGAAATAAAAAGTAAAGAAGAAAAAAGTGCTTATGTGTAATAGTGTTATAATGTCTGTAATCATAACCCTTCTCTATAAATTTATGTTTCTAAAATGCTATAGAAATGTTGTACCATTATTACGATTTTGTACCATTATTACAAAAATGTTATAAATTTATGTTTATAAAATGCTATAAAAATTTATGTTGGTTTATATTTATCATTTTCTAATATTATTTACTACTGAATTTTTTTCTTAAACCCTTCTGGTATTTACAAATTCTTTGCTTAATGTGCAATATGTACATGTGAGTAGATGATAAGGGTTGATAGAGGGTTGGAGCAATAACCAAATCAAAGTTTGGATTTGATTTACGTATAAGAATCATAACATATTAGGATGGCAATAACCTGAAAATCAATATTCTAATATTATTTAATTATTTAATTTTTATTTTGTTACCAAAATGTAGTATTTTCTTAAATTATTATATATAAACAAACAATAATTTAAAAGAAAAATATTTAATAAATTTTTTATTCACAGTACATATGCAATTTTAAAAAGAAACGGTCGCACTGATATTTTTATTTTAACGCACACTCATGTTTCTAAAATGCTATCTTAAACTTGTTAAATTTAGTGGACAAAAAAGTATCATTGTTTTTTATAATGACCTTATTAATTTAGAACTCTCTCCTATCATTCCACCGAAGCTTAACTTGCAACCAATTTGTTTTATCCCTAACTCTCTCTTTTCTATCTTTTTTATTTTCTTGTTTAAGAAGGTTTTCTCTAGATTTTTTATTCTTCTCCAAATCTTCTTAAGATGCTTTCGTAATCATGCATTAAAACTTGATTATTTAATATTTACAATTTTATATTTATCTTTTTAATATTATTTAATTATTTAATAGTTTTTGTGTTAACAAAAGAAGTATAATTTTCTTAAATTATTATATATAAACAAATAGTAATTTAATAAAAATGTTTTTATAATATAATATTTTAAATAAAATATATTACAATTTTATATAATTTGTTAATAATATTCACAAGTTAATTCTATTACTCATTTTAAATTAAGAGATCAAATGGTTTTAAATTAAGTAATCAATAAAAATATTATGATGATAAAAAGTATTTATATATTTGTTTTGTTGAAGTAGCCTAATTCAAGTTAGTAAAACTAATAAAGCAGTGAAATCAATTGCAAATTGATTAACTAGCATATAATCTTTTTCATCTTATATGATTAGATGACATCATCACAAAAAGAAAACAAAGGAGGAAATCAAGGGGGAATGATATAAATATGATTTGTTGGCCAAAAGAAACTATTCTTATCTTTTGAGACATTTGTAACCAACATATTGAAAGCAGTAAGAGAAAACGCAATAAAGTTATTGGTCAAAGGTTATCATGGAAGAAGGTGGAGGAAGGGTTTCTCAAAGCAACCAACTTATCGTGGGATAAAACTAAGCTTAAAAATAAGTTTGACTGGATGAGAACTAAATGGAGTCTTTGAAAATAGTTGAAAGGGAAAGAAACGGGATTATAATAATGGAACAATTGCTGCTAGTGAGGAGTGGTGGACTTTGAAAATTAAATTTATCCCTTTTTTCCCCAATTCAAGTTATTTTCCTTTACTCTAATGCTAAACAGTTAGTTAAATATAAGTTATTTAGTTTTTTTATAAGAGAACATCAATTTAAAATATTTAAAGAGGAAAGGCTTGAACCTGAGCTTGAATGTAAGTTGAATAAACCTTTTGGATGTTTGGCCCGTGGAAAGACTACATTTGTCCTATGGCTGACCCTCCATAAGGACAACAAGAAGTTGAGGAAGTATATGTTCCTGCTCCACCTAATAGTTATAATGCTCATCATCAATTGTCAGGTTATCATAATCATGAGAATATAGATGAGACTAGTGGTCAAAACAATTGGGAAAAAGTGTGAAGAGAACCTACCCCGACCCCTCAAGCTACACATGATGAAGGGAGTAAGAGAAGAAGAGTGATAGTTCACAAAATAACATGAGTGCAAGAACTGATTCCGCTAAAAGGGTAGGAAGATCTGCAGTAATGTATGAGAGGTTTAACGATATGAAGCAATTGATTCAAGAGAGACAGAGTGCAACAATGGAGATGAATAGATCCATTACGAAAATTTTGGACACGATAAATATTGGTGCATCATAAAGTACTGATGCTGGTGAGTCACATTATGATGTTACGAATGCTTTGGAAAAAATATGTACTTTGCCTGATTTAGAGTTTGGTACTCTTGAATTTTACTTTGCTAGCATGTTGATTGAAGATTTGCAAAGAAGGTCTATTTTTTCTGTTTACCAGATGATATAAAGAGAGTTAAATACATAAAGTTTATGTATGAGTATGACAAACATAAAAAAAAAAAACATTAAACATAGTTTCTATCTATCCATTACTATGTTTAGTTTATTGTTTTTATTATTTATGCACTTATGTTGACATGGTGTATTTTAAGACATTATGAATTTGGTTAGTTTATTTTATTTTATTATGTTATCTTGTTGGTAATCTATAATTTTATTACGTGCTATATTATTTATTTCTTTATATTTGGACATATAAGTGTCTTGTTTATTTACAATATAATTTAACTTATTGAGCTATAGGTATGGATGACAATGTTATGCAAATTATACAATTTCTACAAATGAAGCAATTTTGGATGATGAGATTGATTTTTCGGATTCGGTGGCTTATGTAACAGGTTACATGAGTGTGTATTTTTTAACCATATATACAAGGAACTATGCATGACTTCCTATCAAACAGGAGAATTATAGATGAATGAATTATTGAATGGTCATGAAAAAAGGTGTTTTAATTCATTTAGGATGAATCAAAATATATTTCTTCAATTATGTATGGTTTTGGAAAATAATTATGGTTTGAGACCTTCAGATAGGATATCTATTTTGGAGAAGGTCTATTTATTCATGTATATCTTAAGTAAAGGTTCCTTTAATAAAGATACCTAAGAGCGTTTTCAACATTTTGGTGAAATTTTGAGTAGAGTCTTTAAAGAAGTTTTGACTACTATGGATAGATTTTCAAGGGATTTGTTTGTACAAAAAGATCTCGAATTTAAGGACATTCCACTACAAATTGCCAATGATATTAGATATATGCCACATTTTAAGGTAATTGAATATGTTCTTCCTCCCCCTTCATTATATTTTCCATTGAAAAATGTTATTTATCATCTTATGATTATTGTTTTATATTAGGATTGCATTGGAGCTATTGATGGTACACATATAAATGTAGTTGTTGCAGAGGAGGATCAAATGAGATTTAGATGATGAAAAGAAATAACAACAACAAATGTATTGATAGCATGTGACTTTAACTTACTATTTACATATGTTTTAGCAGGTTGGGAGGGATTAGTAGACAATTTTCGAATTGTCATCGATACAATCGGTAATTCGAGACATAAATTTCCAAAACCACTAATAAGTAATTTTAATTTGCTATTCATGATTTAGACTTTTTATGATATCATTTATACTAATTATATTGCTTCAATGGAAACTCAGGTAAATATGACTTGGTTGACCAAAGCTTTTGGAAAGAAAAAGATATTTGACACCTTACCCAAAGACATGATATCATCAGTTGGAGTTTTGTGATGCAAATCCAAGAGGATCTCAAGAAGTTTTTAATCGAGTTCATTCATCATTAAAAAGTTATATTGAGAAGGCTTTCGGTGTTCTTAAGACTCAATAGAAGATATTGGAGAAAATGCCTAAATATTCATTAATAGATCAAAATAAAATAATTTGTGTAGCCTTTACATTGCACAACTATATTATAAGAAGTACAATTGACGACCTGACTTTTAACATCATCGATCAAGATCCTGACTTTATACCTCCAGATTTATTTCAACATGATGAAATTAACTCTACACAAGAAGACATTGAAGAACAGAGAACTTGAGAGATGACAACTATTCGTGATAATATTGCTTATAATTTAATGGCAGCTAGACGTCGTTCTTGAATTGTTATAAATCTTTGTTTTAAATGATGGTATTCATTTTTTTTGCTCTATTTAAATTATGTTTTTAAACTTCATTTGGATTGTTATATTTTTGGATGTATCATCATCATCATCATTATTATTATTGTTGTTGTTGTTGTTGTTGTTGTTGTTGTTATTATTATTGTTGTTGTTGTTGTTGTTGTTGTTGTTGTTATTATTGTTGTTATTGTTATTGTTGTTATTATATTATATTTTTATTAGGGTTATAAACTTAATTTTTGTATAATTAAATATCTAAAATATAAATTCTTATAAGAATATTCAACTAAATATTAAGATATCTAATATTCATACCCTTACACTTTTTTTAAAATCATGTTCTTATAAGTCATTTTATACATAAACAGTTAATTTTATTAAACATTTTTAACAAACAACTACTATAATCTACTAGTCAAATTAGCGGATATAATTAACTATTAGTTTATAGCTGAGAGAGTCAGCTAACAAATCGACTAACAACTAATGCAATCATCTTATTACCAAATATGATCAAATTGGTTGGAAGAATTTGAAAACATGTGAAAAGGTAATAAAGTCACTTAAATGGGAGTATAACAGCCAAATGGATGCAGTTAATTCTATCGAGTCCAAATTTGTAGTTAAGACTCTTCTCTTTGATGAATTTGTTGGTTCTTTCAAATAAGACACGACTAAAAAACTTTTGGGTCCCAACTCCCAAGAACGAGTTGGCTGTGGACTCCGTTATCAAAGGTGATTTGACGTGCCATAACTCTTCAATTGTTAAAGACATGTGCGACCTCTTTGCCTAAAGAAAGAAGAAAATTTAACAGAGCCTTTTAACTGAAATATATGGTTTTGTTTAGTAGACTCGAGTAACCCGTAAGTGGATCATGCTTTGACATCAAACTTTGTTTATCAATCAACTTGATTGTCATTTGTCAGAAGTTAAAAGAGAAAGGAAAAGAGGATTCTTGACAATCGATGAGCATGGTATAGGGGATTGCTCTTAAGGAAAGACCAGCTTCAATAGTCTAATTAGAGAAGGGAAAAGGGAAAAAAGAACCAAGCCCCCACGTTCTTAAGAAATTTGATCCCTTTGTTCATTTAAGAATTGTAACAGGTAATCCCCTCACATCTCCATTGATTTTGTACTCCTTTCAATATCTATTATTAATGCCATTTTTTCTTTGTAAAAAAAAAGAAAACACAGAGCACGCCGTCCATGTGATGGCGCGCATCGGAATCACTTGCTACCTGCTGGTCAATAATTATCACCCGTACTCCCAATTTCTGATGCAGAGCCTGAACTTTTGCATCGGCTCTGTTTAGTTTACTGTAACAAACAGTCATCAGCTGTATATCTTTCCCATATACAAAATTAAGACTTTTTTCTTCGTTGCTGCAAAGTTGAAAATACGATCTCTGGTACCTATTTCTAGAATCCCAATCAATTGGTCTTTGATTGCTTAATCAAGGAAGTATTTGCACACAAGTAACGGATATCGCCAAAGCAATTCAGAAGCCTAGTAAGGTGAAAGGAAAAGGAAGGAAAGTAAAAGAGAACATAAAACCCACTCCCAAAAGTTACAGCTAACGCCTTGAATAGGAAAACCCATTTCTCATTTCATTTCATCATTTTGAACCACAACCGACAAGCTCTAGAAACCACAACCAAAACCCTTTTCATGCATTGAACGACAAATTTTATTCCACATCGCCAGATGGCTTTGCCCGCAAAACCCTTCTCTTTTCTCTATCATTCGCTGCCTTTGATCACCATTCTGGTAACTTTTGCACTGCCCGCAAATTGTGCAGATTTCACAAACTTGGTTTACAAGGGCTGTGCAAATCAAAATTTCCAAGACCCTTCTGGGGTCTATTCTCAGAATCTCAAAAATCTTTTTGACACTTTGGTTTCACAATCCTCACAGAAGGGTTTCTCCACAACTACGTCCGGTGATAGCCAAGCCTCCATCACTGGGCTATACCAATGCAGAGGTGATCTCACGACCGCACAGTGCTACACATGCGTCAGCAAAATCCCAGAAACAGTTGAAAAACTCTGTGGAAAAGTGATAGCAGCGAGGGTTCAGCTTAGCGGATGTTACGTAAAGTACGAGGTGATCGGTTTCAAACAGGCTTCCGAGACTGACCTGTTGTATAAGGTGTGCGGATCGACTCAAGCGAGTGGAGCCGAGTTTGAGCAGAGGAGAGACTCGGCGTTTAATGCGGTGGTGAGTGGGGTGCAAAGTGGTAATGGATTGTTTTACACTGGGGCCTACGAGTCAGTGTTTGTGTTGGGACAATGCGAGGGTGATCTTTCACGCAGTGACTGTGGTAATTGTGTGAAGAGTGCTGTGGAGAGTGTTAAAACTCAGTGTAGCGAGTCTATTTCAGCTCAAGTTTACCTCAACAAGTGCTATATTAGCTATAGCTATTACCCCAATGGTGTGGCCAGCATTTCTTCAGCATCAGGTACAAGCTATTTGTCAACGGTCTTATAGCTGCTCGTCTTTTGGCTTTTGCATCTCCCATTGCTTGATCCTAAGAAGGCAAAAGATAGCATTATCTAAGAACCAAAAGAAAAGAGCTCTTTTTTCCTTTGAAAATTTCTTCTATGGGGTTGCAGAGGACATGCTTTGAGTGAATAGAATACAAGATTAACAGGGGGCATGAACGGTTCGCCGAAGGTGTGAATAAGGCAGGAGATGTTCTTGACTGCTTTTTTCTGGTCAAAAACTCAAGAAGTTTGTGTCTTTAATGTTCCGTCATGAAGGGGTTTTTGTATCTTGTTCTTTGCATTACAAAACAAGTAGTTAGCTGAAGTTCCACTCCTGTGTTATACAAATTCTGAGGCTTATATATGTGAATTTTGATGATAGGTGTTGGGACAAGGCAACACACACAAAGGACAGTAGCCATTGCAGTTGGTGGAGTAGCAGCTTTGGGGTTCCTGATCGTTTGCTTGATGTTTGTGAAGTCCGTAGCAAAGAAGCGTCGTGGCAAGCAGGACGGCTGGAATTGACTGCAACCTTCTCTCTTTGGCTCTTCATAACCAGCCTTTTCCATTTCTGTAACAAAAGCTTTTTGCTTGCTATTTAAGTAATTGAAATTTGTATTATAAATCAGCCTGAGGTAATATTCTTGTGCAGATAATAATTTGAGAGCTTTAAAGTTTGGTGGACGTACTTTTCAGGGGCTATATGATAAGTTAAGAAAGTACTAAAAGCCAGACAAATAGAAAATTGACTGGGTAGATTTGATTATATATACACAACTTTTGCCTTCTGTTAGATGCAAATGCATAGATTTCTAGCAATAGCGGCTTAGACACTGAATCTCATATAAAATTTAACGTCCCCGATAATGTTCTTTTTTAGCTAACAGTGGTATTTGTGTGTACGATCCTGCTTTTGTGTATCCACAAAAGTGAAGACACAGGAGAGTGATTCAGCTTTTCTCGTATTCAAAGATTGCCAGCGAAACGGTGTTGTCTATTTCAATAATTTTGTAAGGGTGTACAAATATTTCACCTTAATTTGGGGTTGTGTATTTCTTTTTGCCACATATGATATAATGCTTTTCAAAGTTGCTTTAACTTTTTTTTTTATATAAAAAAAGGGCTGCTTTAACATAAAGAAAGCTAAGCTAATCCTTGTGAATGTTGATTACGCAATAAGATGTTTATCTATTCTTTCCAACACCTAATGCCTACGCCAGGGAGCTGTCAGCCATGACTCCATCGATTTGAGGTTAGTGCTTCTCTCCCAACCAAGGTCGCAGTGATCCTGGAAACCTTGTACGGGCTTGTGATCGGAACCAAATGTTTCTTAGATTTTAATATAGTCAAAAAGAGCAAATAATAGACAAGAAATGCTAGGCAACTTTTGCTGAAACAGATGAAGGTTTGTAAAAGTGGTGCATGCTTCTCTTCGATGCATGCTTGGCTCTAACTCTCCATTCTGCCAAGTTTTAATGTGTTTATCGCTACATAACCACAATTTGCGTGATAATTAAGCAAAGATGTCCGCTCTGCTTTTGATAAAGACAACAAACTGGATACATGAGACATATTGTTTATATTTAGGCTTCTTTTGGTAGACAGCTAATCACCTATTTTTTAGCTAATTGGTTGTTTAGAGCTATTTGACTTTTCAAACAGTCTTAAAAATCATTTGGTGAGAAGCTTTTGTAATGGCTGTTAACATGTAAACAACTAAAAAAAAAAACGCTCCTATGTAGGAGCGTTTTCGTTAATAAGCTAAAATTTTTACTATTAAAAGTCTATTTTAGCCTTTATGTAATTATAGTTAGAAATAAAATATTACCCTTCAATGAAAATAAAAATAGAAAGAGTTGTACAAATTTTTTATAAATGATGAAACAGTACAAATAAACATAACTTCTTTAAAATATAAATTCTTATAAGAATATTCAACAAAATACTAAGATATATAATATTCATACCCTTATAATTTTTTTGAAGTCATGTCTTCATAAGTCATTTTATACATAAACAGCTAATACTAAACAACTAATTTTACCAAATATCTCTAACAAACAACTAAGGCAATATGCTGATCAAATCAGCTGATGAATCAGCTAACAGTTAATGCAATCAGTTGATTGCCAATTAAGACCTTAGTGTTAATTTTGATTTGGACGGTCCGATTCTATTGAAAAACACTGGAAAACCGCATGGGAAAATATAGATGTCTTTCACAGTTGCAAGTTTTAGCAAAACAAAGTTCAATTCTTCAGTCGCATACAAAATTTACATCTTACGAGAAACTATGCCAACTTTTTGAAGTGCACTGGCCCTGAATGGACCATCAAAGTTAACAAAGGAAATTAGATGCATGACAACCCCCTGAAGTCATTGGGCCTATCTGACCAACAAGGACATGTACCACTTACAAGTAGATTCAGCCAAAATTTATTAGCAGACCATTTCATCCCTACCTACAAGAAAGCCATATAATTGCAAACAATTAAAATGAAAATATCCAATCTGAACTTGTTGTGATAAAGACAAAAAGAAGACATATATAGTAGTCTATCTCCTGTAGAGTAAATAATTCCAGCTAAGCGCACTCAGTCAAATTAGTAACTTCGTGGAGCTCCAATTTTCATATTGCTCTAAAATTTAAGGAGCGAACGTTCCACGTATTGCATACAAGTTAAATTCAATGAAACGAGAGTAACAGAATGAAAAGAACGTAGCATGTTGGGAAGGGGAAATTGCACGGGCTGTTTAACATTTTTCTTTTCTTTAGCAATGGAGTTGGTCAAATCAATATACAACAAGCCCCTGAATTGACTAATGGGCATTAAAACAAAAAAAATGCAAATCCATGCCCATGCATAGACTACTTGTATTACATACCATTCAAAGCATTTTGACAGAAAAAGAAACCCCTGTCAAGTTGGCTTATTGAATCTTTGCTGAAGACTGCAACTTTCTTCCATATTTTAAGCCAAAAACTTGAAAATAAACCAAATAAAAAAATTCCTATTCCTACTCTAATAAATGGTCAACTTGTGACTATTTCATTATCATTGCTGGGCAATACTCGTAATGCTCAACCAAATAGGAATTAGGATACGAGTCAAGACCAAAGGTCGACAAAACCAATGCATAAATCAGTCTTCATAATTTTAAAAAAAAAAAGAAAGTCAACTACTCCAAACAAAGGACTTCCTAAAGCTGATATACATTGTAAAATTTCGCAAATCTACTGACGTGCTAGAAGACTTAGTGCCTGTTTGAATAGGCTTATGTCAGTAGAGCTTTTTGAAAAGAGCTTTTTTGAGAAGCCAGTTGACTGTTTAGCTGTCAATTAAAAAAACAGATTTTTTAAAAGAGCTTCATACAGTAGACTGTTTGGTAATATAAAAATAAAAAACACTTTTATTAATTTCAACTATATTTTATTTTATAATAAAATTATTTGTGCTAAATAATATTTAAAGTATACTAAATAATATGCAAAGTACAATATATTATATTTACAATTACCTATTTCTTGGATAACCATCTTATAGGAAATTTTAGATAATTATCTTGTAGGAAATAATTTAAAAAGATGTCTCATTTTCTTGTAGGAAATAAAATTAATATGAAAAATAAATATTAAAACATGTAAAAAGTTCAATAATATTATAATTCCAAAATAAATATTCAAGCTGAGTAAATAGTTAAATACATAACAAACTATTCATTTTATCGTAATACAAGAAGATTTGCAATATGTTCCCTCGCTTCATTCATCTTGTTATTTTGTGGCTCGTCTAAATGATTTCCTTCAACGTCTTCATTTTCACTTATTTCTTCATTTGTAGGAAGTAATTCATCATCTTCATCATAGGAAGAAAACTCTTCATCCTTTTGAGCATTTAACCT
>JANSVA010000004.1:19295703-19318442 GCA_025504915.1 Erythroxylum reticulatum | reverse complement strand
GTTATGATGAGATTATAATTATAAGATTCATATTTCATTTATGTATTATTCCTAGTCATTGTTCTATTAATACTAGACATTAATAGAACATAAAAAGGTCAACATACCTTATGTTATTTCTTATAAAGGAAGTAATCGATCTCGTAGACTAAAGTATAAAGATATTTAAATAAATATGTGGGTGTTTATTAAATAATAAGTTCACTGTACTGACTTCATATGAGAAATTTATTTTTAAATGTTTCTTGTATGCTTATGAAAATGCTCATTGTGATAATTGTATAAGTGATCATATAACTTGAGAACTTCAAATTATCTTATATAGTGATTATTATGTTTTGATACTACTTGTAACTTATTTTAGTTAGAGATAGCTCAGTCAGTAGTCATAGGATATAGTACGAATTATATGAAGTAGTTGAGTGACAATAAAAGATTTATCACCCTAAAGTGATTAGAAGAATGTTCCATTATTCACAATTAGTATAGATTAGAGAAATCTTTAGCCAAGGTGGAATAACACTTTATAAAATAATTTAAAAATATCGTGGAATGATAATTTGTAAAATAATTTACAAATTTCGTGGAATGACACTTTGTAAAATAGTTTACAAATGTCATTAATTGAATCAACTACTAATGGTTAAGAACTAATGTGATTGAACTTAAGTAGAGTAGATATTAATTTCATGCTTTATAACTAATCAAAACATTGTATAATAAAATCATTAAATTATACAAAAAAATTATGCATAAAAAGGTTAGTCAAAATCATTTTGATATTCTTAAATATTTTGATGGCTATGATGTGTTGCTAGATGTCAATCTTGATCTACGGGTATAAATTGTTTAATTAGAGAATTAAAAATAAATTAAAGGAGTTTAATTTATCTAATCATAAATATAATTTAGGGTTATAATTCATATTCATTACTAATATATTTAAGAGCCTAATGAGTCACACACAAAAAATGAGTTGAAGAGAGAAAAGTTTTTTGATTAAGTTGGATAATGGATCCTTCAAATAACTTATGTCTCTAGGTTCAGCTTTAACCACTATTGGTTCAACTCATACCCCCTACAAGGTGCTCCTCTACCAACTTCTAACAATGTCAATACTTCAAATATCAGGAAAACCTGGGTGAAAGTTGGAAGCAATAACATTCCTAATGCAAAGTTGAGCTATTATAGTCTGAGAAGAGTAGAAGAATAACAACAAGCCACATATCCCATTCAAGTTTCGATTAACAACAAGCCTCATATCCCATTCAAGTTTCGATTGCAGGACCAAAGAAATGGAGCTCTACACTAATAGGTTTATTCACTAGCTAGAGGATTGCTTTTCTCATGAAGGAGCAGTGGCCTAATACAAATAGGAAACAATATGGCTTACTGGATATTCTTATCAACAGTGATGACACCTTCTTTTTTAAGTTCACAAAAAAAGAAGCAACTACTAAAGTACTTCAGGTTGGTGTTTGGCATCTCTAGAGTAAAGTAAACCAATTTTATTGCAATTATGGATTCCCAGAATGAAAATTAAAGAAATTAAGTAAGAAAACATAGCTTTATATATTATCATTCATAAAGTCCCCTAAGAATATTGGACAACAAATGGATTGAGTTATCTTGCAAGCTACATTAGAAAAACTATTTGTATGGATCAAGCTACAACTGAGGTATTTAGAATTAATTTTGCCAAATTATATGTTTTGGTCAGCTTAATGACTCATTACCTGATTTTATCCCCATTATAAGACTAAATGAGCAACTTGAAACCATGGAAGATACTTTTAAACTCACTTATGCATGGAAATCTGATAAATGAGGGTGCTAAAATGAGATGGACTCTTACTCAAAAGTTGTTTATGACAAACATATATGATGAGCTGGAGAAAATTGTTGAAGTTGAAGTTACTGATCCCAACAATGAAATAAAACAGATAGTATAAGTTACACCATTAATAGGGAAAAAGGGACAAGAGTTTTCAATCTTGATTGAACCAACAGATATTACAACAAACTCAAAGTAGCTGATTACAGAAGAGGTTAGTCCAACCACTCTAATGCAGGAGAAAACAAAACAACAAATTGAGAACCAAGATAAGGATAATCATATATTTGAAAAAGAATTTGAAATAATACAAAAGAGGAAATCAAGTAGGAAAAAGAAACCACCTACTCAAAATTACTAAATATGAAAATTGCAACTTGGAATATTCCTACTAACAAGTTACTTATTAAAGACTTGATTATTGAGAATAAACTTGATCTTCTCGCTATTTTAGAATCTAGAATTAGAGGTAGGAATGGTGACATTTTGAAATTGTTAAGCAGTGAGTGGCTAGAGATAGCAAACTTCAATGATCATCTTAGTCGCAAAATTTTGATGTTCTATAATAGCAAATTTGTTGAATTTTCTCAATCATGCATTACTAGGCAAATAATCCCTAGTGATGTTGTCTACAAATCAACAAATATGCCTTGTCTATTTTTCCTTTATTTATGCTCACAACGATGGCTATCAAAATAATCAGCTATAAAGTGGATTTAGGAGATTATCTTCTCACATTTAGAAACCATGCCTACTCATTGAAGAATTCAATGCCATTATTTCATCAACTGAAATGGAAGGGTTCATGCTAACACTCCTTGTCAGGAGTTAAGATAATGCCTAGCTAATGTTAAGGTATCTTATATAGCCTTTGGGGAAATTTTCTATATATGGAGCAAAAATCAACAGGATAATATGATCTAATTAAGAAAAAAATGGATAGCAGTCTAGCTAACCTTATATGGTTCAACAATTTCCAAACAACTTCACCTTATTCCCTAATTCTTTCCCATCAGACTACTCTCCCATAATCACTACAATAGATTTTGTAGGGCTCAAATTTCCTTTCAGATTTAAATTTTTTTTATTGATATATTGCGATTTGAGGATGCAGTATAGAAAGGTGTCACTAATGAGGTGCATGGATCTAAACAACATAAATATATTAAAAGAATTATTATGATTAAACAATGTCTCAAGCTTTTACACAGAGAAAATGTTGGAAACACTTATCATCTTGTTACAACTTTCAAAAGTACTCTAGCCTTGATATTTAGAATGAGTTCCATAAAAAGCCACATTGTAGATTGTTTTTGGAAAAAATAAAAACAAGCGATGGTTATTCTCTCAAAGGCTCTTTTCTTTAACTTCTATTAATGAGACGAAGATCTAAAATTGAATGGCTAAAAGGAGGGGACAGATGTTCTTCGTTCTTTCACAGATTTGTGATATCCAAAAAAAAGTTGCAAATAAATTTTCCAGTATAATGGTGAACAATCAAAATATATCCAATCAAGGAATGCTGAAACAATAAGACTATAATTACTTTTATACTTATTTGAAGCACTTACCAATGAAAAAATCCTCAACTGAAAGTGCTGGAAAGCATCATGTGTAGAAATATAACATCATAAGGAGCTGCAATACTTTACAAACATGTTACCAGACAAGATATTGATCAAAATTTCAAAACTATGAATCCTTACAAAGCACCTAGACCTGATGGGTTTAATATGCTCTTTTTTTTACCAAAACATAGCCTCTCGTCAAAGAAATGGTATAAGATGCTATTCTAGAATTTTAAGAAAAAGAGGATGCTTAAGGAGTTCAATGGCAATTTCATAACACGTTCACAAAAGTGGTGAAGAAAACATTTTGGTGATTTCAAACCTATAGCCTTTTATAATTCAATCTATAAAATTGTTTCAAAAATCTTGGTAGAAATATTGAAGGAAGTGTTAATTAATCATGTGGAAAGTACTCAAGGTGCTTACTTACCTAGTATAGAGATGTGAGATAACATTTTACTTGTGTAGGAGTTTATGAAAGGATATTCCAAGAGAAAAGTGGGAAAAATTTCATACCGAAAATTGATTTGACAAAAGCATATGACAATACAATTAGAATTTTCTTTACAATATTATGAGAGCATTAGATTTCCCAATGTGTTTCACTGAATGGATGACTTAATGTTTCACAACTCCATCATTCAACATCCTCATCAATAGAGAGCCCACTTCCTTCTTCAATGGCTCTAAAGGTATTAGATAAGGTGATCTTTCTTCTCCTGACTTATTTTTCGTTGTTATGGAGGTTTTCAATAGACTCTTAAAAAGAATTGTGGAAAGAACCAAACATTTCAAATATCATTCCATGTAAACTAAATTAAGGATCACTGACCTCAGGTTTGCTAATTATCTAATTATCCTTACTAGAGTGAATAGAAATTTATTTACAGTTGTAATAGTGTCCATTAAAATCTTCTTTAGATTTTCTACCATCCCAATTAACACTAGTAAGTACTCCCAAAAGTGCGAAGGATCATAGGCTCATGATATAACATATCACTAGATTTAGATAAATGTTTTTACCATTCACTTCCCTTGGAGTACCAATAACAACATCTAGATTGAGCTATGGGAGTTTTAGACCTTTGGTGAGTAAGATACAAGCTAAGATCATAGGATGGAACATGAAGGTTTTATCTCTAGTTAGCAAAACTCATTCATACTTGGAGTTTAGGCTTCTAAACTTTTTATTGAATTTACTCTTTATAGTTAGAATATAGTCACTTTTAACTCTTTATATTTCAATAAATGGAGATTGATTAGCAAGCATAGCAGAAATCACCTAAAGAATGTTTAAAGGTAGTTAAGTTATTTTTTGATTATTCTTTAAGGAATTATTCAACTTTTGATCTGAAGAGTTGCTAAAAAATATGGAATGGGATTACTCAACCATAGTATTACTTAGCTTTTGAGGTTCATAGGAGAAAGTAGGTTGAGGCTCAATCTCAACACGATTTTCTGGATCAATAGGTATTTCAGAGCCCCTTACTAAATTTTTATTCACTTTCTTACTGCTTACAAGTTCATTCAGTACTTCCAAATTATCTCTTAGTGCATCCATATCATTAGAAAAATCCATTACCTCACTATAATCACTAGTTTTGAAGATTTTATTCCATCTTAGACCTTTACAAGAAGTTGAATGTCTCCATTGGTAAGTAACTTAAATGTAATACTTATATAAATCACCATCTTCATTCATTTGCATTAGTAGGATGAAATCTAGTAAAGTTTAAGTAGCATCATTCAATACTCAAACTCTATCATAATTAATTCTTTTAAAGGTGGAAGTTACCTAATTCATCCTTTTTGGATTACCACTAAAAGTGTATATGTATTTTAGACCATTAGTTGTCTAGTATTCAAGTAGAATATTGTGCAAATTACTTTAAAAAGGTTTTTTTTTTCCTATGCTTCATATCGAGGATGCCATCTTTGTAGAAAAATATATTTGTTACTAAAATGCTAAAGACCATTTTCAAGCACTCTTTATGCTTCAAATTTAAGGCTAAACTTAAAGATGAAGTTATCTTTTTCAAAGATAAGAACATTAGCTAAACCAAAGGTTTTTCATGTTTTATAATCCTAAGCATTAAATGGACAAAAAGCTAGTCTTTTGTCAACAACGAAACCAATAAGAGATGAGCTTCATTTAGCCGTACCATCCTTAAGTACCTCCACAAGAGGATCAATAACAGGATGCCCATTTCTAGTAGTTAGAGGAAAGAACTGCAATATGCTATTTTGATTATGGTACTGTGTGATGCGTTGTGCGTGCATTTTATAAAGTATGCTTTATTTATAGTATACTAGAGTAATTTAAGTGTTTAAATGTATTATTGAAGTCATAATGCAGATCACAGATAGACCATAAATAGTTCTAGACTCGATTGGAAATTTTTCAGAAATTTTCCTAAAACTCCAAATGGATATGAAATGAGTCTAAATGAGCTTTAGAAACCCCAAAATGTGTTTAGAAGATTTAGGACACTTTTGAATGAAATCCAGACAATTTTGGTGACATTTAATGATTTCTGGATTCAATCCAAAAATTCTTCTAGACAATTGAAAAAGTTTCCAAACAATTTCAAAATATAATGACAAGCTTTGAAGTTAGGATTGGAGTCCTTAGGAATTGAAATGGGTCAAAATGGATGTTGTTTGAATAGAATTCGAGTAATCTAAAATTATTAGATTAAAATGCCCTTTTTGGAAAATAATAGATACATTCGAAAGTTTTAAAAGCATCCAATCAATAAGTATTGACCCTAATTAAAGTATTTCATGGTCAATTTGATGATAAGATAGTTGTGAAATATTTTTGGATTTTAATTCAGTTAGTAGGTGAATTAAACTCATTGAAGGGTAATTTGGTCTTTTTGTATAAAATGGTGCTAATGGATTAATGAGTCACACCTAATGACTAATGAGAAAATGATGTGTGTGTGTCATTAGAGATAACTAATAAGAGAATGACGTGCGTGTGATGAGTCATTACAAATAACGAATAAGAAAGTGAAATGTGTAAAGCATTAAAGAGTATAAAAAGCATGAATTAAGACATAAGTTGCTTCATTTAGTGAGTTAACGTGAGAGTAGTCATGAGAGAGCAAAAGCAAAAAACAAAAGAAGAGAGACTAAGGAGAAATGTCGACCAAGGAGAAGAGGAAGAAGAGGCAACCGATTTTTCATGGATTTGGAGTGGAATTTGGAGAAATCATGATCAAGTCAACGTGTTTAGTCATTTACCCAAGAGATTGAAGGAAAAAGTAGTAAGTTTTCCTAGCTTAAACTACTAGTTTTGTGGGTTTTAAACATGATCAATGGAGGTTTTTGACTTGCCATAGAGTAGAAGGTCAAAATCAAGAAAGTTAACCAAGAAATCAAGCTTGAAAGAATTGGTGAAGGTTAGGGTTTTTTTATTAGGGTTTCTAGGGTGATATGATCCAAAATGCTATTTTTGATGTTTTATGATGTTTATAATATGGTTTTGATGCTAATAAAGTAAAGAAATGAAAAAAGAATTGGTTTGGATTTGGCTTTGGTTTTGGTTAAATTTCATCCAAGGGTGCATGATTATGTTAAAAATTTGCAAACGAGATTTTATGGCCTAAATGTGTGTATTAAAATGTCATGGAAGGGAATTTGGATTGGCTTTAATTGTTAGAAATCAAATGGAATTGAATTGGAAAGTTTAATGTAAAATATATTAAGTTTAGCCTTAAGAGCATTTTGGCTGTAAAAGTATGGTTATGATGTAATGACCATGTGAATAGGATTAAGGATGGTCATTAAGTATATCTGTGGCATTGGAATTATTAAATGAAGTGTTCTGTTCTTATTTGGAAAAAATTTAATATATCAAATGTATGTGGAAAGTAATGAAGATGAAATGGTTTATGGTGTATTTGGTTGAAAATGTGTTAATGAGTTAAATGTATTTGTATTAGGTTTTCGAATCGAAAAACAGAGGCAACTAAAGGATTTCAAACTAGCGAAAAGGAAACCAGCAAATTGTGAGCATATTTTAATTGTTTTATATGACAATTTTTTGCAAAGGAATTGATGACATGTAATTTTAAATTATGCATTAAATTGAATGATTATGAATTGAAAATGTATGAGCTGAAATTAATTGATTTTGAAAATAAGATGAATTTAAAATGTATGAGTTGCTTTTGCCTATGGAACACTACTAGGCTTTATATATGTTATTATATAGGTCAGAATATTCGATCAAGCATGGCAATGTTGGAGGGCATCTAGAATTATTAACTGAAAAAGAAAAAGAGAATGAATCTATTAGCAAAGTGTTTGTGTCGCCCTCTGCAGGTATGGAGTATATAAAGTGCTAGTCAAACTTGTTACGATTAAGCGATGCAGAACAGGCTCTATAATTACCAATTTATAATGATTAACATATTGCGGGTAAGCGATATAAAATTAGCTCTATAAATAGTAGTTAACTAACTCTGTGACATTATGCCCAGTGTACCGTGTGGTAAAAAAACTAGTGGTAGGCTATGTTGAGTAAGACAATTTATGACAATAATAATGCTGCCACTATTTATTTGAAAAGTAATTTGCAAGGAAAGTTTTTAAAAAACTTATTGCTACCATTGTTTATTGTTTAAGGAAAATGGAAAATTTTATATTATAAATTCAATTTCGAAAAGCATTTTGAAATACTAATTCAGAAAAAAAAATGAAATTGGGTTTTACGAAGTGTTATTTTATTACCAAATCTTATGATGCACCAATCAATTTTCATGGCAATTATCTTACCATGAGCTTTATTATTGTATGAGAATATTTTAGTTATGTTGTTATGAAAGGTTTCTTTTTCAGTGAATGATTAACACTCACTTAGCTCATTTAGCTCACCTCTATTTTTATGTTTTTAAATAAACTACCCCAAGTATGCATACAAGTGGTATAGTAGCTAAGATCCCCCTACAAAATTAGTTGTATTGTCAGGTGTTGTTGTGTTTGTGTCATTTTTGCTATGTATGTGTTTTCAATAAATTGACTTAGTTACTTATATGTATGGTTTAAATTACTTTGGAAAGATTTAAAAATGTGATCTTTTAATATTTTTGGGATTGTAAAATGTTGAGAATTATTTATTTGTGATTTCTTGTGATGTGGACTTGAGGTCCCATTCTAGAAGTTGAGATAATATAAGAAATACTGTAAGTGTTTTAAATCATTTTATCTAGGTTTTGAAATTTGGGAATCTTAGAAAACAAGTCGTTATGTTGTTGTATTTTTATAAAAAAAAATGTCCACTATTTTTTGCACTTTTAACTTTTAAAATATAAAAGGTTTTTAATAGTTGAATGACTTAGTTTTACGGGAACCCCTTCAATTGAGTTAGATATCGATTGAAGGGCTACCATGGAGTTGCTGGAAGGGCTCCACTCAGGTTCTAGAAGGGGAACTTCGGGATGAGTCCTTTTAAGAACAAGAGAGATTTAGAGCATGAAGAATCATGCAATACCTAGCTCTAGGTTTTCTTGACAATGGATGAATTTTGAGGAATAAGGATAGGAGAAGAAGGTGATTTAGAAGCGGAAGAAAAAAGAGACATAAGGAATAAAAAACGAGAGGGGATGGAGGAACCTAAAGTCTTTACTTAGGTCTCAATTAGGAATAAAATACATATTACTTAAAAAATGAAATAACAGAAACTAAAGCTTTACGGGATTAAATTACCATTACTAAAAATGGTAATTTAAAGGCAGGAAAGAAATTAAGGAAAAAGATCATAAAACCAAGCAAACTCAAAAGCATTCTTAGAAGGGAGGTATAATGAAAAGTAGAGTAAGAATGCACGACAAAAATCAAACTAGGGAAGAGTAAAGTATAATAAGAAAGGGGTTGTGAAAGAAGGAGTATGGGTAAGAAAGTCACCAAAAACATATCAGAAACTAAAAAGGAAGAGGGAGGTAGAGCAAGAAGAACAAAAATGAAAGCCATTATTAAAAGAAGCTAGAAGAACACCTTTCGAAGAAGAACCTTATCGAGAGCACCAGAGAAAATCTAAAAAAGCCATACACAATCCCTATTTTACATTTAACAAAAATGACATTTACTAGGAACATCCACGCACTTATTACTCTTAAAATTAATGTTATGAATATCATATCAAAATTGGTACCAATTTTATTATATTACAATATAGTCTTAATATCAATCAATACTAGATATCTTTTTAAATAATTCTTTAAAATTTATAATATTTTTAACTTTACTTCAACTTTATCTCAAAAATCATAATAATATAAATTTAATATAACAATTATCTCTTTATTCATATTAATATTACATTTCACATATTTCTCGTATAGATAAATATTATTCCTATTACAATAACTATAATTAATAGAATAAAAAGATCATTTAATTCTCATATAATTGTATACAAAGTACTTAAAATGTCACAATTGATTACAATAAAACATGATAAAATAAGAATAATATAAGTCCATAATAAAAAGAGTTCATATCCAAAAACACAAAAAAATTGAAAACTAATCTAGAAATAAAAATACTTACAGTTATACGTTTTATATTTATATTAAATATATAAAATTTATCATATGCATCAAATAAAAGTGAAGATAAAAGTAAAAAAGTAAACTTGAAAAATCATAAAGTTCATCTGATAATATATCCGCTTAAATTGCATTAGCCTAATTTTTATTTATTACAAAACCCTCATTATTAAGGAGCTCGTCATCAATATCATTCAATCTCAATATACTAAGTAATATGTTAATATTTTTCTATCCCAAATCATCTTCCAAGTTACTCACATTTAAAAAATGTGGTTCCTCAAAATCTCAATCCGCTAAGAAAATTGATATGATCAAGGATTATTAGATTAATATAACTAATTGTTCTATTAAGAGTCCTATTGAAAAAATAAAATTAAATTGTTAAGATATTGTTAGAAATTATATTCAACTTAATAATAAAAATAACATACATTTCTCAAAGTTTCAAATTATATTGAACAAATATCAGATCATCTAATTAATTACTTTTCCTTCTATTTCTTTTTTCAGAATGATCAAACTCAAATGTGCTCCAATTCCTTTTCATAACCAATTTTTCTTACATATTGAC
This sequence comes from Erythroxylum reticulatum, assembly GCA_025504915.1. Lineage (NCBI taxonomy): Eukaryota > Viridiplantae > Streptophyta > Magnoliopsida > Malpighiales > Erythroxylaceae > Erythroxylum > Erythroxylum reticulatum. The sequence continues at coordinate 19,307,909 of JANSVA010000004.1, read as the reverse complement.
TAAGAATTCAAATTATAAATAGAACACCACTTCCAAACTAGTTATATCATGTAATTATAAGGCAATAAAGATAATATTATTAATAAAATAAATTGCTGAATATTTTTAAATAAGTAGCACAAGTAAAGAAATTTATAACTAGAATAAGTATGTAAAGAAATTTATAACTAGAATAAGTATATCTTTTAGGCATATTATAATAAGCATTTTGAAATCACCACATGCAACTTTATATAACTCCATTTGTGAGCTAAGGAAGTCTTGCATCATGTCAAGTGCAATAATTTTTATAATAGTTAAAATCATTTCCTTATTAAGTAAGCTTGCCTTATGAAACTTTGTCTAAAATATGCATATACTTAAAATTTCCCCAGTACTAAACAAAATAGAGTAAAGTTATTTTGCTCATCTCTCATAATGACTACAAAATAAGGAGTGTATAAGGAAGGCCTATCTTTCAAATTAACTAGATTGCTTCCTTCTCTCTCTCTCTCTCCATAGAATTATAAAACTATCTATATTGCCTTCTCATTACCATCATCTAGATGAACTACTCTTATTAAAGCCTTACAAACCTAAATGACAAAGTAATGTTGAGACCAAAATTCATGATTTTTAAGTATAATCCTGGAAATCTTTATTCTAGCATTAGGCCTATATGATAAGATGAAACTCACTTATCACTTGTAAGTGTTTGTCTCAATTTCTTTTTCATTTGAACAAAACATTAAAGTTACAAGAAATTTGTTGTAAATCTTGTAATAGCCTAACGACACTAATTCCTACCATTTATGAAATTAGTTCTCATCAAATTTAGAATCCATGCACAGTTGTAAATGAACTTATTCACTTTTTCGATTTCTACATAGTTTCATCAATGAAAGGAAAGTATCTAAGATTTCTATATTTTTTCAACATCAAGTCAATACAATGTGTAATACAAAGAGTCTATTTTCCTAGCTACTTTATAAGCAACACTACAGACAATGATAAAATATACAATATTTTTACACTCATCTTCTTTTAAAACTTCTTCAAAGATCTCTAATAGATTATCAACATTCCTTACAAGGACAAATGCATCAATTGGCTTCATAAACATCGTGCTCTTAGCAGAATAAACTAGAAAAATTATAATGATCTCCTATCTTTTATTTGTCCAAACATTACATATAATTGAACACCTATAAGTTGTTCAAGTTCTTTCACTTAAATAACTTTTTTATTTTAATAAGAGAGCTTCTTAGAAGATTACCTCTATAACCATCAATTGCTTAAATATTGGACAAACAAAGGCAATCTCATCTATTATAGGCTAGTAATATTAATAATGAATAACATTGAATGATATAATTACATTATAGCATCATCTAGCCATTACCATTTCATAATATGAACTATTTATTTGGATTATAATGCACTTTTAATTGAAGGTTGACCTCACGATGTTGCCTGTGGAGCAAAAATGTTAAGAACATGTCTTCTTCTTTTTCTCATATTAGTTTTAGTAATACCTTATTCTTGGATAGGAATATTAGCTTCAATATTGTCAACACATCCTCACTACTAGAAAATGAACTTTCACTTCCAATTTCACATTTCAGTCTTTTCCTTCTTTCTTCTCATTTTAATACTTTTCAAGAAAAGTTTTATCTTTTATTTTATTTCATGGCTAACTTTATTACAAGTTTTCATGTCATTTTTTAGCCCAACTAAATGTTCCTTTAACCTAGTGATTCCCTCACCTTTTAGATATTTTTCATAATATAAACATACCTTATAGTTCTTCATATGAGGAAAAATCTCACATATGCCTAAATTGGATCACTAAATCTTGCTATAGAGATTGAATTATCAGGATTACTTAGACTTCTCTACTTATCTGTAAAAATAAATACAAACATATGTAAAAATAAAACAATAACTTCATTTCAGAATAATTTTTTCCAGATAAAAATAAATTTACTCATAGTGTATTTGATCATAATTACAAACGATTATCGACTAGAATGAAAAAAGTGTTCTTCCAACTTAGTTTCAATATCAAATGCAATATGCCAAACACGAGGTTTTAAATTATACATCATAATTGTGCTTGTAGACATAGTACAATAGTTTAAATGAATTGGAAATGTAGGAGGACCTTCATAAAGTTTCAATCAGAGTGATTTTCATAAGGGAAATTAAATGGTGCTTATCACTATACCTTAACTCATTTTGATTTATTTTCATTAACAGACCCCATAATTTTGTAACCAAGGAACATTGTATACTAGTAATACAATAATGCTACTTTTACTCTAAATATTAAAAAAATGTGAAAGAACAATAAAAAACATTAAGAAACCTTGCATTTCTTAGGGTTCTAAGTTAATTTTGTTTTTTTAGCAATTTTCATTTAAACATATGTAAGAAAACATCTACAATAAAAATAAGGAATAATTTGATAATATATTATATCATATTTGGAACCAATGAACATTGTATATTAGTAATATAATATTGTTATTTATGTTTTGAATATAGAGAAAAAAATTGTAAATAACATTAAAAGGCATAAGGAAACCTTGCACATCTTAAGCTGCTAAGTTCTTTTTTTTGGGTAATTTCCATCTCTAGCCTGTTTAAGATAACATCTATGGGAAAAGTAAAAAATGATTTGGTAATATGTTACACCACCTTTCCACCTTTGTCTAACTCTAACTCTACTGTCTTTTGTTTGAAATCTAAATTAGTATTATATTTTTCTAATATATCCATGCCCAAAATCACATCTAATCCGCCTATTTTCAATGGCATTAAATCCACCACTAATTTTTCTCCACCAATGTATATTTCACAATCTTTATAAACTTGACTAATAATGATATACTGGCCAATTAGGGAACTAACCATCAAATAACTATCTAATAGGCTCAAACTTCTGTCATGCACAATCCTACTTAACGAAATAAATGAATGAGTAAACCCTAAATCAATTAAAACAAGAATATCATCATTAAAGAATTTAACCATACTAGTCACAACCTCTAGAGTTGCTTCTACATCCTCTCTCATCATTGCAAATACCCTAACTGTTGCTTACCCCTTCGGTCTTCCTAAAGGATTCACTTTCTTAGCTACAGTAGAACTTCCCACTTTAGTTGTAGTCTTAACTCCCACAGTCCCAGCCCTCTTTGGAGCTTGCATTTGAGTTCCCTCCTGTCTTGCATACTGCGAGCACTCTCTATCCATGTGCCTTTTTTCCCCACAGTTAAAACAAGCTCCACTTAGCCTATAGCACTCCCCTTTATGGAATTTGTCGCAATGGTCACATTTGGGAATTGGTGACTTATCCCTTTCTCCGTTTCTACTACCTCCAGTCGTTGAGGCTTAATAAGAGATAGTTCTCGTCTATTTGGACCTGCTTGCAGCACTTCTCCTGTCCTCGACTGCACGGGAAAAATCCTGGCACTCCTCTCTAGCATAGGAGCCTTACCTCTCCTCTTGAACTGTTCTCTTCCTTTTCTCTTTTTGTTTATTACGCTCTTTATATTCTCCACATTCTCAATCCTCAACGCAGCTTCTACTAGCTGTTGAAAGTCACATAAATTTGCACCACCATTTTTTCTCTGATGGCTAAATGCAATCCTGCTTTAAACCTACGGTACTTAGCTATTTCGCTCATCATCATCTCGGCTGCATATTGAGATAATTGCGTAAATTTACATGCATATTTGCTCACTGTCATCTCCCTCTGGGTGAGACTCAGGAACTCCCTTTTCTTCTGCTGGATTTATACCTCAAACAAAATTTTCTTCCTATAAATAGCTAGGAAGTTCTTCCATGTCAACACTGGTGGTTTTATCTGACTCCATTATACATTTTCCCACCAATACAGGGCATCTCCCTGGAGCAAGCTTGCAGCATATTCAAACTTTTCATTTTCCTCATAATCCATTTGTTCCAATATACTTTCTGTCTTCCTTAACCATGTTTCAACTTCTTCTGGATCAGTTGTTCCATAAAAATTCAGTGTCCTATACTTCCTAAACTTATCAAATTGCTTTCCTTTCTTAGCTAAGGTTAGGGTAGAAGTTTGTGGCATCTGACCCATGACATGGACAAAAGCCTAAGCAAAGGCTTGAAACAGTCTAGGATCTAAGGGAGTAGGCACTTGCTCTTACGGAAGAGGTGACTCATGTGTTTATGATCAAAAGGGCTTACTATCATGCCCTACAAAAGCCTCAGCATTTCCTAGGGCTCTAGACTCATCAGTGCCCTCCTCTCTTGGTGGAGAGTCAGGTGCAGCAAATCCTTGCAAAACTCTTCTTGTTCTTCTACGATGTGTCATCTTACTCCTTCAATTTAAACATTAACATTTAGCTTGCATTTCATTTTAATCTTATTTCTTACATGTATACATGATATGCATGTCACTCAATGCAATCAATCAATTCAACACTGCAAACAATTAATCACACATCATAATAATTCATATCACAACATATTCTAAGCCTAGAAATCCTTAAAAACTTGGCTCTGATACCAAAAATGTTGGGCTTAGGTCTTGGTACTTAATGCAAGGTTACATTATTAGAGGATCGGGTGAAGATCACATTAAAAGAAGGCTAGAAGCTCCAAATTGTAATGAGAAACTTTAAAACCTGTGTTTTACCCAATTTGGTGAGTTCCGTCGATCATCCTCGTGCACTCCAAACATGACACTCAAACTTGTAAAAACTATATCTCTCAATTCTAATGTCCACAAATTACAAACTTTATACCATTGGAAAGCTAAGAGGATATGCTACAACTTTTATTAAGACAATTTTGTCTGATTCTGCCTTCATCAATATAGTTTAATCGTTGAAATCAGGACATAATTTTTGTCAGAGATAGCGCTGCAGCCTCTGCCAGCACTAGTGACTTTATCATGTAAATACCATATCTCTTTCATATGAAGTCTAAATATTTCATGTGATATACTATTGAAAAGTTAAAAGGACGAACTACAATTTTCTTGAAGACAACTTTGTTAAATTCTGCCTAGATTAATACAGTTTATTTATAGAAGTTAGAGTCACTACTTTTGTCCCCGTTTTTCTTCTTTTTCCTATTACGAACTTTTACAATTTCCAAAAAGAAAAGACCCATATCCAGTTAACCACTAAATGTACATACATGACTCTCAGCATAACAATTTATTTTAAGTCTATCCAGGGCCATCTAACAACATAATATTCCATTTCCAACAACAATTAACAACCCAACGAAGAAGATAGTTCTGAACATTTACAATGGGAACTTCTTCAACTTTTAATCTCATTACTTAATCAAACAGAGTTTGTACATAGCTTTAATTACATATCAAAAGCCACGTCAATAGCAAAATACAAAATATAAATGAATGCATATTTCATATGCTTATAAAGCTACCCAAAAATATAGTTGAACTAACTTAGTTACAAAAGGTAGCTATCTTGAAGTTTGCTAAAGCTTTGCAAGGATCAATTATCTTCTTGATCTGCACCTGAGTAGTGAAAAAAAATAATGGATCGAGTTGTGAATCTCAGTGGCTAATACGTTTATAGGCTACACACACACACACACACACACACACACACACACACACACACACATATATAATTTTAATCTAGCAATTAAATTATCTACAGTTCTAGCTCAAAGACTTATAGTTAAGGATGTTATCACATAAAGCATATCATGTATATTTAACCATTAAAACATAACATTCAATTGGGTATCATGCTCGACAAATCAAAATAAAATGCACAAACATAATGGTTGGAGAGTCTCATGGATTGAAATGGAGAAACCGAAATTTACACTATAAACTAAATGAGCCTGTTTTTAGGAGTTCGTGCACCACAAGCAGGTAGTCGGGAAAAGTTTTTAAGTCAACGTGCACATAACAAACAAAATGGTATCTCTCTTGCCTAAACACAAGCAAATTTTGATGCTCAATCATCACATATTCATACTTTCATGCTTCTTGTGCTTTTCCTCTTTTTATTAATACAAAATGTCATAACATCTTTCAAGGCATAACATGACAATAAATCATAGAGCATTTTCCAACAATCGTAATAATTCATGTCAAGCAATTAAGCACGCACGCAAGTAAAAAATCAACCCATCATCTACAATAACTATAAATATATTACCCACCTAATTGCCTGTAAATCCAAACTCATGCTTGCCTTTTCTCTTGCTCTTGCATTGAATTTTCTTGGTTTTCTTCAAACAAAAATTTTTTCATTCAAATCAATATACAAATAGAAAATCCATAAAGCTTTAATAATAAAAAATTGAGCTTAGGCTTACTTTTCAATGATTTTTTATTTTCTTTTTAATTATTTCTCACAATTTAATTAATAAATTATATTTTTAAAATTTATATTATTTATTTATCTCTTTACGTATTAATTAAATTTTTTATTTTAAATCATTATTATTAAAAATTAAATTCTTATTTTTATTTATTTAATCTCATTAATAAATTATATTTATCAAAATTTATGTTCTCGATTTATCTCTTTTTATTTTAATTGAAAATTTTTAAATTATTATTGTTAAAAGCTAATTATTATTTTTATCTTGAATTTATTTAATATTTTAACACATTCTTAAATTATCTTAAGCAAAAAAAAAACTTATATTTAATAATTAATAATTCAATTTATTTAATTTTTATTTTAAATTTTATGCTAGATTTAATCTTAATTCATATTAGTTTATTACATATTAATAGTATTTGTTTAATTCAACAAATATTTTATTTCATCTATATTCTTATAAATTTTTACTTTTTATTTATTATATATTTATTTTATAATGAGTTAATACCGTAATCCTTAAATTTTTTGTTTGATTCAAGTTTTTTAATCACTACTTCGATATTTAGGCCTAAAATAAAACCTAAAAAATGGAAAATAGATTATAATGTTCCCTCCTTGCGTTGGTTGCGCACTCTCCGTCTCTTTTAGAGGGAAAAATGTGAACGTTTTGGATCTTTTTACTCTGTTAACTCTTTCTTTCTCGCAAGTCTCTTTTACTGATTCTTTTTTCGTCAACTTTCTATCTTCAATTGATAATGGGATGCTGATTTCGTTAACCCTCGTACGATTATATGCTGTTGATTCTTCAATTTTCTTTCTTTTACAGCTCTAAAGGCCAGCTTAGGTTAGGGTTTTTCTTTTTCGTTTTGTTTTATGTTTTCATTTGAATAGAGTTAAGCTTGTCTGGTACATTGCTCTTCGTTGTGTAAAATCTCGCTTCTCTTTTTGGGACTTGTCCATTTTAGTTCCGTTCTGTGCCGTCGATGACCAAATTTGGGTTTTTGCTTTGCTTTCAGGTCATTTTTGGTGAACCTTCCGTTTCAAATCAATCTTCACGGGCTTTTTCTTGGTAAGATTACTCATCGAAAGCATGCTACTCCCTTCTGGATTTGGATTATCTTTTTCTGGGATTTTGGGTTATGTATATGTCTTATCACATGCGATTGTTTATCAAGATTTTTTTGGTTTAGAAACGCAGTAAATTCTCAGCTTGGGTACAATGTTGCTTGTCGTTACATAGTTGTTCCTAGTTGCTTGCTTCTTTTTTACATATTTGGAACCTAACACTTCATGTTCCTGTTTGTAGACTAAAAGTTCACGTTTTGGATATTTTTTCCCGGGAACGTGGTGTTGTCAGTAATGCCGCCGAGAAATCCTAGGATTTTGAAGGCCCTGCATGCAATGAAGGCACTTGGAATTAGTGAAGCCAAAGTGAAACCGGTTTTAAAGAAACTTTACAAATTGTATGACAAAAACTGGGACCTTATTGAACAAGAGAATTATAGAGCTCTAGCAGATGCTATATTTGAGGAGGAGGACGCTAAGGTCCAGTCTGAGTTTTACTCATCTTTGTTTGTTTGTTTGTTTTTTTTTTGGGGTCATCTTTTATGTGTTCATATGTTCCTTTGACATTAATCTTATTTCTCAGGAACCTGAAGAGCCTCACGCTGTAAGTGGTTCGACACTTTCACTTGTACTAAGGATTTGCACGATGAATTTGTTGTTCTGCTAACTCTTGTTTCTGTATTTCTGGGCATGCCCTTTTTTTGTTTTGAATGTTTTATTACAGGATGATGATCTTGAGGAAGAAGCTGAGGTGCATAATGAAACCCAGCAGCCATTAAAACGATTGCGCAAGAGAGGCCAAGACATGCAGATATGTTCCTCGCCCAGCATTTGCAATGCTGAGATAGGTGGGACGCCATTAAAGATACCTAAATTGGAGAAAAATAATCTCCCTGGCTCAGATTCCATGCAAATGTCACCAAATATTAGAAAGTCAGAGTCATTCCCTAGTTCTATAGCAGCACAAGATCATACTAAAATCCCAGACAAGCAACATCTGGCCCTTATTCCTTCAGCAGTGCAGGGAAGCACAAACTCAGCTCAGCTCAGTGCTGCAGACAGAACTATGCCTTCTAATCCACTTTCTCCTCAGAGACAGAAGGCTAGCAAAGGAAAAGAACCTTTGATACCTCAGGTTGTTTGCAAAGAGAAGAGGCCTATTTCAGTTAGATCATCTCACGGAGTACACATTAAAGATACAGCAGCTGAATCAGGCACTCCTTTGCCCTGTGCAAAGGAAAAAGATATGCCCTTTCTGATCACGCCTAAAGATGAGCCAATTACTGATGACATGCCTCTGAGTGGCGTAGCACGGTATGATGTTCCTTGTGCAGTTGTACAGTCAGGTACATTGGATTTGGCACTGTGCAATTAACATCAATTCTTTTCGCACTTCTGAATGAGATTTTTAATTTTCTTTGTTATTTATAATTCATTTTTAGTGGATGTGTGGTGTTAAAACTATTATTTGTGCCTCTTACATGGTTTTGGTTTTCTGCAACCTTGTAGCTTCCTCAAGCAAAGGAGATTCTGTAGTTCAGGATGCTATGATACAGGAACCTCAGGCTTGCAACTTTGTAACAAGAGATGTCAGTAGGGATGATGCTCCCTCTTCCTCAAGTGAAGGAAGAGATGTTAGAAGGGATGATGTTCCAGCTTCCTCAAGTGAGGGAAGAGATGTTAGGAGGGATGGTATTCTAGCTTCCTTAAGCGAGAGAATAGTGAACTGTGACCTTGCTGCCATGTCTGGGGATTCTCCAACTAGCTTAGAGATTGCTACCTCACCATTGGGAGAGGTGAAGATTTCTCTGACCTGCGATTCTTTGCTCAGAAGGCCAAATTTTCATATGCCTAGCCAGGATGAACTTCTGAAAACAGTGCAGGAGAAATGTCTCCGATCGTATAAAATCGTTGATCCTAATTTTTCTGTCATGCGAATGCTGAAAGATATGTGTGAGTGCTTCTTGGAACTGGCAACTGATTCCTCTCATGAATCGCAGGAGCCGTTATTCAATGTAACACCAGCACTTGATCTATTGAAGAAATCTACTGCTCATAGTAGTCTGCATGCTCCGGGTTTCAAAGAGCAGAATGGATTAGCTGATATTAATCGTTATCTTGGGGGGAGCAAATTTCCAGTTCCGATGCCACTACAAACTTTGTCTCCTCTGAAGGCCACACCATCTAGTAAAGAAGTTACTGTCAATGGTATTGGAGAAATTGACGAAGGAAAGGACTTAATAGACCATCAGATCAATAGTTTGGTTATTTTTCCACAATGTCAACTGACTCCTGAAGATTTCAGATCTCTGTATACATTCAGCGACATCACTAAGGGGGAAGAAAAAATTCAAATCCCATGGTTCAATGAAATTAACAATGAATGTCCACTTCCTTTTTATTATATACCTCAAAACCTGATATTTCAGAATGCTTGTGTGAGGTTCTGTCTTTCGCAGATTAGAACTGAAGAATGTTGTTCTACCTGTAGTGGTGATTGTCTGATTTCACCTTCACCCTGTGCTTGCACTGGAGAAACTGGGCAATATGCGTACACACCTGAAGGGCTTGTAAAAGAGGATTTCTTGGAAGAATGTATTTCTATGACTCGTAATCCTCAACAACAAAGTCTTTTCTATTGTGAAGATTGTCCACTCGAAAGATGGAAAAATGAGGAGATGATGGAACTTTGCAAGGGCCACTTAAAGAGGAAATATATAAAAGAATGTTGGTTCAAATGTGGCTGTCATAAACAATGTGGCAATCGAGTTGTACAGCGTGGGACTAATTGCAAATTGCAGGTATATATCTTCAGAGCTATTATATGACTATGTTTTAAATAGGATACCATATTGCCTCTTCTAATGTTTGATCTTTCCTTCCGAATAACTTTCCAGGTCAGGTTCTTTAAATATTTGCTGATAAGCATCCTCTGTAGAATCTGCTTTGATGTCCTTTTTTTCCTCTGCTGTTTCACTACGTACCTCAGGTCTTCTTTACTCCTGAAGGAAAGGGATGGGGTGTGAGAACTCTAGAAAAGTTACCAAAAGGTACATTTGTGTGCGAGTATGTGGGAGAAATACTAACAAGCAAGGAATTGTATGAGCGGAAAATGCAAATGGTGAGAAATACAGCCACAGAGTTACACACTTATCCAGTTATATTGGATTCATATTGGTGGTTAAAAGGAGTAATGAAGGATGAAGAAGCTCTATGTTTGGATTCGAAATTTCATGGAAATGTTGCTAGGTTTATCAATCACAGGTAATCTTGTTAAAATTGATGCACACAGCTTGGAGCTTGCTTGATGGAGTACATTAATTTGCATTTCTTCCCATGATTTATATATTCTCTAATGTAGATGAAACTAACTGTAGCATTTAAAGGACCACTCGTGTTGTTTAATAATGAGGCAACCACTTATGATGAATTTATCTCTGTTGCTAGATGCCTCGATGCAAATTTGATTGAAATTCCAGTCAAGATTGAAACCCCAGATCATCACTATTACCACGTACAAGTCCTATTTCATTAGCTTTCTATTTATCCTCTTCTTTGGTTATTGGATCTTTTCTTCAATTGATAACATGACTTGATGGAATAACTTCCATGCAGATTGCCTTCTTCACAACAAGAGAAGTGGATGCCTTGGAAGAACTAACTTGGGTAAGTAACCTAGCATTCAAAAAGTTGGACTTATGTTATCTAATTTTTCCAAGATTACTTTTGTTTGTGGCTTTTTATAGTGTTGATGACAGTCAAACAAAGCTCATTAGATGTCTTGTGCTGTATGTAGGCTTGGCTGTCTTGCAGTGATCTTATTATTCTGTAGCTTATGTTTATAAATGTTTATCCTATGTGAGTTTTAACAATGTACTTCTGGTGGAAATATTGTGCCCTTGTGAGGTTTTTCCTCCGGCATATGTGCAGATATCCTTTCTTTGACTGTGATAAGGTTGCAAAATTGAGGTGCTTAGGTTTCTTGATCGCTTCTGAGAAATTGATGTTCAATTTATCTGCAGGATTATGGTATTGACTTTGATGATAATGATCAGCCTGTCGAGATATTCCAGTGTCAATGTAGCAGCAAGTTCTGCAGAAACATGAGACGTTCTAATAGTAAGTTGATTCTGTGACATTGAGGCCTATTTCTGTACTATGTGCACTTGTACAATTAGTTTCTTCCAATCTTTATGTGCAATATTCAATAGGTCTTTAAAAGGTTTAGGTTTGTGATCCAAAATTTATGGGTGTTTTTGGTCACAAGAAGACTACCGAATTCAAGTTATTTATCCATTTAGAGTTTGGTGTGGTGGCAACTGAATCTGCGCTGCTCTTATAGCATGCAGTTGCCTGTTCCTCCGGCCTTGACACGAAATTTGGGAGGGAGGAGACTTTGTAATTCGTAAAATAAAATTGGATTATTTAGGCATCCGCCTAAAGTTCAGCAAAAATTCAAGCGGCTGATACTCTCATATCTTTTAATCACTTTTAAGCTTACTTTTTGTTGGCTTTGGTCTGTGTAGTTGGGGGATTTTATCTGGCTATGGCATTCAAGTACGTTGATTCCATAATTTTGCTGCTGCAGGACCTAAATCAGCATCGAAATGATGATGTTGATTTTGTGGAAGTTATATTGCTCCGATAGGCAATGTAACCTTGGGAGTAGATAGGAGCCAATGGGAGCTTCTGATACATGATCCTTTGATCCCTTGAAGCTGGTGTTTTATGGTTCCACAATTTGCCGTTTCGTATCGGATTGGGGTTGGGGTTGACATGGACGAGTGTGTTTTGCCATCT
>JANSVA010000004.1:19272049-19288288 GCA_025504915.1 Erythroxylum reticulatum | reverse complement strand
TGCATATCAACCAATCACAAGAGCAAAAGTACATGTTAAAGTTGCTATGAAATTCTCTAGTCAATTCACACTCTAATTATGATTATATAATCCTAGAAGCAATAGCAAAAGAGAAAATGTTTGTTTCATTTGTTTTATTCATTCTCTCATTTTGATTGAAAACTTAAAAACAAGTAAAACAGATAAATTCAAAAACACACATGCATATAAAAAATAATGCAGAAATGTAAAGGAAAAGAAATTTACTTCCCTTAGGTTACCTCCTAAGAAGAGCCTTTGCTTAGGGTCATTGGCTCAACTCCCTATTTCCTCCTCAAGTGACAAAATTGTGATCTTCAAGTGTCACGTGTAGATCCTCCACATGAGGTAGTTCTGGATAGGGCCTTAGTTGATCATCATCCTTATTTAGCATCTTCCTTATCCTCAGATTCTCAATCCCGACTAGGTCCATACACTCCAGAAATATTTCGAACGTCTCTTTTCTTTTTTCTTTATCATTTATTTCCTCCAATCTATTATGTAAAGATAAAGAGTTAGTTTCAAAAATAATCTTGTACTCAGTACTTACCTCCGAGCTAAAAGATGTGTCCTTTTCAGCTTCGAGCTCCTTCTCAACTTCTTTGACATAAGCAATTTGTTGAGGGTTGACCTCAAAATTCTTAAGCTCTTCATCACTTTGTAAAGTTTCTGCACAAACATCCATTGGGTATACCTCGGGTATATGGCTACTCCTCTTCACTTTGCGATTCTAGGCAATTGAGCCTTATTGTCATCTAACCCATTAGGTGTTCCATGCTTTGTTGTCTTGCTTTTGTCTCTTGTCAAAATTGTTGCAACTATTAATGTATATCCTGTTGAAATTGCAAATTGTTAGCAATAAGATTCTTAACAAGTTCTTCTAAAGATGCACCTGAATCGTGTTGGCTCTTCGAATCTTGGGCACTAGACCATGTGTTTTTTTAGAAATTGCCCTTCATCCTTATGGAATTGTAGAGTATTTTGCTACAATTGCAAAGTATTAGCTTTCACAATATTAATTAATTTTTCCAGAGATAGATCGGAGTCGTGATAAGAAGCTTCTTGTCTATATGAGAATTATTATGTGTCCTACAAACTATCATGGAAGTAATTATGATAATTAACCCATCCATAACAAAAGTTAGGTTGATCAGTCCAAACATTATTATAGGATTGAGAATATGAGTTATAAAAAGAAATTACTTCCGTTTATATCAAAAAAAAATTCAAACACGAAATAAAAAGATGAAAAGATCACAAAATAACAAAAAAGAAATCAATTACGAAAAATATATACAAAACCCCAATTAAATCATAAGCAAAAACTAAAACACCACATTCCTTAGCAATGGTGCCAAAATTGACAGCGTGTCGTAATGCTAATCAAAATAAAATAACTAAACTACTACTATAGCAATGGCGAGTCTAAGTCGATCTCACAGAGAGTGTTTGTAAAGTTTATAGAATGAAATTAACTGATGTTTAGGTTTAATGGGGGTTTGGATTTTGGAATAAGAAAATAAAATGAAACTAGACTAATAAAAACAAATTAAATAAAACATGAAAAAAAGATAAAAGTGGGAAATTCAATAACACCCTAATTAAGCATATTTTATTTATTTGTTGTTCTTTAACCTCTCTTAACATCTATTAATCATGAGTTAATAATTAACTCGAGTTTTCCTTTAGGTTTTATTTAATCAAGATATGATCTTTCATTAAACCTAACCATCAAACAACCTATAATACGATCTCTAGATTTAATTTAGCAATAACATTACAAATTAGGAAAACCAATTAATCAAGGCAAAAATCACATACAATGCGTCATTTAACCTAGGTCATGATATCCCTAATGATTACGAATCAATAGTTTCTACATATAAATTTCAACATAACAATTATGGATTATATCAAAATTCTAGCAATGTGCTTGCAATTAAACGATTCAATGAACGCATTAAAATCATCTTTTCACAATACCCAATGGGTTCATACACAAATAAATGAACAATAACGAAAATCCGATTATCCATACACAATACCCAAATCAATTAACATAGGATAACATAATCAATTTCTAATGAGAGAAAGAAACAACAAAATAATAAAAAATACTAAGGTCGTCAAAGTCGATGTCGCCTCTGCACCGGCTTCGGCAACTTAACTTTCCATGAATCTCTCTAAAAAGAATGCTTCAGCCCCCATTCCAATCCCTAGCCAAAACCCCTAATTAACCCTTAATTTGTCTCAGTCTAGCCACAATACTGTTAATGATGTGACGAATAAGCTCCTTGGACCATGATACTATTCACTTTGTCTCAAGCCTCTTCTATCATAACCCTTCTCCTAGTTCTCTCTAGTTCCAAGCCGTAGCCATGCTACTACCATAGCTCCCTCTTGTCAAACCTGCGCCGCAGTCCCCCTCTTCATGCCTAGATTTCGCATTGTGTATTGATGGGACAATTTAATGTGCTAATTTTCGGTCCATGCACACTATTCACTCCTTGTTTTTGCCTCCTTCTTTTTTGCTCTATTGAATGTTACGTTTAACGCAACTGTCTACGTTGAAGGCAGAGGTTGTCTGCGTTTCACGTAGAAATGCAAACGCTTTTGCCTTATCCTCCTGCACTGTGTTTTCTTCATCTTGTATTGTCTTTTTTTCTAGCTACTTGCTTTTAAATTTTTCTTCTTCTTTTTGTTCCATTTTTCTTATCTTTTAATTTTCTTATTCTTGCTCCATGAAGACAAGTAAAAATTGATCTTCAAAAAATAACCCAAGTATAGTACTTTCGACTCACTTTACTTTATTTGCTTCCAAATTGTACCTAAAATCATACATGAATTAAAGTGAGTATCATTAATCGCTAAGTGTAAATGATTAAATATATCAACAATTAAACACATATCAACTTCAGACTATTTGATTACCATTATAAGGGGAGTTATGTTATAGAAATTCATGTTGTTAAAATGTATTACTTTATTAACTATAAAAGAAGAGCTTATTTTTTATCATTAAAACCTATAAATCAATGTTATGGACGAAGTTGTGAGCAAGTTCAACTTTATGCAAGAGAGATATATGTTGTATTGTGATAGTCTAATTGCAACATAACTTGTTAAGAATTTCATATTCTATATCAGGTTGAAGCATATTAATGTTAGATACCATTAGAATAAAGATGCTTTGGATTCTAAGTTACTTAAGCTATAAAAGATTCATATGGAAGACAATGGTGTTGATATGACCAATTTTTTCCATGAGGGAAGTTTAATGAATATTGCTTAATTGTTAAGATGTTCATCTCCTTCACATAGTTAGGAATGAAAGAATTATTAGGTTATGGTATTTTTACTCCTATATGTAGAAAGGTCCAAATTTGTAAGACTTCGCCCATCATTTTAAAGAATTCATTATAGCCCTTTTAATTCCCATTTAATGTCTAAAAATCATACTATTGGTATATTAAGATCAAATAGTGGTGGTGATAAAGGAGGAAAAGAGGAAAGAAAATAAAAAAGGAAGTTCAACAATATTTAATGAATTAACTTCTACATTTTCATATATTTAAGATTTATTCACTATTTGATTCAGCTCAAATTTGTTCTAGGAGTTTTCGAGACATTACTTTATTAATTTGATTAGTGACAATATTGTTTGGAGGACTATAGTTATATAAATCATTCCATAAACATAGCTTAACTACTCAACTTAGGTGATTCCTCACCTTTTTAACTTTTTTTTTGTTGTGACTACATTTATCCTTAATTTATCTTTGTTTGACACTTATTTTGTGACCCTTAATTCAAAACAATTTTTCACGTAAAATCTTACTGTCTCTTGATTTTATAAATTATAGTGGACATATTTGTTATTGTATATTACGCTTGCCGTAACATCATTACTATGCCAGAGTTTACTTGCTCCTTACAGAGTCAAGTTGAAAGGAAAGTTTGGATTGGATATTATATTTCGTTGTCTATTGTTCTTGTATATGTTGGTGTTTTTCTCTCCAATAATCATTTTTATCGATGAAGGAAAAAAACAACCATAATTAGTGTGTTTCCAATAAAGATTATCTATATCACTACTATCTTAGGATTGCAATCCATAGGTGTACCAATCAAAACATCGTAAATTATCTTACTAGGAAAAGTTAATGAAATTTATATATAAGAAGATATATTAGAATATGTATTATGTTTTTTTATGCAAACTATGATAGGAACCATCTTTTAACTTGTTAAGGAGCACGATCTACAAGTGCTTTAGATATATAGGAAAAAGGTTTAAGGTAATATTGAGATTTAAGGTTTAGAGATGTAACATATTCAATTTTTAATAATTTTCATTTTCTCTATAATGTTATTTGCAATTTAATTCAATATTTTTACTTATTAATTTATTATTTTATAATCAATAGAAAAATTAATTAAACACATTTGGATAAGAAATACCTACCAAAAACTGAAAAACTCGTTTTCTCTTTGAACCCTAGTTATTAAAATTTATCTTGTATCGGTGAACAAAACCTTTAAATTGAGCCACATTGCAATGATAAGATTAATGTTTGGCTAGAAGTTTCATGTTGGATTATACACTTTTTTTATTTATGCATAATGTAACTGAAGCAATGGCATTAATCCATTCAAAGTTTCAATTGTTTAGTCTAAGGAGATAAAATATAACAGGGCAATAATAAAGATTAACGAATGTGATGTAAATCACTAGAGTGCTGATATTCTTATACCTGTATGAAAGTGGCTATTTGCTAGATTCAAGAGACAAACTACTAATGGTTTTTATGTTACATCCTTCTACAATTATGCCATTTTATCCTCAACATCACCCTCTTCTCTATCTCTTCATTCACCATCTTTATAATTTCCATCTCCATGTCCTCCTCTAACTTCATGTTCCCTACCTTTAATTAACTTCAAGAATTGTCTTAACAATATACTATATTTCAACTTTAGTAACAATTATGATCTTTCCTTACTTAGAGTATAAAAGCCTCAAAATTAGCGACAAATGTCTCTACCATGGATGTAGAGGTTGTAAGAGCCTCAACTCAAGAGAAAGTTATTACTGCAGCAAAACTTGTGATAACCACAAAAAAAAACTTTAATATTAGTTTCTTTCCCTGAAGAAACAATTGCAAAGCAAACATACTTGAAGAAAAGTACGGTTAAGAAGTACGAATGAGAAAATTAACCTAACCTGAAGTTATTAGGAAGAGTTGAGTTGACTAAAGTTTGGACCAGATTTAAATTGAGGATGATGGCTTAGACTAGTTCGAACAAACAATGCCATTTTGCTAAAACCTAACAAAACAACATCTTTTATCAAACTTAATAAAAAATATCGTTTTGTTCAATGATTAGTGCAACATATTAAAGATTTAGTTTTTTATGAAAAATACCCAACCATTAAATAATTATAAGTTGATAAAAATATTATTTTAATAAATTTTAAATTAAAAAGTCTACTCAACATTTAGGATGGCAAGTATAGGTCGTAGCCCAACGGAAAGGCATAAAATGACGTTTTTTTGTCAAAAACATCATCCGTTTTCTCAATTTTCTTTTAAAAAATATGAGTTAAGGTTAGGCCTGACCCTCTTGTGGCCCGTCAGGCCACTACTAGGGCCACGAGGAAAATATTATTTTAATAAATTTTAAATTAAAAAGTCTACTCAACCGGGCCCTCCTGTGGCCCACCGAGCCACTATCAGGGCCACGGTGAAAATATTATTATAATAAATTTTAAATTAAAAATTTTACTCAACATTTAGGGATGACAAATATGACCTGGATCAGCTCGACTTTGGTCTAGGTTAATAGGGCCACGGGCCGTGCTTAGGCCGATGATATCCTGGACTAGCATGACTTTGGCCTAGGTTGACTAAACTACTAGTCTAGCTCGGTTAGGGGCTGTGCATGCCAGTGGCCTGACAGAAAGGCACAAAAGGATGTCCTTTGTTAATTTTTTAAAAGAAATATGAGTTCCCCTAGCCCAGCCCGACCTAACCTATTGTGATCCTTATCAACATTTACATAATCCAAGTTACTTAATTAGTATACTAAATTAGTTGGTTAATGACATAATAACTAGAAAATAACATAAATTTAATGGAATTAAGTTTACGATGCAATAGTACTATTTAATAAATATTAAGTAATAGTAAAAATAAAGATAAAGTTTATTTAAATATTTTATAAAAACGTAAAGAGATGATACGTACCTTTAATCTTTCAATTTAATTTAATTTGACAAAAAAACTAATGTGAGATAATAATTCTAGCACATTACATTACGTTTAGATTTTTTGAAAAATTAAATTAAATTGAAAGATTGAAGGTACATATGTAATAATTCGAGTAAGAGCCTCCTAGGGGGTGGTCGAGTTAGGAGAGTGAAGGGGCTTGGGGCCAAAAGGTCCTGTGTTCGATTCCTCCTACCTACACTCTCTTGATCAAGTCTGTCATACAGGGCTTGCCTAGTACAAAGTACTCAGATGACATGATTTGCAAGCTATTGCGTCAATCTGAAAATTTACCCAGTATGCATCTAAAGGGTAACGACTACGGGTTCCTCTGTTTCATAAAGAAAAGATCTTAATTTAAGTTTTTGTAAAATTTTGGAACCTTGTGGTCTTTTAATATCTCACAAGAACCATCTAATTAATAGAAGTCGGATTAGTAAGGAATGTGAAACAATACATAACACAGAAGGTTGAAATGTTTAACTAAACAAAGAGGGAAGATAGAAACTTATTATATATGTGAAATAAAAGTCGAAAAGAAATGCTTCGAAAACACAATGAATGTAAGAGCAAAGGCAACTGGAAAGGACGTCGGGTAAGTGATTATGTCACAATCAACTTACACTGATTTGTGGCATAAAAGAATTTATAACTAATCAATTAGTGCTATCTTGTTTACAGTAAATGAAAAATTTTAAATTAAGATAGGATTTAGAACTAAATAACTTTAAAATTCAATTGCAATTGGAATGAATTTCAGCATATATAAAATTTAATGCAAATTAATCATTATTTTTAATATAATATATTTAATAGTGTAAAATTGAAAGATATATTACCTTACATAAACATAATAAATTTAGAATTATATAATTTTCTATCATATTTTAAAGATGTATTTTAAAAGCTCAATCATGATATTTATTTTTAAAATTAAGTGGGTAAGGTTTGTCTTTAAAATCTATTTAATTAAAAATAATTGAAGAGGGTGAAAGAGCGTGATCAAATGCATTGGTGGGCTGGGCTAGTGCACGGTGGAGTAAATAAGGTTTGGAGAAAACTCTACTCACTAATGATGGCACAATTATTTTCAAATTTGCTTCAAATGGTAATCTAAATGAAATAATTAGAATTGGTCCTTGGCATATCGGAGGATAACCCATGTTCCTACAAAAGTGGAAGCTAGAGATTGCATTTAATAGGGAGTGTATTGAAGTTTTTCCAAATTGGGTACATTTCCATAACCTATTGCTTGAATTGTGGATTGTGGAAGGGTTAAGTTTTCTTATTCATTCCTTGAGTAATCCGTTTAGTATGGATGCATAGACATCAGGTAAGGATAAGATAAGATATGCAAAAATATGCATATAAGTGAGTCGAAAGGCTACATTACCAAATTGTCTTCCAATTATGCAACTAAGTGAATCTGGGGGGAGGGTGAAAGGAGAAATACAACTATCATCCCTATAGAAGCAATACAATCCTATCAAAAAATAGGTTTCAACTGGGAGGAGGTATAAAACAGGTTGGCAATAGGGGTTAATAGGGATTGAACAATCAACTGTCGAAGTTAAAGATGATTTTGGAGTTCAGTGGGAGGTTCATGAGCAGCCTACTTAGATTCCTCCAATCGAGAGGGACACAAGGGAGCATCCTGAACTGATTAAAAATCAAAATCAATGGCATCCTAGTTCTGAGAGTCCGAAGTTTGCAGAGTATGCTAGTACTATTAATGTAATGCAAAGAAAGATAATCGGTGATTATGTAGAGAATGAGAAAGGGCCAGTCCATTGCAAAAGTTTGAACCAAATACAAATTAATGAGGAACAAGGAACCAGGAGAGCTATAGTGGTTAGTCAACAGAATGAGATTGTTGACACAGTGCAAGAACAAACATCTATGGAGAACTCTAGTGCAAATAATGTGGAGAGTCTAGATAGTGGAGTGAATCACTTCACCTCACATTATTTAGAGCAATGTCAGGTGGATTGGGTCAACATGTTGACTCCATTAGCAACTATTCGACAAAATGAGACTTCTAAGGATAAGCTTCAGTATGAAGAACAGATAGCAATGGTAAACTCCAGTGATAACTGTGTGGCAAGTTAGGAAACTAGGGTTATCATCTCTCAAAATGGAGAATAACTTGGGCCAAAGCACGTCTTGGAATTGAATTGTAATTCTTCTGGACAATAAGTTCCCCTCGAGAAAGGAGTTCAGATTTGGCAGCAGAGAATTGTGATTCCTCATCAGCTGTAGCCTAAGTCCCTGACATTCCAGGAGATTTTTTTATGCAGTCCAAAATTACAGAAAAGAAATCAACAAAGAGGAGAAAGAAAAATCCTGAATACCAACAATAAGGAGATAAGTGGTGTCTATAGTTGTTTCTTCTTATTGTCTATCTTGTAGATAGTTATAATGCCTTAATTAGGGAGTTTTTGGTCATATTGTAATATGATAGTAGACTTAATGCCTTGAACTCATTGTAATGTCGATATAGTTTTAACTATAATTAAAATTATTTTTCATTTTTCAAAAAAAATCTTATATGTTCTAGTGCTTCAAAGGTCCAATATTCAAAGTTGTTAATAAACTTCTAAATATTTCTTAGATTGGTTGAGAAAGATTCGTAATTGTTAATACCTAAAATATCAAAATGAAAGGTAATTGAATATCGAACAAACTAATTAAAAGAAACATGAAAGTCAAAAATACACTCAAATGTAGGTGGCTCTTATAATATCAAACTTGTTTACTAACGACAATTTTCGGTGCATATAAAATACAGAACCAAGCATTTTAGTGTTAGTTTATATTTTTAGGGAAATAATTTTATTTATGATATTATTATTTTAATTAATAAAGAATGATGTATGATATTATTCTTTTAATTAATAAAGACATTCTTTATTTTATATATTTTGTTAGTTATATTTGATATTTTAATACTAAAAGTAAAATTCTTAGAATAATCACTGTGCAATTAAAATTATGATGAGATCATAATTATAAAATTCAATTTGTACTTATTTGTTATTCATAAATTATTCTTAGTTGTAGTTTCATCAAGACAAAATGTTGACACAATAGTAAAACCTGTATATGTTATATTTCTTTCTTATAAAAAAGTAATTAATCTCATAATTAAAATATGAAAAATAATTAAATAAATGTGTGGTACTTATTAGAGAATAAATTTACTGAACTGACCTGATTATGAGGATCTCAAATAAAATATTACTTATGTGTCTGTAGATTTTCTTATTATGATAATCATATAAATGATCCTTAAACTTGAAATTAACAAAGTATCTTATATGAAAATTACTATATTTTGATGCTATTTATGACTTATTTTATTTGGGATAGCTCAGTCGGTATTTCTTAGATATAATATGAATCGAATAGAAATAGTTGAGTAAGTAATAAAAAGATTTATCCTTCCAAAATAATATAAAGAATATTATAATGTTCTTGATTAGTATTAATTTAAAAAATTCTCACGCTAGAGTGAATTGAGATTTGAAAAAGTTTTTTTAAATATCAATTATAAGTCAACTACTAATCAGCAAGAATAAACATAATTGAATTCGACTAGTATTTAACATGTCGGTTGGTACCATGCAAAATTGACGGTACAGACCGGTACCCTTAAACTAAGTTTCGTATCGTTTTCTAATCGGTACAGTACCTTCTGGCCGATATGGTTCGAAATACATAATATTGTTAACATTAAAATTGTGAATTGGATGTTTTTTTAATTTTATTCTACTTACTTAACATTGTTACATGTCTCATAATTGTTACCCCAATAAAATATGATGAAAATGTAAAAACTTATTATTAGCTTTTCATATAAATACATGAATTCTCAACAAAATTTTAAACCATTTGAATTTTTTTTGATGAAATTATATTGATATCTTTTATTTTGAAAATAAATTATGGTATAAATTTAAAAAAAATTCTAAAGTTTTCTTAATCAAAAATAAACGAAAATTTTCCTTAACTCAGCTGGGGAATTGTTATGGAAGATTGTTGCATGTAATTTGTTATTTATCTTTTTTAAAAAAAGCTAACCATGAATAATTTGTTATTCATTCAAAGTTGCAATGCTGAATCCTCTTTTAACATTTACTCCTACCCGTCGCTGTCTGTAATTAGGAAACAAAATTTGTACAATTGAAGATTCGACGGACAATAAATAATCACCTGGATGTCTCCACACTACACACTAACGTAAGCAAAACGAAGGTCCCTCAGGATCAACGGTCCAGTTGCAGTAAAAACAAGTCACAGAAAAACAAAAACAATTAAAAGACTTCTTAATGAAAAACGTAACAGGCTGTGTTCCACGATCGACCAATCCTAACGGTCACTTGCTTTTTCCCTCTCTCTCTCTCTCTCTCTATCAATTAAGCATAAAACATCTGATTCTGAAGCCCTACAGTTGTAGCCTCTCTTTCTTGTCTCTTCACCGTTTTGTCCGTCTTTCTCACTGTCTACAATGGACAATGGACTTGTATTAACCCAAATCTTTAACGCAGAAAGAAAGTGAGAGGCTTAAGGGGAAAGAGAAAAGGAAAAAGAGAGTCTGCCTCTGTGTGTGCGTAATGGGTTGCTTCTTTGCATGTTTTGGTTCCTCCAAAGATCGCAGACGCCCGCTGAAGGTTCAACATCGAGACCAGGTGAGAGGCCCATTTAAGGCTTTGGTTCAGTTGTCTTTTAATGTTTTATGTTTCTTGATAAATATTTCAACTCTGGGTTCTAGTGCCTCCTCCTGTTAGTGGAAGTTGATATATAGAGATTAAATTGATCCTAGTGTTGGTTACTTACAGAGAAACTCAGGTGAAGTTACGGTAGAATCTAAGGTTTCTTTGGTACATGATCACTCGGACAAGCCCTTTGGTACTGTTTCTCAAGTTAGGTGAGTAGCCATTAACTTGGTTTTGATCCTTTCCATTTCTCATCTTTTTGCATTCTACTATTGTTCTCTGACATTACGGCATTATGATGGTTGTACGATACGAGTACAGGGGCAAGCCAGAGGACCAATTGACATTGAGTCCTAGGAAGAAAGTAACGTTTGATTTGAATGTGAAAGCTTATGAACATGTTTTCCTTCAAGAATCGGTGGAATATCTGCCGGATAAAGGAGATGGTGGTAAGGCTTTCGGCGAGGAGGATACTTCATCAGCTAAAGCGAGTCAATCTGGGACTGAAGATAGTTCAATTACGATCTTGGGGTCTTACCCTCTCAACCACAGATACCAGAATAGTAGGGACAGTGACGATGAATTGGACTATGAAGAAAGTGATGTTGACGATGATGGTTACTATGATGATGTCTATGAAGATGATTCTGTTATGGAATCGAAGCCTCAAATACCTGTGAATGGAGTGTTCAGTGAGGAGAAGGAGATTGATGGTTCTGCTGCAATAAATGGGTTGCCTGAGAGGGAAGTCAAGTTCAATCGAAATGTTAGAGATAGAAGTGCTTATGTTCACTCGGTGCTGAACCCTGTTGAAAACCTGAGTCAATGGAAGGCTGTAAAAGCCAAAGAGACACCAGCATTGAGGCATCTGAAAGAGAACCGGCCCCAAGTTTCATTTAGTTGGGACCCTAGTTTTAAAGAATTGTCTCTCAGTTTCAAGTCAGAGAAGGGAAACCAAGAAATACCAGTGGATGCAAGCTTGTCTAATTGGTTGGGCTCACCAGAGCGTACACCAATTAACAAGCCTGGCACAACTGGTATATTCACCATTACACCTGAGGAAAGCATGCCTTCACCAAAAAGCTTTGAGGATAGACCTATTCTAGGTGCACTAACGGTGGAGGAGCTCAAACAGTTCTCTGTTTCTTCGTCACCAAGGAGATCTCCCCCTAGCTGTAGCCCTGATGAGATGCCTATAATAGGGACTGTTGGGACATATTGGAATAAAAACAGCTCCATCAAGGGTCCTGGTTCAGCTTCTTCTTATAAAGGAATACCAAACACAACTAGCAAGTACAGAGAGGTATATGGTAGGTAACATTTGTGAGAATGCTTTTGAATTACTTGTTGATGCGTGCTTATTTAAGTTTGATGAGTCTGCAGGATAAGAAGGTGAATTGGCATTCCACTCCATTTGAGACAAGGCTGGAGAGGTGTTTGAATGGAGATACATACTGCTAAACTCTAGAATAGAATGGAAAGCATTCGCGTGAATTGCTTATTTTTGTAATTCTTTTTAAGTGGTTGATTTGACGGTTTAATCAAATTTCATTGCATAATCTCCATTTGATTTAACTGAAAGTCCTTTCAACTTGCATGTTCAATTCCTTCGACATTGTGAAAAATGAAAACAATCATCTTCTTCTTCCTTTTTTTTTTTTTTTTATGTGGCAAATCTTATGTACATGGACTAATGAAATTTTAGTGACTATACCAAAATCTGGACTTGCACTCTAACCTGGCCCGCCTTTACCCTATTAATCCTCCAACTCCCCTAATTAACCTAAAAAAATTTCCAAATTTGTTTAACCGAATTTCCCTAAGACTCTCCATCATGACTCGTCCTCACATTCATTACTCGAAGAGGGGTGTGAAGAAGAACAAGACAAAGGGGGTAAGAGGAACTTTTTTTCAACTTAAGTTCGTAAGTAGTCAAGTGGGAGAAGGCGCAGAGGAAGTGCCATAAACTGATTTTCCCAAAACTTTTCATCATCTTCCTCTTCTGCCTATTATGGGAATGAAAGATACATAGAATTTAAGTAAAGTCAGAAACTATTGGAAAGTGGACAATATTGTATTGACTTGCTTTTAAAATGGGCTTTCTTACCTTAAAGTGGATGTTGTTATATATTGGCTAGATTTGGTTGAATACCAAGTTTCACAAGTGTAAAGTTCTAGGTTTACTACCTTATATTACCTTACTAAAGCATTATAGGCTTTACTTAGCTTATTTAAACTGTTGTTGCTTGCTTCAAATTTTTTTGGAACTTATTTGTTAACAATCCTGTCAAACAGAAGTTTCAGAAGAAACTATCATATTTCTTAGATATTCTTTTACTTAATCCCAGTTGATTATTATTAACCAAGTTGGTTTCAGGATTATAGTTAGTAGTTCCCTTAACATTTGCAAAATATTGGATTCATATAAATTTTTTATTTAAATGTAACGAAATCGTTAAAATTGATGTATTCATGAAAGTTTTGTAATACCTAGATGAATCATAATTTGTTCATCTCTTGCTATCTTGCTCTTTTTTTTCTTTTTTTTTGGTTCCAACTTTGGATAGAAAACATGGGCCTTACTTCTATTATAGAGGGCTTGCTTTTTATTAGGAAGTTGTGTTACGGGCGTGCGTTTGTACTAGATAAGGCTGCCTACCATTTTCAAACTGTGGAGTTGTGTCATGCATATGGTTGTAAAATTTGGCTTGATACTAAAGGAGATAAATTGATTTTGATGTGCATTTTAATGTGATTTTTATGTATAATTTTAAGATTGATTTTTAGTTGTTTATGTTCACTTATTCTCTTAATTGAGGAAATGAAAACTACAAACTCGTCTAGTAGTATAGTCAACAAGATTGAAGACCACTTACATTATTGTAACTGTGGATGTGGATTGATAACACATGAGGATTTCTCACACCAATTCCAACCCAAAAAGGTGATTTTATGGATATACTTAATTTAAGATAAACTCTAAATAAAAAGTATTTTATTAAATTGAATTAGGTTATTAAATTTGTATACATATTATTTGTACAGCAAACGAAAATAAGATCACTTTGTGTGACATGAAGAAATATTGACAAGAAGTATAAATGTTATAAATAAGCTTCAAAAGATCAATGAGACATTAAAGAATCAACAAGACCATTTATTGTTGCGGAAGATATTAATTTAAAGTATAAGAATTTTTTCGAGAATTCTAAAATTTATTTTTTAAAAGTTCTTTAACTACATGATTAGTTTTTATCTTTTATCCGATATATAATTGGTTGATAAATTACATCAACAAATACTCCAAGATGCCTTGACTAAATCTTTAAATTAAAGAGCTAACCAAAATAACTATAAATATAATAAACACATTGAGATGGAACAAACCAAGAGTAACTTTAGTTAAATTAAGAAGAAGGCTTAGTTTGATATTATCGTCCGTCACGAGGGTAACAATCACCTCTTCTTTGCAAGGCACTGGTGGGTTAAGGTCTCTTTTGCCGCTTCTATCCATTATCAGTCTAGACAAGGTTCTTCACGAATTAATCTTGCCCATGGTCTTTAAGGTATTTTATGTTGTTAAATCAATAATGCTTCTATCTTTTCCTATACAAGAAAAGAGAAATACATAATTCAATTAAATTCAGTTGAAAGACAAAGTCAATACTAAAAGCAAAAAATAAAAAATAAAAAAGATAAAGATTAATTATAAAAAATCTTAAATTTTATTACATTTTGTAATTCTATCTCTAATTTTAAAAAGTGACAATAAAATATTTATATTTGTATTTTTTTTTTGTAAAAATAGCTTAACTATTAAACTTTTTGTTGACGTTGCTGTCATGACTTAATAAGTCAATTAATATCTTTACCATACAGATGACAAGTTTACTACAATTTCCAAGTTAGAAAATTAATATTTTAAAATTAAAAATAAATTATAGAAAACTTAAATCCTTAATTAATAAAGCTTGACCTCTATTTGTTTCTACAAATAGCCTCATCTTCCTTTCAACATAAGGATGATAATGGGTCGGATTGTGCTGAGCTCACCCATGCCGAAATTGGACTCAAAATTTAATCGAACACGAAATATATGGCTCAAATCCAAGCATGTGCCTAATAGGGCTTGAGAATCTTAAAGCTGATCTAGCTTGAACCTGACCCAAACTTTTTTGCTTTTCAATTTAAAATTTGGAAAACTTTCCCAACCTTAGCTAAAGTTTGGTTAAAGTAGATGTTTGGGTTGATGAGCTTAATTTCCAAAGCCTACTTCAACCTCCTGAATACCTCCTTAGCAACACCCTGATTTTGTCCTTCATAGTTAAAAATATGTTTTGCCTAAGTGAATTTATGACGTTTGCCTAAATCCAAACGAAAAACTTTCATTTTCGACAATCCAATGACATAGCTGCTTTGATACTATATATAATACGTAACATAGACCTTATTATGTATCTTGGATCGTTTATGAAAGGGTTAAAAATGAAAGAAATAAGAAATACCTAATTTTAGTTCTATCTTAACTTCCGAAGCAATTTTTATGGCCAAAACAAGCTCCAATCTCCCGAGACCTTTCCAAAAAATGTTTACAGACACTTAGTTAACGTTTTCCTACAATTTTCTCAACATATCAACGCTCTTAATGAGTCAGAAAATCCGTATACTTACGAATAATATGAGTAACTATAAGAAACCTTAATCTTTATATATAACTTTTATATTAAGTTTTCCTATCACAGGCCTAACATAAGTCCGATTTGTACTAATCGAGATCTATTTTTCTCTTAAACTTTGACCCATAAATGTAGATCATTGATTGAACTACTTTATTATCTTTATTTTGATTAAATTATATAAATTAATTGATAGGTTATTAAAATTAAAAAATATAATTAATAGTTGTCAAAATTGCCCAATTGTTTCCTTAGGTCATCTCCAACCAAGGCACCAAAATACCAAATTTGGTGTTTTGGTGTAAAAAATCTCCTCCAATCAAGGCACCAAAAGTACATATTAAAATGGTGCAATGAACAGTAACGCGTCAAATGGTGCAATGAACAGTAACACGCCAAATTTGGTGTGTTACTATTTATTACACCAAAAGTACAAAAAGACAATTTTATCCCTTCACTTTTTAACATTTTCCTTTTATGCCCATTTCACAAATTGATTTATTTACATAATTGACTAAGTAATTAAATTTAACATATTTATTACTTTACACAAAATATATC
>JANSVA010000004.1:19230618-19252918 GCA_025504915.1 Erythroxylum reticulatum | reverse complement strand
TTAAGCTAACTTAATTCTAACACTTCATTCTAACCTTTAATTTCAACATTCCCTTCATACTTACTAATTTACTGACTAAACTCTAAAAATAAATAATAAATAATAAAACAAGTAAATCAAAAATAAAGAATAAATAAATCAAAAAAAATTTCGGGGCCCAACGCGAACCATATCTAGACTCATGTTAGAGGTGTTCTATC
The DNA here is from genome assembly GCA_025504915.1 of Erythroxylum reticulatum. Lineage (NCBI taxonomy): Eukaryota > Viridiplantae > Streptophyta > Magnoliopsida > Malpighiales > Erythroxylaceae > Erythroxylum > Erythroxylum reticulatum. The sequence continues at coordinate 19,252,718 of JANSVA010000004.1, read as the reverse complement.
ACAAAATAAATTGAAAGAGGGCTTAAGCAACACAGTAGGCTAAAACAGTTTAGTATTTGGCCTATATTGGTTAAAAAAATTAAAGTTTTATGTTTCACAAGAGATACGATAGAAAATAAAAAGAGATGAATTTAGGATTGGTTTTGAAACATTGAAAAAAATTTGAAAGTTGATAAAAACATCTGATATTAAGAATAAAATAATATTGGAAAAAAAACAAAAGAATCATTAAGAACATTCAAGATTCAAGAGATGAGAACTTAATATTCTTTCTTATGTTCTTTATTATTTATTATAGATTTTATTTATTGTATTATAAACTAATTAGCATATATATCTAAATGGGATGAACCTTATAATGATTTTTTAAAATTGATTCCTTTGTTTAAATGAAAGAGTGATTTTTTTGAGAATTATTCATGTTTTTTATTATGTTGAATTAAAGTAATGAATGTAGAGGATTCAACATCAAATTCATATATAGGATTGAAGTCGAAAACACAAAAGTCTTATATATAATTAGGTTATAGTATGAATAATGAGGGTTGAATGGAATTTTGGATATAAGATCAAATTATCTTTCTAAGTTAGAGTGAAATATGTCTTGGTAATTCATAGAATGAACTAATGCATTCTTAGGAACTTTTGATTTGAGAGAAATTCGATCAAAATACTTAAGAATATGAATTATATGTTTTAAACGTGAGAGTACAATTGCAATTTTGGAATTCTTATTGATCAAATGACCCAGATTTAATCATCAAACCAAGATAAATTCCAACATAGTAAAGACCTAAGAAGATTATTATTATATCTTAGTTATCAACTAATTATTTATTCTTAATTATTGCATTATTTTTAGTGATTCCAAGTTGTTATTTTTGTTTTTATTTTTATTTTTTACTCAATCATTCACTTATTTAGATTAAATAATAAGAAGATAGTTAGTACTAGTAATTTCAATCCTTATGGGATTGATACTTAACTCATTGATCCATATTAGATGAAACAATAGGTGCACTTACCTTGGTGATTTCTCTTGTATTCTATTTTGTGTTTCCTTTCTATATCACATCAAGTTTTTGACATCGTTGCCAGAGAATTAAAATACTAGGAAAGCTTTATTTTTAATAGTCTAATCACAATTTTGTTTGTTTTTATATTTATTTATTTTATTCTATAACACTCCTTTCTTGATTTTTATGGTTATATTTGTCTTCTAGGTATAGGTTAGTTGGTGTATGACCAAATGTAGTGTTGGATTACCTCTTAAGACAGATCTAAAAATAAAATAGACATTACTTTAGAAACTAAGATAAATAAACCTAAAAGTTTGAACGCAACTAGGCCAAACGATTAATTTAGCCCCCAGTGTTTATAGTAAAATCTGAGTTAGAACATAACATTTTGAAGCATTCAAAATGAACATTAATGTTTGCAAAACATTTAAAATGAACCCTAATGTTTGGAAAGTGTTTAAAAGAATTCCTCACTAGAAGGAACAACTAAGAATTTTTTTCTGACATGGATTTTTAAATTTTTTTATTAAAGTAGGGCCAATTGGATTGGGAGGTGGGTTAAAAATGGACATCCCATTTCCATTTAAAACGGTGATTTGGGACTTTTTGTTTTTGCCTAACATCTTTTTGTTTCTGCAAAAACCAATAATGGAAGTCGTTGTAATAACAACACGTTTTAACGACGTTAGGGTACTTCCATCGCAAAAAAGAAACAATTATTGACGACTAGAAATTTTTGTCATTGTATGTGGAACAAATAAATGTGATTAATGTCTATTTAGCAAAACGTCGACAATTGCTCGAAAAATAGCAACTAAAAACTAAATTGCGTCACAAATTGAATCACATTTTATCGACGATTTCGTGAATCGTCGTAGAAGGTTGAGCTAAGATAATATGAACCGATAAATGTTTGAATGTCATGGAATTTTCACTATTAACGATGATTATTGTACTTTGTCGGTAAAGTTTGGTGATGAGTTTCTTTAGTGTCATGGATTGTTGGACACATTGTGACCATTTTCCTTTATTCGTCACAACTGAGGTAGGATATAACGATAGTCTATTATTTTGTCACTAAAAGTGGTTCTTCGAATATTTTTGAAAATTTTATGTGAATATTGATGAAATTTGATATGTGATAATATTGTTAAAAATCAATAATATTTGGAAGACAGGTTGTTAATAATAATTAATAATTGTAGTTAAGGTTAACTATAATTGAGATTTTTATTATCTATCCTAATTAAGATATTTTTTGTTGTAAAGTTGTTTTCAATATTTAAAACATATTGTTGAAAAACACACAGTAAGTTATTTAAAATATGAAAAGTAAATATATTTTGGAAACAGTTAATTTTAACAATACTAAAAATATCATAATTTTAAGTAAAAAGTATTATTAATCATTAATATTTAGTAATAGTAAAATAATTATTTATAAAATTTTTGGAAATGCTATCAATACAATATAATGATATATGGCAAGTAGCATAAATAAAAGGTTAACAATTCTTACAGACATAGAATAACAACAATAATAACAAAAATAGTACGCAGTTTGACCCCTAACTAAATGAGAGGCTGTTTGAAAAATTCTTACTGATAGAACAATAAATAAAATTTAAAGCTGAGTCATTCCATCAATAAATGACAATAATATAATTTTTGATGAATTTCAAGTGACATGAGAGTCGGTAAAGATAAATGAGTTTCCTATGTCTAGATTCCCAAGAAGGATTCTTTCACGTTCGAAGGCACTAATTGAAATAGTGAAAGATCTTCCCTCAGGTGTAGGGTTATTGATACCCTCTTCCAACAACTTCTTCACTATAGCTAAACTTTTAGAGGATACAGTGAATGAGTCCCCAAATTTAGTATAAAAGACAATTTCTTTGGACGAACTACTAGTATGATGCGTTTCACCTAAAACACAATCAGTATAAAACTTAGATTGGTAGTTTAGTGAAACCATTTAATGAACCTAAATTGGAACTCATACATACTTGAATGAGCAGAAGAAGTCTTTGGAATTGACAAATTTTCCAAAAAAACTAATTTTCCTAATCCTTTATGAACTGTTGTGACATCGCCCCTGCCTCCATGACCATAGATGTTATCTTGAAGATTTAAGGAAGATTAACACAACATATAGTATATATCATCAAATGTGAATATATATAATAGCTTCATAATATGAAATGAGATCCACATAATAAGGAAGGTGATGTAGTTCGAATGATACTAAAATCCTTAAAGAAGAAGATTGACCATAGATGGCAAACGATTATTAGTGTATGAAAACGGGATTTGTTTTGCATTTTATTTTCCTTCAGTAGAGACAATTTTCCTACATTCCTCCCAACGAAATGAATTCCTACCATTAGAAACTAGTCGCCATGTTGACATTCCTTGATTAATTCAGTTAAGACTTATATTCTACAAATGTGAATTTAGAATAAAATTCATCATATTCAACTCTAATTTTAATAATAAGTTAAAGTACTACAATTTAGTACTTATACATCTCTAATCTGCCTAATGAGATGAATGTTACCCTTATTAAAATAACAGTAATCTATTTACCCTTTGTATCATAACAAAATTTTGGAATTTAAAGTAGATTACACATGACTATGTTCTTGATGTATAGAAATATAATATCATCTATATTGGGTTATATTACTATTAATACAAATTAAAAAAAGTTAATTACTCTTTCAAACTTTAATTACTCTTTCAGACCTTTCTTTAAATAGTTAGCAAGCTTTCTTGAGGGAAACATTAAAGGTCATAAAAAGAAGTTAAATCATATATAACAAACAAAGGAAGACAATAAATCATCTTTGAAATACAACCATAAACACAACCTATACAACAAATGTAGAATTACAAACTCACAATAAACACCTAATGGTATAAATTAAACTTAGCGTAAGATAGAGGGTTTAAAAATAGAAAAAAAATGATACCAATACAAACAAGGATGGTTTTTTGACAATGATGACCACAATATAGGAGACGAGCATAAGAGAGGGGACAATGGATAGTGGACTGAGAATGTAGAGGAATGTTGACGGATAACACGAAAATGAAGAGAAGTTTGTTGAAGTAGTGATAAAAACCTAATACAAAACGAAGTCATTTCTTGTTAAGGTAAACGATGTCATTTTCCATTTTGTTGGAAGAAATATAGTACAATGTTATTAGAAATAGAAAAACTGTTGCAAATTTAAAGACATTTCCGTAATCGTTGTCACTTTGCATAACATAATTATTATTACAAATAGAGAAAAAATTATTATTACAATGCCTTAATGATCGCTATAATATTGTTTGAAAATATTAGAAGTTAATCATATTGGTTTATAATAATATTATAAGTTTATTACAAATAATTAGATCAATATTACATTAAGTGAACGAATTTGATTATACGGATGTTCACTTGTTATTAATTTTTTAAAAATAAAATATTATTTGAAAATAGTATTAAGATAACTTATAAGAAATAAAAGCTAGGAGACAATATTTTCAAATATTCTTTTGTAAATGGAAATCAACATTAAATATTAATAATTTCCAAATATGATGTTAATGATTGGTTGTAATATGAGTATTTTATATTAATCATTTTATCTAAATAAAAAATTTATGAAAAAAGTTTAGTATTGGTGACATTTATTTAATTTGGTAACAAAATATTGCAAAATTTGCAACACCTATTTAATTTAGTAGGTAAATTTGGGATTTGGTGACAAATTTTGTCTTCGTCACCAAATGTAGTGAATTACAAAAAAAAGCTAAGATGGCATCTTTTTTTAATTATAAATGACATCGTCCTAGTCTGTTTAACATAGATGTGCGAAACACCTCTCTTTTTCCCTCTTTTTTCATTTTTGTCCATTCCTCTGCACAAACACTCCATTGCTGAAACTCTTTCACACCCATCATCAGTTTTTAAACTTTCTTCGCCTCTCTCTATCATCCATCGTCTCCTTATGCTTTGTCTCCAGCTGGTGAGTGGTGTTGCTTTTGTTTTTTGGGTCTCACAATAAACATCGAATGTATTTATCGATAACCATGGGAATTTTTTATGTGGAATGTTAAGTTTTTTGCATTATTTGTTGATGATAATGGTTGAATTATAGTCGATATGTGTTATTGTGGTTGAAGATAGAGAAAATAATGAAGTTTTTTTTGTTAATTTAGGTTGATATGTGGTTGTATATTAGGTGTTTGAAAAAATTCCTGAATGATATTGATATCATTTTCTACAATTTTTTCATGTTTAAATTCATTATGGTTTCATGGTAAATGTGAATAGTTTTCTTAATTTTGTGGTGGAGAAAATTATTGTGCATATAAAGTGTTCTTTAATGCATATAATTTTCTTTCTTGTCTAACTTTAATATAACTAGGGTATTGATAAACAAATACATATACCATGCATTATAGCATGAATTGTATGTTTCCAATATAACTACAAATGTAATTATGCTATGTAATTAGTGTGAATAGTTTTTTGTAATCAACATGATATTCTTATTGAAAGTATTTTGTTACTAAGCATACTTTGAGTATGTCAAATAATTTTGCTTTAATTTTGTCTTATAAACTCATATGATTCAAATGCTCCTCTCCTTTAGGAAGTTTAGTTAACTCTTAAATAATATGGCTTTTATATTGATGTAGTTTTATTATCTATTACTTTTCTCGATTTAGAAAGATGAAAGCTATGCTATGTATATATGGATGTAGTTACTCTTCTCATCTAAGACTTGGACATATGCTATGCATATAACGTTCGAAGTTGAAATTGTTTTAATTACTAATAAATGAATACAAGATGAACAATATTGTAATTTGCAACTATATTTACAGTTAACAATAATTTCTTTTAATGTTGAAAAGATAAAGAGCAAATGTATAATATTAAATATGAAATTCCCTTGTTTTATAGACTTTGTTTTGTGTTGAAGAGTGTCCATAATCTTCCGATGTACTCCTTCTTTATAGTTTGCAGTTGTCCGGTGATCTAGGTAAGTCTTTCAACCTATTTACAATATGTTTTGCTTTACTAGTTAGAGTATTTGTGAGAAATTTTTTTGTGATATTTTTTTTGTGATATTCTGAGTATCACTTAACATAAAGTTCTAATTAGTAGTAACTTTTATTGTCACATAACAATTAAATGATGATTTCATTTAATATGGGTATTGTTTGAAACATTGAGGTATGATAAACCCTTAGGATGGTATATAGATTGGAACCTGATGATGTAGCTCCAATGGGGCTTATAGGTGAAAAATTCTAGGAGCCTAGGAGCCACAGTGAGAAGTCCTTTTCTCAATTCACGGGTATAGCCAATACCACATACCATAGCATTTCTTTTCTTACGAAATTTGTTTGTATAAACTTTAACTAGGATGTGTTCTAGTTTTTTATTAATGCAAATGATGTGTTGGTTTTGTGTACTAGTTTGCAATATTCTTAGAACATAGGATGATATATAGGCTGGAAATCGATGATGCAGCTCTGATAAGGCTTATAGGTGAAAAATTCCACAAGCATACGAGTCACAACGAGAAGTCTCTTTCTTGATTCACAGGTATAAACAGCGTCACGTACCATAATGTTTCTTTTCTTACGAACATTGTTTGTATAAACTTCAAGCAGGATGTGTTCTGGTTTTGTTTTAATACAAATGATGTTTTGGTTTTGTGTACTAGCTTGCAATATTCTTATAATCATAGGATGGTATATGGGTTGGAAATTGATAATGCAACTCTGATGGGGTTTATCGGTGAAAAATCCCATGAGCCTAGGAACCACAGCGAGAAGTCTCTTTCTTGATTCACAGGTATAAACAACACCACATACCTTAATTAATAGTAACTTTAATTTTAACATAAAATTAAACAAGAAATGCATTAAATAATTCAATTATCTTCTTTAATTGTATAACTACATGAATATAAGTTAGATGTCTCATCAGAAATGGTCCACTGAATATGTAGAAGGCGTTAAGAGTTTTATGCAATTTGTGCAACATCAAATGGGTGATGAATGTCGTATTCATTGTCCTTACATCAATTGCTTAAATGTTGACTTTCAAAGTCAAGATGTGGTATATAATCACTTGCTAATCCAAGGCATAGATAAATTCTATAGTCTATGGCTTTATCATGGTGAACATAAGGAAACAAGTTGTAGTAGAACTAGTGGTACAAGTTATGATGATAGTAACAATAATGATGTGGATGATTATGATGTTAATGATGATGGTGATGATGGGATTGACTAGACGTTAGGCAATTAGAGGAATTATATGGAGACTATGAATAAAATAGGTATGCCTAACATGATTGGTAGTATAACTGAAGATAATTTTGGGAAGTTATTGAAAGTTGCTCAAGAAGAATTATATTTAGGGTGCTCAAACTTCTCACAACTATCTTTTTGTAAAACCTCACTCTTACAGGACATGTGCCTGACATCCTGAATGATATCTAAATACGTACCCCACAAGAATGGCATGCTAGAGCAATCACGACACTAACTTAATCATGGTAACATCATTAAAAGGATAAATGTCACAATATTTAAAACCCAAATTCCTCCTTTCATTTCATAAAACCAAATATGTATATTGTAGCATTTCATATTTCATCCCTATATACAATAACATCTACGTATGTACATTTTTAAAACTATCAAAGTTTACATCTCTATATACAAAACACACTACCTACATTAGGAATTATACAAAAACGCTATCTAAATACTTCAGTCTCAGCTGACTGACCTTTGAGCTATTTTTTCTTTCCAAAAGTACAAAAATTATACTTCTTTTAGAGTCTCTCTATCACTAGTATCCTCCCTCAAACTTGAAATATTAACGTTGAAATTTTGATGAGTTTTACGAACTCAATGAGTTAACCATCCTCGATGGTTCACTCAAATCATATAACACATCACATCATATATTCACATAATTCACATCATTTCATTCATCATGTAGCATCACATATCACATTCAGAGCAGTCAAACAAATGAGACTCACTTTCATTTATTACTTTGTTGTGATTGAGTGCCTTTTTACTAGCCCATATCCCTTGTGGATACCGGGCTTGTTTTAAATAATGTCCCATATCCTTTAGTGGATACTAGGTACATTCATAACTGATCCAGAGGCTCTTATCACATTCTAAGCTTTAAGCTTTTTTCGGTGGCTACTCTGATCACAACAACCTTTATATTGTCATGCTCACATTTATCATTGGACCTCGGTCCAGCATTCAACATAAATATTGAGTATCACTTATTTCATAAAATTCACACATAAGGAGCACTTCTAATATCTTATTAATGCATAAAACACCTTGGACATTTAATGTTCAAAATCAACAAAATAACATTCATAAAATAATTCCATACAGAATTTAAAACAAACTATTATTTAAGTGAGACTGTCTAGGTTACTCACAGTTTGCTCCAGATAGTTATTGGCTTGAAGTCCTGGCAATGTCCATATGTGGTCGCTCAAATCGTTCTTCTAAATCATGCAATATAAATTTACACATATCACAAATTTGCACAATTATATAAGTATTCATTTATGCAGATATGTATATATATGAATTATGTACAATGCATGCTCAATGACAATCCCAGGTATGTTCCCTTTTATTCACATCATATGATCATTCATAAATCAAAACTCATATATGTATAATTTGAACTTAGGTTTTCCACCTCAATAATCCAAATTTATTCTAAGTTCATCACTCAATCGTTCATCCTAGCTTTTTTCTCAAAATAAATTTTTGGGTCAATTTTGCATGATCATTATGACAAAGAAAATGAAGTATTTAGGCAACACCTTCTCCTAATAAAATGTTCCCGTAGGTATTAAGTTTCTAATGACATAAATTTATCACAATTTGGTTCAGTATTTTGCAAGTTATGCATAAAATATTTCAAATTATACTCAAACTGCAACAGTGGTCAGTACTTAACTTCAAACCAAAAATTGAAACTCTTAGAGACAATTAAAATTCAATTCCTTCATAAAATTTGTAACCATATGTCTGTAGTTTAATCTAAATAAGAAATCATCCCATTTGGATATCTAAAGATTAAGATATGGCCAAAATACTGATGTTTGTTCAGTGAAAACACTCCATTGATGAAATTCCAACACACTTCATCATTTTCATCCAAAACTCATCAATCAATCATTATCAATCCTTTCTTAATGAATTCAGATATCATACAATTAGGTGCAGAGGAAAAAAATGTGTGAAGAGTTTGTGGTTCAAATTTCAAGTCAATCGGAGATCTGAAGAAGAAGTTATGGCAAAAGAGTGAAGAATGTTACAAAACTGTCAAATATCACTGCAACCTCACTGTCACTATCGTGCTTGTGCACGATCGTGCATTTCTAGTTGGTTGCTCACTATCACGATCATGCTTATGCATGATCATGAATTTCTAAATACCTCCTATCTGTCACAATCATGCATCTGCATGATCATGTAACTCCTAGATAATCCTTTCTGTCATGATCGTGCAGTTCCTCTGAGGCTAGCACGATCGTGGCAGATAATGTTCTCCATATTTTACGAAACTACATAATTTTCATCTCTTCTTCATCTCCTTTACTAAATCCAACATTTATAACTTATTTACTCATTATTTCCTCTTCATTCCTACTTCCATTTCATCTCAACTTAACACAAACAAATCAAAATCTATGATTAATCACAAACATAAAAAACCAAACATATCAAACATGCATTCCTCATATTTTTTGCAATTTTATCTTTATCAACACCTTCATTTCATCTCTAACTTTTCATTTTAATTCTTCTCGTATCACGAAATCACATTAATCCTTTTTCCTTAACTCTAGACTCATTTTAGTTCATCTTTAAAATACCCAAAGGGATTCACGTAATAACAGTAAAAATAGAGCATACATATATCATCTTTCCATGAATTTTCTATGCTCTTTTTATACACATTTTCAATGATCTTTCAAGTTTAAACTCATCTCTACAACAACTTAAGAAAGGTTACTCCTCTTATATGTAGAAATAAGACATTTATATACACATTTCATCACTCGCGATTCACACATACACTTTTATGATCAAGTTATCAATCTCAAATTACTCATCATATTAGTTTCATTTAACTCTGCCCATAATGGTTAATACATGACTTACTTGATTTAGTTTCTAAATCTCCACTCTCTTCAAGAACACCAAGAAGCTCTAACTTCTCCTACAACTCACGTACATCAGTAAGAAGGTTAGGAGGTTTAGGTTTTTCTTATAGCAAATGAAGAAAACAACAAGGTAACAGTAGCAAGTGAAAGGTGAGAAAGCTAGTTTCAAAGTTGATGGAGGTTGTTGAGAATATTCGTGAAGAAGAGAAAGTCACGAAGAAGAAGAAGAAGAAGTAAGCAAGATTTAGACAATAAAATTATCTTTCAAGTATAATCGTGGGAATAAAGACTAGGCTTGGCAAGTGACACTTGCCACATGTCCAATTTCTATGAGTTTAAATTAGGTTCTCTTATTAAACTAGTCCAATCAACTCCAATTTCTACAATTGTCTCTCAATTTTCAATGACATATGTCATTAAATACCAATGTCATTTATAAAAAATTTCCACTATCATTAGACTCTTATTTCTACTACCATTTATAAATTATCTTACCACTTGGCATTTTTCTTAGTCCAGAAATACCCAAAATTTTTGTAAATTTCAAAAAATATTCCAAATCAATAATTATAATCACCAAATCAAAATTTAAGAAATATACTCCATAATTCTTAATAAAAATCACATTTATAAATCAATTATACCTGAAAAATGTCAATGAATAGATGTACATTCATTTTAGTGTGTGCAATGAGTAATAATCACAATGTGTGTATGCTATATTATGTATGAGCATGAAATGCACTTTCTAACTTCTCAATAAACTCTCATGTACACTATTCTAAGGTTCTAACCCTTAGCATGAGATAGCGGGATGTTAAACTTTTGTTGTTAAGTTGTTGCATTTGAAGGTCTATAATAAATGAGGTAACAAGTCTCTTGACATGTTAATTGACTTACTTAACGATGCATTACCTGTTAGACACAAATTGCGAAAATCTTACTATGATGCAAAGAAATTATTAAGGGACCTTGGATTAAGATATATTTCAATTCATGCATGTCAGTATGATTGTGTTCTATTTTGGAAGGAAAGTAAAGATGTTTAGGAGTGTCCGATTTATGGTACATCAAGGTAGCAAGTGGACGATGGGAGAGGGAAAAAGATACTGAATAAAATCCTTCATTATTTTCTATTAAGCCAAGACTACAAAGACTTTTTATGTCAAAAAACAGCAATGGATATGAGGTGGCATAAAGAGAAACGCATTGAAGATAACATTATGTGTCATCCATCAGACTCAATAGCATGGAAAGAATTTGTTATAAAGTTTCCATGGTTTGCACATGATTGTCATAATGTTCGACTTGGATTGGCCACATATGGATTTAATCCTTTCGGTAATATGAGTACTTCATACAATATGTGGCCGGTTATTCTAATGCCATACAATTGACCTCTGTAGAAGTGTATGAAGGACCCTTTTATGTTATTTTCTTTGCTTATTCTAGGTCCCACTTCTCCTAGTAAGGATATCGATGTCTATATGCAATCATTAATTGATGACTTAAATGATCTATGGAAGTTTGGAATACAAACTTTTGATGTTGTTCAAAGTGAAACATTTAGAACGCATGCTGCTGTTTTGTGGACTATAAATGATTTCTCAGCTTATAGGAATTTTTCTAGGTGGAGCACTAAAGGGTATATGGCTTGTCCTGTGTGTAATCATCAAACTTATTCAATGAGGCTAAGAAGCAAAATATGTTATACAGGCCATCATCGTTATTTGGATCATAGGCATAGATGGCACACATTTAGGTGACATTAGACTTGGAAAACACCTAAGTAATAGAAAGTGAAAGAGAAATGATGTTGAACTCAATTGGACAAAAAACATATTTTTTTAATTTGGCATATTGGAAGGAATTACTATTGAGTCATAATCTTTGTTTTTTGAAAAAATTAAATGGAGTAGATATATTGAAAATGAGTAAAGAAATAATTCTACAACCTTCGAAGTTATACTCCTTTATCAAAGCCAACCAATGACTATTAACCACTTTCTTAACAGAAACGACTTCGTTTCTAGGTCCCTACACTTATTACATATTGATGTCTCTTAATTGCTGAAGGGTCTGGATTAAAGAGGATAATTCCCATCTCCTCTTCTTCTCGCTACCCGTCATTTTCCCTAACTAGGGTTGATTTCTTCAATGGAAATGAAGGTCCCGTTCCTCAACCAAACCTTATAAGTGAGATAATCTGTTAGGTTCATTCTTCCTTACTTCTTCTTCATCTGATTACTTTTTTCTTTTCTCATGTCAAGTTTAACTGGTGAGATTCTCACTGTCGCTAGATATTGCCTTCCTCAAAGGGCATGGAGAATGATCTTTGATGAGGTACCTTCTTTTATCTTCTTGATCTGTATTTATATTCTTAATTTGTATTTACTCTTTATATTAGATTCTCCCTGAACCTATTTTCTCTTCCACTTGTTTTGCTTCTGTTCCTCTACTTTGTCCTTATATGCTCTTATGTTAAATACTTTAGCCTCTTACACATTCAGAAGCTTGGATATTTTTGTTACATGCTTAGTTAATCTATTTCAGAAGGATGAGCTCTTTGAGTTCTTGATTTAGTTCTGATGCAAAAACCTTTTTGGTGATTGGATACCACCAAATCATCTGAGGTTCCTTTATTTCCACACCCTGTATATAAATAGCCCTAAGGACAAGACACGAATCTATATCTCTGGGTTCCTAGGGTTTGAGAGATTGGCCATCTGTACTATTTCTATGATTGTATTCCCTAGATTTGGTCTTAGGCATCTGCTCAATATAGCTCCCCATATATAGCTATTATAAGGACATATGAAAAAGAGACGATATCTTGTTTCCATATGGATCTAACATAATAGGCATGTTCTATCCATTTGTAGATACGACATTTTTTCTGTCGTATATAGTCTGTTTTGGACTGCTAGCCATGATATAGAGGATATTCTTAGAGGTAGAACCTTGAACCAAATAACTCTATGCCATTCCACCTTCTATTTCCTACTTCTCAACATATTTTTGGTAGTACCATTGGTAAGTTTATGGTTGGTTTTTCCAGTAGAATGTATCTTAAGTGTTTGGTTACGGTTGTTAGTGTTGGCCCCCAAACTTTTTTTTCTCTAGTTAAGCATGATTTGAATGAATTATAAGGTCTTTATGGGATTATTTTGTGGAGTTGATTATTATGTTACTGTTAGTAGAATTTATTACAAAGGTTAAGTGAATTAAAGTGTTAAGGTAGTAAGAATGTTCAAGGGTATTTTTGAAAGATCACTTAAGCATATAAGGCTATAAGGCTTAAAGGAAGGGCAAAGTGGACATTTCACATTTATTTAGAGTATAAATAAAAAGAAGAAAAGTGGTCTTGCATTTAGAAGAAGAAGAAAACATGGATGAAGAGGAAAAGAAGAGAAAAGCTAGGGTTTTTGGGGATCTTAAAGAGTTTGAAGATTTTGAAGCTTCAACAAGTAAGTTATGCTTTAAATTTCATAGGTATGGTTAAATGAAACTCAAATGAAGTTGAATGTGTGTAGGAAGTTGTTGATGAATGATATAAGCAAATGTTCTCTTTTTGGGTTAATGATCAAAGATAGATCATGATGTATTTATGAATGATATTGAGTTGAAATGAAGTTGAAAATGAAGTAGAAAGGATGAATTTTTGTATAAGATGTGTTAGGTGTAGATGGTGGATGATGTCAAAAATCTAGAAAAATTTGGGAGAAGAGGGGCATTTTAGCGAAAATTCACCGAGACCAACTCTTTGGTTTGTCAAAATGAAGTCCCCATGGTTTGCGGCGGCCAACTCTGTAGTTTACCGTGGCCAACATTGAAAAAAATCAAAGTTTGTTATGGCCAACTTTTTGGCTCACCGCGACAAAGTTTGTCTGGAAACAACTTGAACATGTTTTGGTATTTTAGGCATAACATTTCTTGTAATTATTCAAATGGAATGATTTTTTATTTGAAGTATAATAGAGACATAGGGCTACAAGTTGTATGAAGACATTAAGTCTCAATTTAGTCTCTAAGAATTTCAAATTTTTAATGGAAGTTGAGCATAGAATACTATTTAGCATAAGAACAATATGAAAACGTTTGGTGTATAACTCTTAGAGTACTGAACCAAATTGAATGATTTTGGTGTCATTAGAAACTTAAGACAATAAGGAACATGTTTTCAAAAGGAAGTGTTATTGAATTTCTTCGTTTACCTAATTAGAATGATAGTGGAAAATTGACCCGAAAGTCTAAATGTTTTGAAAGGGTTTTAGGTTCCAAAAGCTTAGGAAATGTGTGGGTTTTAGTGAATATGTTTCTTTAGGTTCTAAATTGGAATTCCTATTGAATGGAGTTTTTGATTATTGTTAAGGGAAATCAAGGAAGGCAAGAGGAGCAAGAGGAAAGACATCCTTAAGCCAATTTCTTAAGGAAGGAATTCAAGGTGGGTACATGTTTATAATAGAGTAAAAAAGCCACTAAATGTTTTCTTTGAATCAAGGAAGTTTAACGATTTCAATTGCATCATAGCTGTTGCATTTATTGCTTCTTGAATGGATTGTGAAATTGTTATATGTTTGATATATATGAATTGTGATGATGATTTATGAAAAGACTTTGAAAATGATTCCTTTTGAAAGGATACATGTTTATAAAATCAGGTTTTCGGAAATGGGTTTTGAAATATCTCATGTTCATGGAAAACAAGTTTCAAAAAAATGTGTCATTTTGAGCAACAAGTTTACAAGTTATGAGAAACATGTTATGTGGGTTTGGTTCGGTCCATTTTGTATGTCAAGTGCACTTTGACTAAAGGTTTCTCCCGCTTGCCCACTAATGGCATGGAGCTCCTTCATGGACTCCCTCATGTTTATGACTACATAAAACCACTATGTGAGATTGTGTTAGTTCGTTCTGTTCACGATTACATAGGACCATTATATGGGAATGTGTTAGTTCATTATATTTATGGACCTTCCAAACTATTTTGATGTGTTTATGATTTTGTGAACAAAACGATGCATACATGATTTGTGTTATTATGAATTGGTTGAGAATTTGAGAACTATGCATTTTATGATTCAATAAAGAATTTTTATGACAAATGAACATTTTCAATAGTTTTGCTTAATTCTCCATTATAAACTTGTTACCCACAAGCTTTCAAGTTCACCCCCCGTTCCTCCCCATCTTCAGGTAATGGGCAAGAGATCGGGTGATCAAGAGCATAAAGGCATTTGACAACTACAAGATAGTTAGCTTTTGTACTAAGTTAGTTTGATTTTGAGTAGCTATAGCAATATATCAAACATGAGCATCCATGTGTATTTTTGTATTAAGTGAATGATGTCATGTTCATATGTGATTAAAGTTTTGTAAAACTCTTTACTTTTGAGGTTAATGAAATATGAGCTTGTGCATGGATGAGGTTGAGTTGAAATTAGGTATATTTAAGGAAGTTATCATTTTGGGATTGATCATTTTGGTTATGATTGTTGTATCATATAAGTGAGATGTGATATGGAAAAATAAAGATAGGAAATTGTGATGATGAGAATTAGTTGTAAGTAATGGATCGAATGAGTAGAGATTAAAGAGTATGATGAAATGATGTTGGTAGTTAAATTGCCATGAAATGATTTTTGCATTAGAGGAAATGAATTTGGGAAAAGTTAGAGTGAAAGTTAGGTTAGGACAGATGGAGAAACCTAGGGAAAGTTAGGTCAGGATAGATGGAGAAACCTAGGGAAGGTTGTTAAGTGTACCCTTCTTGAAAGGTGTTATTATGGTAAATTGGGCATTTTCACTGCGGCGAAGATATGTGGTTCGCTGCTGTGTATTTATCCTGAGAGGAGCAGAAGGGAAAATTCTGGACCTTCACCATGGCAAACTTTCCTCGAAGGGTCTTTGCAGGAGTTCTCGTTCGTTTGTCGAGACGAACTCGCCCACCAGGACTCAAGGATCCAACATTTATGGTCTCCGAGCATAAAGATAAACCGATGATGGTTAAGGAGATTTCATTGGATTACACCTACATTATATGACTTCGGATAGTTAGCTAATGATGGTTCTTTGAAATAACCCTATAGGGTAATAAGCTCACGTTTCATGACTCCGAAGTTGGGCTCCAAAGACGGGGTCCAATAGTTAGGATGGTTAGAGATGCCTTAATTGTTCAGGAAAGTTCCATGTCCCCCACCTGTAATCATGGAGGCATAATATTGATGTGATGCATATTGAGAAAATTATTTGTGAGAATATTTTAGGAACTATGATGCGAATTTATGAGAAATCAAAAGACACAATTAAGGCTAGACTTGACTTAGAAGATATGAATATTATAAAAGACTTGCATTTGAAAAGAAGAGATGATGGGTCATACATTATTCCCCCTGGTTGTTACAACATATCAAAAAGGGGGAAACAATCTTTTTGTCAATTTCTCCAATCAGTGAAGTTTCTTTATGGGTATGCATTAAATATAGGTCGTTGTGTGAATGTTAAAAAGGGAAAAATATCAGGGTTGAATAGCCATAATTGTCATGTACTTTGCAACGATTAGTTCCTATTGGAATATGTGAATGTTTGTCGAAGGTGTGTACATAACATTTGGTCAATCAGGAGAGTTTTTAAAGAAATTATGTTGCAAGACACTTAAAGTTGAAGAGCTTGACAAAATGGAAAAAGACATAGCTTTGATTCTTTGTAAGCTTGAACTAGTATTCCCCCTATCATTTTTTAATGTTATGGTTCATTTGGCAATTCACTTACCATATGAAGCAAAACTCTGTGGACTGGTTTAATTTTGATGGATGTTCTCGACTAAAAGGTAATTTTGCTTTAACTTTTACTTTTCTCAAAGTTATTTGTTAGTAATAATTCATATTTTATATTTTGTTCATGTTTTTATGTTCTCTTAAGCATTATATACGTAATAAAGTTTAACCTGAAGGGTCTATTACAAAGGCTTTTATAGCAACTGAATGTTTGACATTTTTCAATGTACTTAAGTGATCTGGAGACAAGATTTAATAGAATATAATGTAACTTTGATTTTGATGAAGAGGGTGGGTTGTCAATTTCCCCCCAAAAATTTAGGCACTTGGTATGGGTAAATATGTGGAGTTAACTAAAGACGAATTCCAAATCACCCATTGGTATATTTTGAACAATTGCGAGAAAGTTGATATATATATAGAGTATGTATATTCCTTTTAATTCAAATAATCATATTTTAATTTTGTTTATTGAATCTCATTTCCTTAGTATTGTTTACTTTTTTAAATAGAGAGCAAAAAAAGTGCATTCTTAGTAAAGGGATTATTAATGTTGAAGAAAGACATAAGTTGAAGTTTGTATCATGGTTTAGAAATCGAGTAAGTTACATATTGATTACATATTAAGAACATTTGACAATTTATATGTCAGAATAACTTCTAATCTCATTTTGTCATACAGATGATATGCTTGTATAACCGTAATGTGCAAGAAGTGATAATAACATTATATAGTTTAGCATGTGGGCCTTATATTTATAGGAAAAGATTATATAGGTTGCATTATTAATGGGGTGAGATTTCACTTACAAGATCGAGATAGTTGATTTAGAAGCCAAAATTGTGGGGTTGTTGTTGAGGGATGTCATGATAACGAATTTATTGACTTCTACGATGTCGTCTCTGAAATAATAGAGTTACACTACATCAAGGATAAGAATGTTGTTCTATTTAAGTGCAAATGATTTAATGTTACTGATATGAAAGTGAACGGGAATATTACTAGCATCAATGTTAGTAAGATATGGTATGACAATGATCCTTTTGTCCTTACAAGTCAAGTGAAGTAAGTTTTCTACCTCAACAATATTGTATTGAGTATTAATTGGAAAATTGTTTAAAAGTTTTAACATTAAAATGTCTTTAATTTTTGTGAAAGGAATAATGGTCAATTCAATAAGGCTGCAGATGAAGTTTATCAAGAGATTTGATTGGAGTTCAATAATGAAGTCATTCGAATAGAAGACGCAGATATATTATCATTCCGTAGGAGAGATGTTGATCCAAACATAGTAGTACATCTAAATGAAGTCCCAGCCAATTTTTTCAATCAAACAAATGAAAACTATAATTAGGATGAATTAAATGACAATGATGATACTTTGGCTGAATATATTAGTAATTAAGAATCCAAACATAATGTAATTAATGATTATGATTTTCAAAATCTTGATAATGTTGATTGAATGTAAATAAATTGTTTATATTGTTTGAAATGTTATGTTCATATTTGAGTTATGTTGTTAATGTTTTACTTATGCTTATTCAGGATGAATCAAAGTGTATTGTTGGTGTCTTATTTATGTTTATGCAGAATGTTGGTGTTTGATTTATATTTATGCTGAATGTTGAGTTTTGGCTTGTGTTTGACTTATATTTATATGGAATGTTAATGTTTGAGTAAAGATTATGCATTAAGTTGATAATTCATTTATAGATATTTAATATAATGGGACCTAGTAGAAACAAAGGAAAGAAGATAAAAAATGCTAAAGATGTTCCTCCCCCACAATAACCAAATAATCTGACCTATCAATGCCTCAACTAGTGCTGAGGAATCTTTGGGTTTGTTATTGTTAACCACCTATATTTACAGTGATGCTCATATATATATATATATATATGCATGTTTAATATGTTTTTTCTTATCATTATTTTGTTATTGTCAAGTTCCAATACCGACATAAGAAAAAAAGGTCAAGGTATCATTAAAGGTCCTGAGTTGCAATGAAAAGCAAGTTGTCTGTGTATATTGATCCCACACAACGTCTTCCTGTTGATAAGATTCAATCAGCAAAATTATTCAGTAAGTTGTGAGTCGTTATCAAGAATGAATTGCTATGTCAACAGCATATCAGGCAGTTGAAAGAAGATAATTTGCTACAAAATGTTTTGGACAAAGTTTTAATAATTTTTTAAATTCATTTTATTATATGCATTACGATTTTACTTATTTAAAGAGTAGGTGTTATTCACAGATGAAGTTCAATATCGTCAATATCGAGAACCCTGAAGTTTCAAGTTGTCTCAGTTCACTATTGAAACAAAGGAAAAAGTATCATCATTATTGACTTCATAAATACTACAAGGATTTTCCTCCGGATGAGAAGGCAAGGAGACATGTTCCAGAACAGTTGACTCTAGAAAATTAAAGTGAAATGCGTGATTATTAGGCCTCTATGAACGTTTAGGTTTGTTTTCTTTCTCTTCATATTTCTTTCCATTAATTTTGTTTTTGTATTTAATGACTATTTCTTCTCTTTATTTAGGAAAAGTGTGAGAAAGCCAAGGCTAACAGAACAAAAATAAAAACTCCTCACAACATCGGTCCAAATCATTTGTTGTCGTACAACAAGAATTTGTAAGTGTAACGTTTAGAAGTTGTTGTTCTATTAGTTAATACAATATAATATATTATGTTCCAATTTTTTAAATTCATATAATAAAGCTAGACTCAAATGCATGGACAAGAGTGTGATAAGATCACACTCTAAAAGCTAACACACTACAAGGAAAGTGAAGGTTGGACGTTTGAAGAGGCACAAAATAATTATGTAACTATAAAAATTTTAATTTTAGAGTTTATTTATTTATGTAATACTAAGTCATAATATTTGAATTACATCTCGATTTTGTGTTTTAAATTGTAGGACAAGATGCAGGAGTTGTTGTATAGATCATTGTCTGATAAGAATGAGCCCGATATGGATGATATTTACAATAATGTCCTTAGAACAAGATTAGGTATATCAAAGGTCTTGGACATGAGCCTATGTCAGTTGATTCATCATCGTCACAACCAACATATGTAACAACGTTCCAAGAGGAGAATCGGTCACTTAAGGCTTAGTTACAATGTCATAAAGAAAAGTTAGATCGTACTCAAAAAAATTACAACGTAATGAGCAAAAATTAGATCGTACTAAAGGAGAGTTGACCAAGTTAAAAAAGATGGTCAAACAAATACCTGGGTCAAAGTATGTCAGCAGTAGTGATGATAAAGAGTCGTAGTTTGTTGATAAACTTCTTAAGTTTTGTAATTAACATTTAATTACATGTTTTTGAATAAAACACATTTCTTTTTTAATTATGAAACATTTTTATTTTATTTTATTTTATTATTATCTAAACAATATGTCACCAACAATAATTAAAAATGTGACTAAATTATAATTCAAACCATGTTTAAAACAATAATGTGAACTAAAAATGTTGTTAACAATTACAAATAAATATCAAATTGGTAATAAGGAAGTTAAATTTAAAAAAATTATTCATCACTAAAAGATTTTAGTTACAAATATAAAATCTTCACCAAAAATTTTTACCTGCACTTTCCAAAATGTCTCTAATAACATTTAGCTATGCTTTAATTTTCGCAGTTAAACATATTTTGCTACGAAAACGGATTGTGAGTCAACATTATTATCTATGCCTAAGTTAACAAAGCTAATTACCTTTACCTAGCAAAATTAAACGTGACAATATTTGATCTACGACTATTTCTCCTCTTGTTGCCCATTCTTTTTAGCGACAAAGTATGATCATAGCAAAATCTTTTGGGCGACGATTTATTTAAAATGTCACAGAAAACTTTTGCTATCGGACTTTTGTGACCATTTGTTCAATGAATTTTTTTTTGTCGCTAAAAACTTTTTACGACGATTTTGTTTCTTTTAGCGATGTTATATTTAGTCTCAAATACCCTTCTTTGTTGTAACGAGTAAAGAACACAACGAGACAAGAAGATTATTATTGGTGTTTGTGTTCAAAAGATGATCTACAACTTTTACTGTTATCTCTCAGAAATCTGTAGGAGCAAGTCCTACGCCAACAATGCCAAAACAAAATGCCAAAATTTTGTGGTTCTGCTCCTAAAAGACACCAGAACTTGTTTCTCATGCAATGCCTTAGCTCACCATCTCACCACTTTACGTGCCAGTATGTTGCATGCACCACCACTTCTTTAAAGCCCCACCACCACACCTCTCTCTCACACCTCCCTTATGTTCTCCCATCTCTCTTTTTTATCTGAATTCTATAAGCATTGAAGTTGTATTACCAAAAATGGTTGATTGTTCACTACCAAATCAAGTGCAAGTTAACACACAATACTGCTACGAAGGTGGCATCAAGGGTGGTCCTCAACAATAGAGAGGCCTACCAACTTCAAAAATTTTGGCAGCGATCATCATGTTTTCAGTCAACAGTGGTCTTTTAGCACTTACAGGTATAACACTCGTCGAAGCTCTCATCAGACTTGCCATCACCACCATGTAAATCATTTATCGGATTGAATGATTTTGCGTACCTGTATCCATGATTTCGTATTTATTGTGTAAAACCGTTTATTTCCTCTCGTCTTCTTCTTTTATCGAATTCTTCAATGGTTCAGAATTTTCTTATTCAATAAGTTTTTTCAACTTATATAACATCACCAACTAACATGTCCTTTGGTAATTGGAAGAGAGAGGAAAAGGGTCTTTGACCCATTTGAAATCGATTATATAATACCCAATAATCATTATCTTGGGTGCTGTTCATTGGACTCAAATCTATAAACATGGGACATAAAATATTCTAACAATCTCTCACTTGGCCCATGTTACGACTTAGTGATCTAATAATAAAACTTTAAGTGCACACAATTCATGGAATTCATCAAGTCATCCTTAATTGAATTAAGCTGATGGGATCATGGCGGTCACAAGTTTATATAACCTGATTCCTTCCATGTATCACAGAATCAACTCAACTCAACAAACTTTAAGTGGGTAATTCGATAATTG
>JANSVA010000004.1:19205216-19230518 GCA_025504915.1 Erythroxylum reticulatum | reverse complement strand
TTTAATTTAACTAGTTTGGTCACTTTGGTGACAAACAAACTATTCTAAATGTCCATAATGTCATGTATTACATTCAAAATACACTAGGAAAATTTAATTCTAACAATTACATAATATAAAATATTCAAAGTACCAAACAAATAGATAATATGACACTAATTTCAAAATTATATTATGTATAAATCAATTATGAATTAAATAATCCCTTATGATTGGGCCATAAATATTTATTAACTCCATATTACCGCTTAATGGCCCAAAACTCAAAAGAAATCAGCCCAAAAATTGCATTTAGGCTTGGAAGCCTGCTCTGCACGCGCTAGCGTCAATCAGGTGGAGGCAATGTCTGGCGCATGTACTACACGTGCTAGCATCGCCTGCCCAATGTCCCTTGCGCAGTGTCTGGCGCGTGCACCGTTTCCAAGCGGGTGTCTTCTTCTTCACTCTATTTCTGTTCTTTTTCGGTTCTTTTTTTTTTAACTAACGTTTCTGTCTTCCAGGGATTCTTCTTGCTATTCTTTTCTAGAATCCTCTATTGGTCTAGGTTAGCAATTAACACATCCACCATGTACATATTCGGTGGTTAGCCAACGAAAACAAACCCATAACACTTTCTCACTCTAACCCATAACAGTGGAATTTTAAAGAGCATATATTGTTTTTCGGTTTCTCTTTCATACCAATAACCATTCCACCGTGTGTTCTTTCATGGTTGTCTTCATACCATATGTCTTTGCAGAACTAGAACACAACAAAAACCAGAAACATGTCTTTGTTCATGCAAATCATGAGGAGACCATGCAACAGACGTAACACGTTAAACTCATCAACATATTAAATCGGTTTTCGTTCCATTTCTACCATTAACATCGAAAACCAACTTCAAAAAATATATGGGAATATAAGAACAAAAAAGACATAATTAAAAGCGTCTAAGAATAACAATAGATATTCTTTCATCATCGCAATATTAAATCGGTTTTCCCAATATACAGGAAACAAAATAAAAGTGTGCGGCTTATGGAGAATGAGATTCACATACAAAATACAGAAAACATTTGAAAACCACATTCCATAAACGAAAATAAACCATGCAACACGGCTTTGATACCAATTGTAAATCATTTATCGGATCGAATGATTTTGCATACTTGTATCCATGATTTCATATTTATTGTGAAAAATCATTTATTTCCTCTCGTCTTCTTCTTTTATCGAATTCTTCAACGGTTAAGAATTTTCTTATTTAATAAGTTTTTTCAACTTATATAGCATCATCAACGGACATGTACTTCGGTAATTGGAAGAGAGCGGAAAAGGGTCTTTGACCCATTTGAAATCCATTCTATAATACCCAATAACCATTATCTTGGATGCTGCTCATTGGACTCAAATCTATAATTGACATAGGACATAAAATATTCTAACACACCCCAGTTTTCTTATTATTTAGTCCTGTTCTCGTTCCTGTTGCTCTTGTCCTAACCTTTTCTGTGACTTCATTCTTGGCCTCTAGTTCGTTTGGACTCATCAGACTTACATCGTTGTCATGGTTGGTGAACTATTTTTGGCAGGCCAGTCGAGCAATGCCTAAGCAACTGGAATAGGGTAAGAGGTGAATGCAGGACATGGTCGGTTATGCTACATGATTAGAACTTGTCAGGTTTCATTTTTTTAAAATCTGGCTTATATTATTTAACACTTATATGTAATTATCCAGTGAGGAAGATAGCATCTCACGTGGACCAGGGTTCGAACCTCGACTATTTAAGAGTTGTAGTGGAGTTTAAAGATGGAGATGACGACCTTGCATTTGTGGAGCTGGAGGATGCTACGTCGTCGATAGAAACTAACAGTAAGCAATGAAGGGAACTGCAATAATCTTAGGAGTGGAAGTTAGATGTTGCACAGAAACTGATTTTTTAAATGGAAGTGAGACGTTCATTTAAAGCCACCTACCAAACCAGTAGGCCCCACTTTAATAATATTTTTTAAAAAATCCAATTCAGTAAAAAAAAAATTCAGGTAAGCATTTAACCTAACTCCATCAGTTATTCCGTCATTCATGGGCCGTGTTGAATGTTCATTTTGAATTCTCCGATATATGAAGTTCTAACTCAGATTTTAGTGTAAGTATTGGGGGCTAAATTACTCTTTCGGCCAATACAACTACTATGTATAATGGTTTATTGAGGATGAAATCACACAATGGGGGGATTATGCTAAACTGTTCCTAAATGGGACCGAGTCTAGCATTACTAGACAAAGAGTCGAGGGAGCATGATCTAGATTGTTCAGCCAAGCATGATCTGGATGGTTCAACAGTTGGTCCAATTTAATGGGCTACTGGGTGAAATTCCTAACATATATATTGCAAATTTTTTGAAAATGTGTTACAAATTCAAGTTTAATAGAGTTTCGAAAGATGCCATTCGATTAAGATTTTTTCCTTTCATATTCAGGGATTGAGCTAAATCACAGCTATAGTCATTGCCTCCAAGATCCATCACTACATGGAATGGTTTGGTTGAAAAAAGCTTTTGGCCAAATACTTTCCACCAATATGAATGACAAATATTTAGAATTATATCTTCTCTTTCTAACATCTATAGGGTGAGACATTATATATATGAAACTTGGAAGAGATGGAAGTAGTTGTTAAGAAAGTTTTTGCACCATGAATTTGACTTAGGTATGCCTATATAAACACTTTATAGTGCATTAAGCTACCTAACTAAGCAACTGATAGACGCTTTCTTGAATAGGATCACTATCTTTTATATTTAAGGAATTCTAAGAGCTTATCACGAATATAACGATGAACAACAATCATTAACTGGGGAACTTGAGGCCAAAGCCTAATATAAGTGGCATACACAATGTTTATATGGTGGAAACACTGTAGGCAAAGCTGGAAGCTCTTAGAAATAAAATTGATGACCGTTAGTAATGGTGATGAGTTTTGACATTTATGATGGAAAATACCCAATTATATGTGTCAAGAAACTTACAATCAAGTGCATCAAATTGAACAATTTAAATTTATTATGATCCGACCTCATAAAAAACCTATAATTTGGGATGAAGAAACCATCTAAAGATCTTATAGAGTAACTAAAGACAACAGAGATGCCTTTCAACAACATCAAAAATACTAAAGAAAACTAAATCTGGAGGATCTTATGACCAATTTCATTACTATATATGAGTCTCACTTATGAAATCGAGACACCTCCATCCTTAATTTAAAGGTTTATATTGGATATGTTAGTAAAATTTTCTCTGAAAGGTAGTTAGGTAAATGATATAATTCTAAGGAGTAAAAGGGAATTGGAGGTTAAAGAATTTAAGGTAGGGAAGGAGGGGAAAGCTGCTGCATAAGAGAAGAATGTTGAGGAGAACGTGCAAGATAAGAAGGATGTGAAGTAAGGAAAGAAAGAGGTAAGGAGTCGAAGAAGAAAGCTATAAAGGAGTACAAACTGCCACTTCCATATCTAGTTAGACTTGAAAATTTTGAAAGGAATATCAATTTGGTAAGTTTTTAGAGCTCTTTAATTAACTTCTTATTAATATCCCTTTTCTTGAAGCTCTATCAAAGATGACATAGTATACCAAAATTTTAAAAGATTTCTTTTTTAACAAGAGAAGAACCTTGAGGAAATGTTGACAAGTGCTTTGAGTGGGGTGTGCTCTATCATCCTACAAAATAAGCTACTTTAGAAGATAAAAGATGCAAGGAGTTTAACACTTTATACTAATATTAGTAGCTTATCAACTAATAAGGCATTAGTAAATGTAGAAGTTGGAATTAATTTAATAACTTACAAAATTTTTAAGAATTTAGGATTATGTGACCCTAAACTATCTTGGTTGAGCCTTTAATTTTCTAATAAATTGATTATGTTTCTTAGGGGCATAATAGAGAATGTATTAGATATTGTTGACAAATTCATATTCCCTATAGACTTTTTGGTTTAGATATCGAGGGTGATATAGAGGTTCCATTAATCTTAGGATGATCTTTTATAACTACTATTAAGGCTTTGATAGATGTGGAGGAAAGAAAGTCAAGTGTAAAGGTAGGGGATGAGGAAATAGTGTTTAAAAGATACAGAACCATGAAGCCCGTTTTTGATATCCTTGATACTTGGTTTGTTTGAATGTGATTGATATTCAAGTATCTCATCTTACCTAAGGAATAATCATAGAAGAAATTATAGAGACATATATCACATAAGAAGAAGAAACAAGGGAGAGAAATAACCCCATTCTCATGAAGTACATAACATCCTTGAAAGTTAATAACTCTACTAGAAGGAAGAAGAATGTTGAGGTGATTACCAAAAAAGTAGTATTAAACCTCTAAGTGAGGAGCTACTAGGATAAAAAGCTTATTATAAGTCTAACCAAATGACTTACAAAGAATTGATTATTGAGAGGCAACCCAACAATCTAATTGCATTCATTTTAGTTTGATTTGATTATTGATAGTTTTCGATTGTCTTTATTTTATTTTGATTTTTGTGCTTTTATTTTGAGTTAAGGTAGTTCTTGGACTTATGAATTGAAGTATGAATTGATGGTGATTAATTGTTTGCTCATCTTTATTATACCTGAACTTAATCCTATTCGAGTTTTTGCATGTTTGAAGGCAACACCATATTAACATTGTACTATGTCTACCTTAGGCTAACTAGCTCCCAATCCCCCGTTAGAAGCCAATGGCAGTAGAAATAGACACATTAGGTAGTACAGTACCATATTAGTTAACACCCTTATGTGTTTGTCTCCCGTGCTTGCTCTATGTTGTAGGACCTTGAGGTGTGTTTGATAAGCTAAGAGAAATAATAATTAACGTAGTTGGATTACAATATCGTGCACTCACTGTGTTGGCGAACACCTTTTTCTCCTTTCAATTTACTGCCAACTGTTTGAGGTTTAGACAAGTCTTATTTTAGACTAACTTTTTCATTGTTTGAGGTAATGACTTTTTTCAGTTTTTGGTTTCCTAAAAAAAGTCGGAGTACCAAATTCAGATCCTTCTTAAGTCTGATAATTATTTAGACCTATTTGCTGATCAGGTAAATTTTGCTAACATAAAAATGGTTGATAGCATTCTTACCTCATGTTGTTCCTGTACTATATCTAGTTGCAGTACGGTCGGGAATGGTACTAAACTACTACATATAAACAAGACCTCTACTCATATGACTATAACCAAAAGACACACCAGATCAATACTCTTTAGAGCGCTATATATGGCTTGCTCTCTCCCACACTCCTCGCTGTGATGGAAAACATGGAAGGGAGGAGCCCTGCACACGATAGAGAAGATTACACACAAGATGGGACTGTGGACATCAAGGGCAAACCCGTCTTAAGATCGGAGACGGGAAGATGGAAAGCTTGTTCCTTTATTGTCGGTACGTTGATATATGTTGCATTACTACTGTAACTCCGAGACCTATCTGATACCAATTAATGCTCGCAAGACAATTGACTATTCATAAATAGAAATGGAGGGTAAAGTACGTTTACGGCTGAAACGTTGATGCCTACATACCCATTTTAAAGAAGAACGCATACACACAAATGCTAGTATATATAGTACGGTAGGAAGATATCATTTTTGAAATGGATTTCTTAGATGTAAGGGGATAAAAAGAATGTTAGAATAGCGTTCCAAAACAAGTTTCCCTTCATTCTCTTTTTTTAGGTTTTCTGTTATAGTAATGGTGACAACATTATGTTGGTAGTGTATGAAGTGTTTGAGAGGATGGCATATTACGGGATATCATCAAACTTGTTCATATATTTGACAACAAAACTCCATGAAGGCACTGTTCAAGCTTCCAACAACGTCACCAACTGGGCTGGCACCGTCTGGCTGCTTCCTATCGCCGGTGCTTACATTGCTGATGCTTTTCTCGGCCGCTTCTGGACTTTCATCTTCGCGTCTGTCACTTATCTCTTGGTAAATTTATTCTTCACCTTCCAATAGCTCTAAGGTTGCAGGGGTAGGTACATGATGCATATTCATAATAAAGAAACACAAACGAGGAGTTTTAATGAAATAGTTTGACTACCTGCTGACAAGGAATTTAATTTCTGAGAAGAGGCTTTAAAACAGTGGCAGTGACTATATTCATGCATAGCTGTATTACAAGTGTTGCCGGTCGCACGCTACTTTTAGGATGAGTGACCTGTGCAATTTATCACTGCATTCGTAGATGATGCTATGGCCCTTCTCATTAAATCCGACAAAGAAATAGTCAGAATTTAATGTGCTTGTTAGGACAGGGATAGTAATGGTAGGTTGATAAAAGTTGTTTCCGGATCGGAGTTAAAGTTGAATATAGCTAAAAATGTGCCAGAATAAGGCGAACCCTGTTTTCATTTAATTGAACTCTAGAAAAAGTTTGGTTGTGCGGTTCTACTATTAATTTTACCTAATATAAATAACAATAAAATATATTCTTTAAAAAATAAAAATTATTTAATAATAATAAACATTTAACGTAGATAAGACCTTTAAATAGTATTATCTATTTCTATATATATATATATATACGCACACATACAATTGCTTTCTTTCCAGGAACACATACTTTCCTACATACCAAAAGAATGTGATTGATGAATATTAAAATTTAGGTTATGTGTACATAAAAATGTTTGTCAACCCCTTTTGTATCTTCAGTAATAAAGCTCTATTCACGGTAGGTAATGTTCCATGTCTTTAATAGTTTTAATAACCATAAAAGAAAATTTCTGAGTGGATCATTAACTTCTTTACTTGTACAAATCTTTTATTTCACCCATTCTACTTTTTTTTCATTTTTCAATTCTGCATTGATTACAAAAAATGAAATTATTCCTTACAAATCTTGCATTTTTCTACTCCTTCATTTAACAAGTTTTTCTATATCAAATTTTATATTGTTAGAAAAATGACGACAAGATTCAATGTATGAAAAATATAAGCAGACACTCTTTACAGCACTAAGGACTTGATTTTTTTTTTCAAATATTATGTTGAATGAAATCACAAAAGTTAAATTTTAAGGACCAAAATTAACATGAATATAATTAAAAGAATTATTATTCAAGAATATTTTAAAAATTTTTCACAATTTTTTAATGAAAAATTAAACAGTGATTATATTAAATAATAATTTCAAATTTTAATGTATGTTCTTATAAAATACTCTACTATTGACCAAAAATCTTTAGATGTTTGCATTTTGCAATCACGTTAAATCGACAACGCTATCTATATCTTTTTGGATGAACTTATTGGGAAATCAGGGTAGGATTTCATTCTCCAGGTAATGTAATAAAATATGAACTTATAAAACGTTTTCGTTTGGTTTTTTGAAGATCAAAATTACTTTAAATTTTATAACATGATTAATATATGTGCACAATAAAATATGAATCGTAAATTTGTACCTTATTGTGTAGCTTAATATTTCTTTTTAAGTCTCTCTCAAACTGTTCCCCAAATGGTACCAAATGGTATCCCCATAAATAAATTGATAAAACTCTATAAGTAGTGTAGAGAAGGATAAATAAAGAGTCCTAGCTCCTTTAGAGCCTATGCATAGTTATAATAATGTTTGGATCTTTTAGTGATTTAAATGAAATATAAATCTAATTTTAATTAAACTCTAATTAAAATTAGTTCTTATCAAAGATTAGTTGGGTTCAAATAAGATCCAATATCTCATATTAGTTCTTATTTACTAAATTTATTATATTTAATCGAAAGTTTTTTTTTTAATTTTATAATCAAGTTCAACTTGATTAAAATTACATTTCCTCTCATTAAATGTTCTTTGTGTATGATCCTAAATATATTAACAATAGATATAAATTATAAATCTAAATCATATTTATGATTAGATAAATTAAACTCTTTTAGTTTATCTTTAATTCTTTGATTACATAATTTATATTTATAGATCAAGATTGATATCTAGCAATGGATATTAATTACCCAAATATTAGGAATATCAAAGTGGTTTGACTAAATAATTTTTTTGTATAGTTCAATGATTTCATCAAATAATAGTTAGATTAAACATATAGTATGAATTTCATATATACTATATTTGAGTCCAATTACATTAGTTCTTATCATTAGTAATTGATTCTATTAGTGACATGTGAAAATTATTTTGAAAGCGTAATTGCACTTTGACCAATGATTTTCTAAATTATTACAAATATAGAACAACAGAATATTCTTCACAATCACATTAAGGTGACAAATCATATTTGACCATTTAACTACTTTTATATAATTCATGCTATATCTAATAACCATTGATTAAGCTACCTTTGATAAGGATAAGTTATTAATAGTATCAAAATATAGTGATTTTTATATCAGATACTGTAGAGATCTCAATTTAAAGGATCACGTACATAGGCATCACACACACACACATATAAGGAATGTTCCAAATAATATTTTCATATTGGATTAGTTTAATGAACTTATTCTCTAACAAGAACCTACACATTTGTTTAAGTATCTCTATATTTATTCTATGAGATTGACCACTTCCTTTATAAACAAGAAATTATGTGTATTAATCTTTCTATGCTCTATTAATATCCAATATCCATAGAGAAATAACTAAAAATAATTTAAGGATAATACATAAAAATAATATGAATCTCATTATTATGATCTCATCTTAATTTCATCTATAAGGTTATTTATCACATGAACTTTGTCTTATACGTCTGCTAATTAAATAAATATGAATAAAAAAAATTTATTTAAATAATTGTGAAGAAAATACAACCAACCAATTAGCTATAGGGCATATCCCACTTGCACTAAGCTAATCTGTTAAGCATCTTATACCATATCTTCTTCTAACAATCATATTACTACTAAGATTGTTTTTAGTGAGATAATTCTAAAAGATTCTTTATAGTTAACACTTACTTAAATCTTACAACTTTCCTCTTAATTATCTTCATAATTAAGAGAAACTGCCTAAATACATACTTGGATAGTCGATGAGACCTTAGCTCCTTTCATATGCACAATGACTTTAAATGTTCTATAATACATTACTGTTTTAACAATGTATGGAACTATATAAAGTTTATTAAAGAACTTCTTGATCTAAATACTCATTTATACTAAATGAAAAATATATTATGACTTGATTAGTAATTGATTCTATATTGAAGCTTTTTCAAGTCAAAGGATTTACTTCTAAATTTAATATCTGCCTAAACTTAAATTTAAATATCAAATCATTATATAATAATGCATATCTTTATACTTCATAAGTAGTAGATATCTCAAATATTAAATTTAGTACATTATCTATGAACTTGGACTAGAATAAGTAAATAGGTTATGTATCTATTTCTATTGATCTAATTTCCAGAATTAATTTATTAACTTTATATATCCAATACAAGTTGTTCTTGAACTGTCTTATATTCAATAATTGAAAATGTGAATTATTTTTCCTTATGAGCAATATGCCATCAACATACTCCTACTGAAAAATACAACTACAATCGTGCTAAATTTTTTTTATATATATTATAAATCCGCAATCATCTCTAAAAGAAATTTCTTTGAATTCATTATGAAAGTGAATCTTTCATCTCTCATAACCTTTCAACTATACCTCAAATGTATAAACAAAGACATTAATCTAATTGAATGTACTATTATATGATATGAACCTTTCAAACCTCATCTTACTGTTACTACTTATCTTAAGAACTACTCTTCTATAAGCATGCATTGGAACATATATTTTATCAATGGGTTTGTAAGATAACATCCAACCTTTTGGACATTTCAGGCCTTAATATTATCTAATTTAGTTTTAAACTTATTACAAAATTTATGCTTCAACTAGCATCACATTAAAAATTATTAACTTTGACTCTTTTAAAGTCTTATGATTCTATAATTTAATATGGAATCTTACTAGTTGATTTAATAGGGAATATCAAAGGTAAGTTTTTGTTCTATGTTTAGCTATAAAAGAAATAGTATTTCATTATACAGTATCTCATATTGCACTTTTCTCATTACACAAATTCATATTATTATGGAATCTAGTTGTGGATGTATTTACTAGAGAATCTCATTCACTATAGACAATTAAAACATTTAAATCTCATGATATCATTCTAATCAAATTGTTTTAGTATTCTCAATGTTTAATTTTTACCTATATTTAAATATTTTGAAACTTTAAATATTTTTAATGTAATATATCATATGTATAAGATTTAAAAATTCAATACCGTAATATTTCTTTCATCAAAGGTTGATTTAGTTATCTTTCAACCTAACAACTCTAAAAAATTTTATATGATTCATAATCAAAGGATACATATTTCTTATTATATAACTTTATGACTCTCATTATATTGATTTAACTAATATAGTATAAAAGAATAATCTCAATTATTAAACATAAGTCTCCCTTAGTCCAACAATACAAAATTTTTGAATAAATTTGGAATAACTACTTTTAGTTAAAAATCTACTTTTTATCATTCCTTGAACCTTATAGTAATGTTGAATCAAAATAAAATATTAGATACTTAAAAGCATGAATTAGAAATGTATATGATATTTATCATATCATGTATTGACCAGAAAAGTCATGTAATTATCTTCTTCTAATGATAACTTTTATCAAAATATAGAAAATGTCTTTAATTGTAGCCCTTATTTATGCCTTTAGTAGGCTAAATTGAGTGAAACAATTATATCACAATACTTTACATTTCAACTCTACTTCATGTAACTACTTATATTACACTTTCATGATGTTTACATCCATCTTACATGTTGCTAATAAAGCTTATGAGATATTAATCAACTTGAAATGTCATTACATTTTGTTATTATATGATATTGATATATATCATAAACTTTGTCCCTAAATCCTTAACATGGATTAATAGCAATATTGCATAATGAATATATACCTTTTATTCAATCTTTGAGAACTCTTCTTAAACCTAAACTATGTCTAAGAAATTTAATTCACTAAACTTAGTATCAACTATACTAAGCAAATTTCCACTTAGAAACAGTATAAATATTTAGAAAAGCAAGTACTGTAATAAGTTTATTTGTTATAACAATTAAATAATATTAGGACTTTAATCATATATTTGAGTACTATTATTTTATTTGCAATAATAGCCATCATTACTATTTTGAAAAGAGTATTATAATCTCTCTAGTAGTTTAGGGTGCTATTAAAGTTTAGTTGTCCTTGACTTTGCTTAACAAACCAACTAAATTAGGTATACAAAAACTTCATCAGTCAAATTTCATATGACTCATAGATACGTTAGATGACAACTGTTATTAGAACATATCTCATATGTTATTCTTGACTTGCCTCTAAATTTATGTGATCATGTGTTTTTTTTATTCTAAATCACACAAATTTAGTTAGCTAGGATTAGTTATTATAACAATAAACATATTTAGGTCAAAAAGTTATCATGTTCTAAATATATCTTTAATATTTTAATGAAAAATTTAATTTCAAATCGTCTTATTAAGCACAAATGTGCATGTAAAATTTCATGTACATAAACATGCAATTTAATAGGCTCTAAAAATATAACAAACATATAAAAACATATAGTTATGATAAAAGGTACAAATGACCACCTAGGGTTTCCTAAAAATATAAGTTAGTATCTACTGTTATCTATCACATTACTTTATACCTTAACATTTTTAAAATAGTATTGGTAGCACCATAAATTCTAAAATAGTTAAGTTCTTAACAATTTCTTATTAACAAATCATTAATTTATCTTATATGATGTCACAATTAGGCAATTTGAACCCACCAAACGTTGATGTGATCTTAAAATGATTTATTTAAACACTAGTTAAAGGTGTGATTTTTACCTTAATGTTTCATAAAAGGTCTAAATAAGTCTCTAACATTATCTATGTTACTATTTTTGCACCCTATACTATTTTAATAACAATAGGGTGCAAAGTAGTACAAGAGATAATGATATAAGCTTACTTAAGCCTTTTGTGAAATGTTAAGACAAAAATCAAACCTTTGGCCTGGAATTTATACAACCATGATTAAAGTATATGCATAAAATATCAAGTTCTTTTTTAATCTAATTATTAATTTACATAATCTAAAATAACATTTCTAACTCTTTAAATAATCAAATTATATTAAACCTATTGATTCCTAAATAAATTAAATTTCTATTTTAAATTGAAATATAAATTTATTTGAAAATAATTTTCCAACTATTTTGACCCTTCTTTCCTACTATAATTTAGAACAACTCTTCTTTTTTTCAATTAAATAAATAAGACATTCTAATCCATATAGAATTTCTAATCTAATTATAGATAACTTTTATTTAATTTAAAAATTATTTTCTATTATTAAAGAAAATTTTTGAAATTAAATAAATATTTTAAATTTAGTTGAGATAGTCCTTTGCATTAGATTAGTTTCTTAATTAATTAGAAAAATATTTTCAAAATGTTAAATAGGATTTATTTTCTTAATTGATTAATGAAATCTTTTTCAAATTAAGAAAATAATTAATTTAATTTTTCAAAATTAGTTTTGAATTTAAAACTCTTTTAAATTATGTTTAAAAATTAAATTATTATTTCATGCTTAAAATAACTTTATTTTGTTTATGATTACTTTAATCCAAAAGTCAAACAAATTGTATTTTTCTTTATTTATCTCATACTTAAACCTGTATCCAAACAAACTCAATCATATTTTAATCCAATAATAACTTATTCTTAAACTAGAATAACTAATCTTTGTGTATAAATACCTTGCCTTCATCCTTAGGAAACCCTAACAACACAAATAAACCCTAGCCACCATGGAACCTTGGCCGTCGCAATTTGTTAGACCAATCATTGTTGTCACTGTAAAACTCAACATGCATCTCAAAACACAATAGCATTTACGTGTAAACAAGACATATGCATATTATTCATGTATTTAGCAACGGAATCATAACCGAATGAATATATACCTCCAGCCATTGCTCCACTGATGTCTAGCAACATTTCTAAATTTTGAATCTTCTAGCCTCTGTTTCCACGATGCAATGGTGTTGAAAATTCCTTTTCACGTGATAGAGGATAGGGACCCAAAATCGTTTTTTAAATTGTTTCATCACCTCTGCCCATCACAGAGGATGAAATATGGAAATATGGACGTTCAAGTTTGTGTGGTTAAGGGTTAAGCATTAAATGGACCATAATCCAAACAGTAGCAATAGTAGGAAGATTTGGAAACATATTACATTCTCCCACTTAGTCCATTTAACCCAACACCAATCATAACAAGAAATCAAATATATGAATCATGACGATAGTTCCTCTTATAGTGAGTATTATCTTCCATGTATTACATATATAAAATTTCTCATTACTAGCCCTTAAACTTAATAAATAAACCATATGTTTATTCTAGGTCCAAATTAGATGATATTTCTCAAAATTAATCAAATATATGTGTGCACAAAAACATATAAGAAAATATCAAATTAAATAAGAGTTCCATTGAAGCAACAAATGTACAACAAAAATCATATTATGGAATTAAGTCCCATTTGCAATACGTGATCCTTAAATTACTTAGGTGGCTTGCCTTTAGTTAAAGGGTCCGCAATCATCAAATCAGTACTAATGTGCTTTATGACAACTTTCCTTTCTTGAACACATTCTTTTACGGCTAAATATTTAATGACAATATGCTTACTTCGACTTCTACTCTTGTTATTTTTAATCATAAAGACCACAACTGAGTTGTCGCAATACAATCTTAATGGCTTAGAAATTGAATCAACAACTCTAAGCCTAGATATGAAACTCTTCAACCATACACCGTGTGAGATGGCCTCAAAACATGATACGGACTCAGCCTTTATAGTGGAAGTAGCAATCAGAGTCTGCTTGGCACTTCTCCAAGATATATCTCCACCAACTAGCATGAAAATATAACCAGATGTTGATTTCCTTGAATCAATGCAGCCAAAAAAAGTCTGAATCGGAGTATCCAACTACTTCCAGGTTCTCAATTTGGCTATACATAAGCATGTAGTCTTTTGTACCCTAAAGATATCTCATAACCTTCTCTTTAGCTTTCTCGTGGTCATCCACGTATAACACAAGAAAACAAGTCTTACTCCCACTAACCTTCTGGTATAAACATTAGTCCATTATATTTTCTTCAAAACCGAATGAAGTGATAACCTCATAGAATTTTAAATACCACTGCCAGGAAGCTTGTTTTAATCTATATATGGATTTATTAAACTTGTAGACTAAATGCTTACCATCATTAGAGGAGAATCCTTCAAGTTATTTCATGTAAACCTCTTCCTCTAGTTCACCATTGAGGAACCTCATTTTCGCATCCATTTGATGTAACTCAAAATCAAAATGAGTTACCAATGTCATGATTACATGAAGAAAATCATTCTTAGATACAAGAGAAAATGTCTCCGTGTAGTCGATTCCTTCCCTATGAGTGAACCCTTTGACAACAAGTCTTGCTTTATGTCGCTCAATGTTGTCTCATGAGTCGTTCTTTGTCTTAAATACACATTTACATCTAATGACTTTTACACCATTTAGCAACTCAATGAAATCCCATACTTGGTTAGATGTCATAGAATTCATCTCATCTTTCATAGCATTGTACCATAAGTCCGATTCCTTAGAACTCATAGCCTGTGAAAATGTTTCAGGATCATTTTTAGCTCTAATGTTGTAATCTAACTTTTGTCGATACACTATATAATCACTAGGTATTGCTCACCTTCTAACTCTAGTAGATCTCCTCAATGTTATATCATCATCCTCACGAAGAACCTGTTGTTCAACTAGTTGCTCAACAATTTCTGGTTGTTCCTCATTTACAACTTGACCTACTGGATTGGTATTAACAGCTTGTGGAACTTCAGTAACTGTTGTCCAACACCTGTTTCAACTTAAGGGGTGTGAATGAAAATTAATCTATCATATGAACTAGATGGTTGAGCTTCATAATGGCCCTTTTCAAAAATTATGTCTTAAAATTGACCACTCTCATTAATCAAGTCATTCTCAAGAAATTTTGCATTTTTTGATTCCACAATTCTAGTGCTGTGAGATGGACAATATAATCTATACCCCTTAGACCTTTCAACATATCCAATGAAATACCAACTAATGGTCCTTGGGTCTAGCTTCTTCTTTTGTGTGTTGTAAATTCTCACTTCAGACAGGCATCCCCAAATGCATATATCCCTCAAACTTGGTTTCCAACCTTAAATAGCTCAAAAGGTGTCTTTGAGACAGCCTTGGTTGGAACTTGGTTTAATATATACACAACCGTCTTTAGAGCTTCAATCTACAGGAATTGAAGAAGTTTTATGTTACTCCTCATACTTCTCACCATGTCCACTAAGGTTTAGTTTCTTCTTTCTGCTACACCATTCTGATCCGGAGAACCAAGTATAGCGTACTGGGCAATAATCTCATGTTCCTGAAGAAACTTCGCAAAAGGACCAGGCACTTGTCCACTTTTAGTTTATCTATCATAGTACTCTCCACCTCTATCTGACCTCTCGATTTTAATTAGTTTTTCACATTGATTCTCCACTTCAGCTTTAAACATTTTAAAGGCATCCAAAGCTTCGTCCTTAGAACAAAGTAAGTAGAGATACAAATATCACGAATAATCGTTTATGAAGGTGATAAATTATTTCGGACTATTTGCATCCACATCTAGACAACAAATATCTGTATGTATGATTTCTAATAGATTAGTACTCCTCTCGATACCCCTTTTAGACTTGTTAGTTTGGTTACCCTTAATGCAATCCATGCAAGTCTCAAAGTCAGCAAAATCTAAAATACTACGTACCCCTTCGTTTACTAATCTCTTAATTCTCTCAATGGAGATATGTCCTAATTGCCATAACATAGAGGATTCTTCATTCACAACACATCGTTTCAATCCAACAGTGACATGCATCGAATTATAGGCATCATCATTTTATAACTGAATGGAATAAAGACCATCAGATAATGTACCATAACCAATAACTTCAGATCCATTACATAAGCTGAAACCAGAATCTGAAAAGCTAAAGTAAAAACCAAAAGGTACAAGTCTTGATACATAAATCAAATTTATTGAGAAATATGGAACATAAAAGGTCTTTTCCAAACATAAAATAAAGCCACTGCTTAAAACCAAACTGCAATTACCAAAGGTTTCCACATGTGAACTCGTCTTGCTTCCTGAATAGATGTATTGTTCACTTTCTACCATCTTCCTTAGGTTTTGCATATCGTGCAAGGTATTTGAAATATAGATTGTAGAACCAGAATCAATCCACTAT
This sequence comes from Erythroxylum reticulatum, assembly GCA_025504915.1. Lineage (NCBI taxonomy): Eukaryota > Viridiplantae > Streptophyta > Magnoliopsida > Malpighiales > Erythroxylaceae > Erythroxylum > Erythroxylum reticulatum. The sequence continues at coordinate 19,214,096 of JANSVA010000004.1, read as the reverse complement.
ATGTTATGATTAAAATTGACCAATTGGAGTACCTTTCTTTTTGAGCTAATTCTTAAATTTAGCGCAGTCTTTCTTCATATGTCCCTTCTTCTTGCAGACGAAACACTTTGACAGTTTCTTTATATCGAATTGAGGAGAAATTTTACCTTTTCCCTTATTTTTGACATCATCATGTCTCTTCTTTCCTGAAATAGTCAAATTCACCCTTTTACCCTCATCCATCAACAACCTCTCCTCTTCTTGCACACACATAGTCAATAGTTCATTGATTGACCACTTATTCTTATGTGTTATAAGAGATTTTGAAAGGAAAGTATTGTTGGAGTAGAGTGCACATAATGTAATGTACTAGGAAAGATTATGATATAGTAACCTCCAAGGCTTTTCAGCTGAGTCGCTATGTCCCTCATACGCATGATATGATCATATACGCCCTTTATTCCAGTGAGCCTCAAGGATGACAATTGAATAATCAAGGTACTATCAAGGGCCTTATTAGATGTAGCAAATTGCTCATCAATGGCCTTCAATAGATCCCTAACATTATTATGTTGTTCGATAGAATTACGAATACCAGCAGATATTTTGGTCTTCATAAACATTACGAAGAGGTAATTAGATCTCTCCCATTTTTCATAAGGAGAAGCAGTGTCTGGAGTGCTGGTTTCAATCATACTCGGTGGTTTATCCTTTCTAATAGCGTAGTCTATATCCATCCATCCCAAATGAAGCAGAATTCTCTCCTTCCACACCTTATAGTTGTCACCTCTCAATTCGGGAATATCACATTTAATATCAGAAATATTCACAATCTGAGTAACTGCAAATTCAAAAATAAAAATATATGCTTGTTATATATAATTTGAGACCAATAATAATTCATGTTTTACCAATGTAAATCATGCTTTTAACAGATGAATCTATTGATATAAGACTTGCCTGTGTACTAAAATTCTACTCAATTAGATTCATCTATAACTTTATGACAAAACTATTGAATTATGTTCCTTCTCTTAATTCCTGTGGGTAAATTAAGAAATATAATATGATATTTCATCCTAATAAATCATACAAATATTAACAAAATTCCTGTGGGTAGATTTTATCATATTACGTATGATTAAGTACAATCAACGATTTAATGTGATCTTAAAACTAAATATATAATCGTAATTAATTTGAGATGTTGTGGCTACTCTCAATTAATTAAAATCATATTGATCACACATATTACCTTAAGCTTATATAAAGCATAAACACTTCCATCAATTAATAAATAATGAAAATAAATCAAATAATAATGCACAAATTGTTTAATCCAATTTTGCATGTATAATGATCATAAATTTATACACGCAATTTTCAATTAATCACACATAGTTTATGCAAATAATTAAACAATTATAACTAGCATGCCAATTTTAATTCCAATATTAGACATACAAATTAATAATAATAATATTTTCATAAAATATTAATACCAAATGATTTTATAATTAAAATTACAATAAAATGGGTTAGGTCTTGATTAACCCAATAAATACTAATATTAACATAATTAATATTAATGAATTAAAGAAACAACAGACGTCGTCTTCAACCTTCAGTCAGGTCGGTATGACACAACTCCAACCCGACACAACAAGCGCTCAACAGGCGCCAAAAGGTTGAGTATGGCCGGCGATGGGAAGACGACAACGAGTTAACGTACATAAGACGTCAGAAAACCAACCACGCGATGTTGCATGGATGGCGATGTCCGAAGGCCACCACGTACGGTCATCGTCATCCCTTCTCTCTTCATCGTCCAATCACCGTTGGGTGCAATATAGAGTATCAAAACACAACACTAACGTCCATCATGTACGAAAAACGTCGAAAATATTCAAGAACTCAAGCTCATCTCTTAGGACAGAAAACCAATGAGAAATAGAGCATAACAGAGACACATTCTCAACAGTTCAAAAACAAGGCATAGGCACGGTAGGCTTTGATACCAAATGTAAAACTCAACATGGATCTCAAAACACAACAACATTTACGTGTAAACAAGACATAAACATATTATTCATGTATTTAGCACCGGAAGCATAACCGAATGAATATATACCTCCATCCATTGATCCACCGATGTCCACCAATGTCTCTGAATTTTGAATCTTCTAGCCTCTGTTTCCACGATGCGATGGTGTTGAAAATTCCTTTTCATGTGTTAGAGGATAGGGAATCAAAATCAGTTTCTAAATTGTTTCATCGCCTCTGCCCATCACAGAGGATGAAACATGGAAGTATGGGCATTAACGTTTGCGTGGTTAAGGGTTAAGCATTAAATGAAACATAATCTCAACAATAGGAATAGTAGGAAGATTTGAAAAAAATCTTCCAGTCACCTATGAGACAAGCTATTGTCTCCATTGTTCCTCTACCCTAAATTCCATACATAACAATTGCTGCTGTATTTTTCTTTAACATTATATATAAAAACATCTTCCATGCTACCGACCTGCTTTACATCATATCTCCAACAACACGCGACTCTTTTATCTAACATTACTGCCTACTGCCAGACCATTATGTAAGGAGTATCCATTGCATCTCTGCTATAAATGTCTCCTCTCCTCGCATCCCTATTAGCTTCTCCCTTCTTTAACCATTGCCAGCTCTAATAACCATAGAATATCCAGTAACATTAATGTTGAGACAATGATCATAAACTATTAATAGTTATTGTGACTCGCCTATCCTACCACCAAAAGAAATAATAACTCCAACAACTTACCAATCACACAACTTAAAATTTTATCATCCTCATTCAAGAAAACAAGCCAAAAAATCCATGTAACCTCTAGAATTCATAAGCTAGATCTCATAATATAAAATGGTTTTCAAATTCCAAACAAAATCAATTACAACTCACACCCAACAATAGAGAGTTTTAAGCTTAAGTTAATCTTTTCACTAGAAATACAATGAAGAACATAAGGCTTGAAGAATAACTTTGAGGTTTCTTGTATCCTTTTGTATCTCCAAAAATCAAGTGATAATGGTCGTTTTGATCACTTAGGGCTAAGGGTTATAATGGTCAGAAACTATGACTTCCCTTCTCTTTTATTCCAAATCATGGGTCTTTGATGATTTAGGATTTATAGGTTTCATTTGTGCTTGAAAGGGGGTTTAATTTGAAATTTTCATAATTTAAAAATACATAAATACATTATAATCCAATTTTTGGTAATCAGGGTTTGCAACTATTGTAATTTCAATTCTAAAATTCATATTAATAATAATTAAATGTGAAATTATATAATTAAAGGTGACTTTAATACCATTACTAGGAAATTAAGGAAAAGTTCGATCTTGTACACAATATAATATGAATGTAACTTTTTTGTTTGAGTTTTTGAAAGTCAATATCACTTCAAATTTTATAACATAATGAATGCATAAAACATAATAAAACATGAATCATAAATTCATGCCTTACTATTTCATTTGATCGTTTTCTTAAAGTTTCCCCCAAATGATATCGGTTCATTGCAACTATCGTAACCATAAAAGTATTTAGTCTCTAATGATATTTATACATACATATCAAAAGAACCCTACAAGTAGTGCAGAGAGGGGTAAGCAAGGACTATTAGCTTTTAGTAATTTAATTAAAATGTAATTCTAATTTAAATTAACTTTAATTAAAATTGCAATTAATTATAGTTAAACACTAATCGTACTGAAATAAGATCCAATATCTTATAATGATCTTTATTTATTAAATATAAATATCTGCTAGTTATAGGGAAGGCAGCATACTTCTTAACCTCCCCAAAACTCATGTCTTAGTGAAATTTCTATTAAGATGTTGTTATTGTTGTGTTGTTGTTGTTGATTTTTATTTACCAAATATCTAATATTTAATAAATAAGGACCAACAACACAATAACAACAACAACAACAATAGTAACAACTGTAACATCTTTAATAATAAAATTTCTCAAACTTTACAATAAAAATACAAGTTGGTTAAAGTTACCTTTGCTCTTATCATCGATTTTTTGTGTGTGACCTTTTAAGTTGTTAAATATATTGATAATTATATAAATTATAACTCTAAATCATACTTAAAATTAAATAAATTAAACTCCTTGAATTTATTTTAATTCTTTAATTAAATAGCTTATATCTATAAATAAAGATTGATATCTAACAATACGTCATGTCCATCTTAATATTGAGATTATCAAAATAGTTTTGATTAATCTTTTTGTGCATATCTTTTTCATATAATCCAATCATTTCTTCACATAATGCTCCAATTAAACATAAAGTATGAAATTAATGTCTACTTTATTTGAATCCAACCATATTAATTCTCACCTATTAGTAATTAATTATTTTAATAAAATTCAAAAACTATTTTCAAAAGTCATTTTATCCTGGTCAATAATTTTTTGAATTAATACCAATCGAAAATAATAGAACATTCTCCTTAATCATTTGAGGGTGATGAATTTTATATCGAGTACTCAACTACCTTCATATTATTTAAGTTATATCCAATAACTACCAATTAATTACCTTTAATAAGGATATGTCATAAATAATATCAAAACATAGTAATTACTATATGAGATACTTTGTAAATCTTAAGTTTAAAAAAAACTTATATAATAATCACAATGAGAACTTCTATACACATACAAGTAATGCTCTAAATAAAATTCTTATATTATTTAGCAAATACCTACACATTTATTTAAGTATCTCTACATTTTAGCTTATGAGATCGAGTATTTCTTTTACAAAAAATACAAAATAATTTAATAAATATAATATAGATCTCATAATTATAATCTTCTCGTAAGATCATTTATAATATATATTAATAACATGGGCATTATCTTATAATGTAACTAATTAAATAAATATATAAAAGATAAAAAAATATCTTTAAATAAGTATAATTGTATCCTCAAAATTACAAGTTCCAACCCCAAGCTGTACTAATAAGTAAACATTTTGCATTTCCTTGTAAAATCAATCAGGGGATGGGGCTATTAACACTAGCGGTATCGGTGACTGGCTTGAAACCTCCGTCCTGCGGTGGTGCTAAAATCGGAGTAGTCTGTGACAAGCATGCCTCGTCCTTCCAAAAGGGTATCTTCTACTTTGCACTATACATAGTTGCTGTTGGAGCTGGTGGAACAAAGCCGAACATATCGACAATGGGTGCAGATCAATTCGACGACTTAGAACCAAATGAAAGAAAGCAAAAGCTCTCATTTTTCAACAGGTGGATGTTCAGTATTTTCTTTGGCACACTCTTTGCAAACTCTGTCGTGGTTTACATACAAGACAAGGTTGGTTGGAGCGTCGGTTATGGCCTACCAACTGCTGGGCTCGCATTGTCAATCATGGTGTTCTTAGCAGGCACACCATTTTACCGGCACAAATTGCCTGCAGGGAGTCCATTCACTACTATAGTACAGGTACTTGTTGCTGCCGTGAGGAAATGGAATTTAAGGGTCCCCAACGATCCGAAAGAGCTTCATGAGCTGAGCTCAGAGGAATACTCGAAATCAGCAAGGTCGAGAATCGACCATACCGCTTCAATGAGGTTGGTTTCTAGTTTTTGAGTTTTATTTTCGGTAATAATCTTTGAACAAAAATTTTACATTTATAATTAAACTGCCATCTGTATATATTGCTCACAGTGTAAAATATACTGTGAATTTTCCGTAGAGTACTATTTTATACTAATGTGATAATTTTATAAAGATATTCCGAAGATGCCATTTACTTGCTGAAGATAAATTAGATCAGGTATCTGATTTTTTTTTTTTAAATCCAAATTTTAAACTAATGCTGTTTAGCTAATAAAGAGATCCCATGACCTGCAGCTTCCTTGACAGAGCTGCTGTAAAGAGTACTCGGTCATGCTCACCTTGGATGCTGTGTCCGGTGACTCAGGTGGAACAAACCAAGCAAATAATGAAAATGCTTCCTGTTCTGGGGGTCACATTGGTACCTAGCGCCATGATTGCTCAGGCAAACACATTGTTTATCAAACAAGGCACCACTATGGACAGAAACATGGGACCCCATTTCAAAATCCCTCCAGCAGGACTTGGAACATTTGTTACCACAGCCATGTTGATCAGCCTAGTGATATATGATCGCCTTTTCGTGCCCGCAGTTAGGCGCTACACCAAAAATCCAAGAGGTATTACCTTATTACAAAGAATGGGGATTGGCCTTGTCTTGCATATTATTGTGATGATCATCTGCTGCTTAACTGAAAGGAAGAGGCTTAGTGTTGCCAGAGAGCACAATCGTTCAAAGATAACTGATATTGTGCCCATTAGCATTTTTGTTCTTCTTCCTCAATTTATCTTGATGGGCATAGCTGATACGTTTGTGGAAGTGGCAAAGCTTGAGTTTTTCTATGATCAAGCTCCAGAAGGAATGAAAAGCTTGGGGACCTCGTACTTCTCGACTAGCTTGGGCATTGGGAATTTTCTCAGCACTTTTCTGCTAACAACAGTCACAAATATCACTTCAGCACACGGCCACCAAGGGTGGGTTCGGAGCAACCTGAATGTCTCTCATTTAGACTACTATTTTGCATTCTTGGCCGTCTTGAACTTCCTTAACTTCCTCACTTTCTTGCTAGTCGCAAAGTGGTTTGTCTACTCGAAAGAGTATTCACCGGAAACTTCACCACTCGAAAGGTTCAACTGAGTTTGATGAAGTACTTGTCAATTATATTCTAGAGATTTTCTCATCCTGTTTCCATGCGGTCCTTATGGTGTGGCCAGTCCAACAGACAACTCATGTACTTGTCATTGTTATGCTTCTCAAGCCAAATTGACGTATTCTAATTCTACGTACAAGAGTGATGTTCACTCTTTTTTAGTGTTTATGATCTCTGGGATGCTCCGGAAATTATGCAATAGAAGAATCGGAATTGAGCATATGCTTCTGTTGAGAAAGAATGCGATTATCAACTTAATTCTACCAATTATGGACATTTTATCAGCCGTGTTTGTAGTTATAATACTTGATTTGGCCCTTTATTTTTAAATTTATGATGAAATTCATGTATTAAAATTGAAAACCATTTAACATGACAATATAAGCCCTAAGATTTGTACTTGTGACTAGTCCAATTTTCTTCAGTTTTGGTTCCACATTTCAACACCGGACAGGCCATAATTTTTGAAAAAGAGAAACCAAAATGTTGGACCACGAAATAAATACTGTTGACTATTTCCAACTGATCGAATGGTGATTTTATCGTTAATCAAGTTTAAATTTCAAAGAATAACAAAAAATGATTTTCATGCCTATCAATTTTGATTTTGCTGGTTTATACCCTATAATTAATCAGTTAGTTTATATCTTTCAACTATTTTAATGATATAATTTCTTAAAAGCATTGCTTTTATTCATATGTATATGATAAAGTTCATACTATAAATGTACATTGTGAATGAAATTATGATGAGATTATAATTACAAGATTCGTATTGAATTTATTTATTATCGCAAAATTATTCCAAATCATTATTCTACTAAGATTAGATATTAACAGAATGATAAAAAGGGTAGCACATATTGTATGTTTTTTTAATTGGAAGTAGTCAATCTTATAGACTAAAATATGAAGATACTTAAATAAATGTATGGTGCTTATTAGAGAACAAGTTCACTAAATTAACCTCATAATAGAATTTTAGCTAAAGCCTACTTATAGGTATATAGAAATTCTTATTGTAATAATTCTATAAGTGATCATTTGACTTAAAGATCTCCAAAATATGTCATATAGAGATTGTCATATTTTGATAGTACCTAAGACATATTCTAGTCAATGGTAGTTTAATTAGTGGTCATTGAATATAGTATGAACTATATGAAAGTAGTTGACTAATCAATATATGATTCATTACCTTAAAGTGTTTATGGAGATTGTTCTATTGCTCTAAATTAATATTGATTTAGAAAATTCAGTTAAAGTGGAATAACACATTGAAAATAGTTTGCAAATCACATTAATAGAATCAATTGCTAATGATAGAGAACTAATATGATTGGACTAAAATAAACATTATTTCTATATTCTATAACTAATCAAAATATTGTGTAATAAAATGATTAAATTATACAAAAAATTCGTGTGTAGAAAGGTTAATTAAGACCACTTTGACATTCTTAATATTTGATTGATCATGCGTATTGCTAGATGTTAATTCCATGAATACAAATTATTTAAGTTGAGAATTAAAGATAAATTAAAATTTATTTATCTAATTCTAATATGATTTAAGGTTATAATTTATATCTATTTCTAACATATTTAAGAACCTAATGGGTCACACAAAAAATTGCAGAGAGAAAATGTATTTTAATCAAGTTGGACTTGATTGTAGAGTTTAAGAAACTTTAGAATTATATATGAAATATTTAATAAATAAGGACCAATATAAGATATTGGATCTTATTTAAGCCTAAATGATAGTTAGTTAGAATGAAAAATAATTCTAATTGATGTTTACTTGAAATTAGGATTCTATTTTAATTAAATTACTAAAAGTTCTAGTCATTATTATAAATAGGCTTAGTCTCTAAAAGAGTTAGCACTTCTGATTTAATTCTCTCTACATCACGTATAGATTTCTCTCTCCACATTTGTATAAATAATGATAGAAGATGGGCACGCGTGTGGCTACATTAGTTGACATAAAACCATACACAGTACACCATACTCCATACACAGTACACTACCGTACACTGTCAACTCGAGTTTTGGGTAGAAAAGTAGGCTTATTTAATTTGATTCCGCCCTACCTTCAACTTGATTTTTGGGTAGAAAAGTGGTATCAG